>CM065591.1:458991306-459453806 GCA_033119425.1 Bufotes viridis | reverse complement strand
AACAACTGTCGTGTGCATATAGCCTTAGAAAAACTTTTCAGAGACCCAAAAGTCCTTTCAAGGACTATTGTGTATGACAGCAGCAATATATATTTTTAGTGCATCCTGCGCTAAATAACGTCTAATAGGCTGTTGTGGACAGTTAAATAATCTGCGCCACATCTCCTGTGTAAAGTGTGCGCATCCCAAAAATATCTGGGACATCCTGTGTACTTTTTCCGTAGACGGTGTCCGCTGCGAACATCTGTAGTGTAACGTGTGCGGTTAATATTTTTATCTGTGACATACAGTGTACTTTTTCCATAGACACTGCGGACAGTGACATTACCGGTGGTACCTCTTCTGTATAACGTTTCCTTATCCCAAATACCTGTGACATTCCCTGTAATTTTTTATTAGCCGTTGGTGACAGTATTGACATTATCTGCTGGATATCTCCTGTGTGACGTTTCCACATCCCAAATACCTTTTTCGCACATGCACTTCCAAATCCTGCGCTACTGTACATGTGACATACTTTCAAGCATATATAACATTTAATATGAAGAAGGCGAGCAGTAAGGGACAGGGAAGTGGCCGTGATGCTGATGGTGCACTCAGAGGACGTGGCCCTGGGCGTGTTGAAACTATGCCTGCTGCCAGAGCACAAGAAAAACAATCATTCACGATACCTAGCTTCATGTCCCAGTTTGCAGGCCGGCCCAGGACACCACTCTTGCAGTCAGACCAGTGCGACCAGGTGGTCGGTTGGATTGCAGCAGATAATGCTTTCAGTTGGTTAAGCACCACCCTGTCTTCCACAAAGTCCAGTCTCAGTAGCCAATGCCCTCGCATATAATGTTTTATAGGGTCAGCTCACCTGCAGGTCCTCACATATAGACCCCCCGTGTCAGCGATCGCAACAAACCGCAGGTCAATTCAGACCTGCGGTTTGTTGCGCTATATGTAGTCTCTGATCCCCGCGGTCTATGACCGCGGGATCAAGACTAAATCTGCCCCTTATTGTAAATTTTAACCCCCCTGCACCCCGCCATCTTAGTGTCCCCCGGGCGGTGCAGGGGGATTGCGAGCGGTTCTGCGGGTGGGCGGCGGGGCGGTGCGGCAGGCGGGATCGCAATTGCGATCCCCGCCCGCCTCCTTTCAATGCATTTCCCTGGTGTCTAGTGGGTATAGCAGGGGGTCAGCACATTGCTGACCCCCTGCTATAAACTGCTGACATCTGTGCTGCAGATGTCAGCAGTTTAACCCCTTCTATACCGCGGTCCGTACGGACCGCGGTATAGAAGGTGTTAACATGGAGGGAGCTACCTCCCTCTCCCATCGGGGGGCTGCCGTACCTTTGCAGCCCCCCGATGGGATAGGATGGTAGAGGGAGAGAGCTCACCTCTCTTCCCATCACCCGCTGCTCTGTAATGGCAGCGGGTGATGGTTACCATGGCAGCAGGACGCTTTCAGAAGCGTCCTGCTTGCCATGGTATAGTAACTCTGGTCAGACTTCTGCTAAAGGCAGAAGTCTGACCAGGCTGTGAAAAGTAAAAAAATACAGTGCAGTACACTATATAGTGTACTGTTCTGTATTATATAGACACCAGATCCACTGGATCTACAAGAACCAAGTGGGTCTGGGTCAAAAAAATGTCAAAAAAGTGAAAGAAAAAGTAAAAATCAGAAAAATACATATCACTGAATAAAAATTAAAGAAAAACAAATAAACTACACATATTAGGTATTGCCGCGTCCGTAAAAATCTCCTCTATAAAAATATCACGTGACCTAACCCCTCACGCAAATACCGTAAAAAAATCACAAAAAATGGTGTAAAAAGCCATTTTTGTCACCTTGCATCACAAAAGTGTAATACCAAGTGATCAAAAAGGCGTATGCCTCCCAAAATAGTACCAATAAAACCGCCATCTCATCCCATAAAAAATGAGTCCTTATATAGGACAATCGCCCAAAAAAATAAAAAATATGGCTCTCAGACTATGGAGACACTAAAACATAATTTTTTTTTCTAAAATGCTATTATTGTGTTAAAGTAAAATAAATAAATAAAAGTATACATATTATGTATCGCGCGTCCGTAAAAACCTGCTCTATAAAAATATCACATTATCTAACCCCTCAGGTAAATACTGTTAAAAAATAAAATAAAAACAATGTAAAAAAAAACATTTGTCACCTCACATCTCAAAAACTGTAATAGCAAGCGATCAAAAAGTTATATGCACCCAAAAATAGTGCCAATCAAACTGTCATCTCATCCCACAAAAATGATACCCCACATAGGACAATCACCCCCAAAAAAAAAAAAAATAGGGCTCTCAGACTATGGAGACACTAAAACATGATTTGTTTTGTTTTAAAAAATGATAATATTGTGTAAAACTTAAATAAATAAATAAAAAGTATACATATTTGGTATCGGCGCGTCCGTCGCAACCTGCTCTATAAAAATAACACATCACCGAACCCCTCAGGTGAACACAAAAAAAAAATAAAAATACGGTGTCAAGAGCCATTTTTGTCACCTTACATCACAAAAAGTGTAATAGCAGGCGACCAAAATGTCATATGCACCCCAAGATAGTTCCAATCAAACCGCCATCTCATCCCGCAAAAAATGAGCCCCTACATAAGACAGTCGCCCAAAAAAAAAAAATATATATGGCTTTCAGAATGTGAAGACACTAAAAAAATCATTTTTTCAAAAATGCTTTATTATGTAAAACTGAAACAAAACCCCCAAAAAGTAGCCATATTTGGTATTGCCGCGTCCGTAGCAACCTGCTCTATAGAAATAGCACACAATCTAACCTGTCAGTTCAACGATGTAAATAACAAAAAATAAAAGCGGTCCGAAAATAGCTATTTTTTGCAAATTTTCCATTTTAATCAATTTTTCCAGTAAAAAAGCAAGGGTTAACAGCCAAACAAAACTCAATATATATTGCCCCGATTCTCTAGTTTGCAGAAACACCCCATATGTGGTCGTAAACTGCTGTATGGCCAAACGGCAGGACGTAGAAGGAAGGGAACGCCATATGGTTTTTGGAAGGCAGATTTTGCTGGACTGGTTATTTGACACCATGTCCCATTTGAAGCCCCCTGATGCACCCCTACAGTAGAAACTCCAAAAAAGTGACCCCATTTTGGAAAGTACGGGATAAGTTGGCAGTTTTGTTTGTATTATTTTAGGGTAAATATGATTTTTGGTTGCTTTATATTACACTTTTTTTGAGGCAAGGTAACAGAAAATAGAAATTCCGAAATTTAATCTCCATTTGCCAATAACTCTTGTGGAACACCTAAAGGGTTAACAAAGTTTGTAAAATCAGTTTTGAATACCTTGAGGGGTGTAGTTTCTTAGATGAAGTCACTTTTTTGGAGATTCTACTCTAGTGGTGCATCTGGGGGCTTCAAATGGGACATGGTGTCAAAAATCCAGTCCAGCAAAATCCGCCTTCCAAAAACCATATGGCGTTCCCTTACTTCTGAGCCCTGCCGTTTGGCCATACAGCAGTTTACGACCACATATGGGGTGTTTCTGAAAACTACAGAATCGGGGCAATAAAAAGTTTTGTTTGGCTGTTAACCCTTGCTTTGTTACTGGAAAAAATGGATTCAAAATCTAAATTCTGAAATTGTATCTCCATTTGCCATTAACTCTTGTGGAAAACCTAAAGGGTTAATGACGTTTGTAAAATCAGTTTTGAATACCTTGAGGGGTGTAGTTTCTAGAATGGGGTAATTTTTGGATGGTTTCTATTATGTAAGCCTCACAAAGTGACTTCAGACCTGAACTGGTCCCTAAAAAGTGGGTTTTTGAAAATTTCTGAAAAATTTTAAGATTTGCTTCTAAACTTCTAAGCCTTGTAACGTCCCCAAAAAATAAAATGGCATTCCCAAAATGATTGATACATGAAGTAGACATATGGGGAATGTAAATCAATAACTTTTTTGGGCGGTATTACTATGTATTATAGAAGTAGAGAAATTGAAACTTGGAAAATTGCAAATTTTTCCAAATTTTTGGTAAATTTGATATTTTTTTATAAATAAAAATAAAAATTTTCGACTAAATTTTACCAGTGTCATGAAGTACAATATGTGACGAAAAAACAATCTCAAAATGGCCTGGATAAGTAAAAGCGTTTTAAAGTTATCACCACATAAAGTGACACTGGTCAGATTTGCAAAAAATGGCCGAGTCCTTTAGGTGAAATAGGGCTGAGTCCTTAAGGGGTTAAAGGGAACCTGTCACCAGCGACCCCTCTATCTAGCTGTTTGCATAGACACACAGCTGTGGTTCACCTTATTAAAACGGAGATATTCTTTTGTTGATCCAAGCCCTTATTCCCAAGTTATGACCCTTTTTTTTTTTTAATACAAATTAGACCTTGGGTGCAATAAGGGCGTGACCATTGCTCTTGTTGCATCCAAGCTTCACTTATTGCTGTGGCCAGCCCCTCCCTGGCTACTTTGTCACTGCTGGGCCCTGTCAATCAGAACAGAGGGAGAGACTGGCCACAAAGTGAGTGGAGCTTGGGTACAAAAAGAGCAATGGTGATGCCCTTATTGCACCAAAGGTCTAATTTGCATATAAACCCAGGAACGGAGACTCAGATCAACAAAAGAAAAAACAGTTTTTAATCAGGTGAACCAAAGTTATGAGTCTATGCAAACAGCTGGATAGTGAGAAAATACCTTTAACTCTTAGCAGTGATCCACTGGGTCAGTGCATAAGTGCACTGTTGTGGGTAAAATGTCCTGTATACAATAGCCATAGTAAAGAAATGCATATTGCCATGTGCTGACGTCACAGGAAGCCTGTGACAGCGTTCTGTCCCATTTGGGAATCATGTACCAAGGCAGGTGAAAGGATGCCACATGTCATGTGAATGTAAACCGCACTATTTAGTGTGAGACGTGCACTGTGAATTAAAGGGGTTTCCACTGTTTAGATTCTGGTGGCAGTGGCTGCCTGATACAGCTAATCAGTCATTAAAATCTAAACAGTGGCCGCAGTAGAAAGCAGAAGGCTCCTGTATAGTGGTTGTGTTGGGGTAATGCAGCTCAGCTCCTATTCATGTAAATGGAAGCTGAGCTGCAGTATATGGCGGCAATGGAAACTACACAATGGACTGAGCTTTCGTCTTTATTCCCCGACAGAACATTTTCACAGGCTACCTGTGTATTGTATATGTGTGTGAACAGCACAGCCATCTGTATCGCTCTCCTGAGGACGACAATACAGATGACTATGGAGATGAACGCCTCTACAATGGAAGCGTTCATTTCCCTGTGACCTGCCGCGGGACCCCTTCCCGGCCGGGCCCTCGGACCACGTCCGAAGTGCCGGTCCACTTAGTCCATCCCTACCCGGCGCTGGTGTCCGACAACCAGGACTCTTGCTGATCAGCTGTTTGAGAAGGCTGGGGTCTTTTTATAGCTTTCCCTAGACCGTGTGATGTCGCTTTCATCGGTCACATGGCCTAGGTGCAGCTCTGCCCCATAGAAGTGAATGAGGCTGAGCTCGACACCAAGCACAGCCACTATACAATGTATGGCGCTGTGCTTGGTGAGCAGGGGGAAGGACGGGCGCTCACAGGTGTGCCGGTGCCTTCTCAAACAGCTGATCGGCGGGGGTCCTGACACCCACTAATCAGATACCGATGACCTATCTCCAGCTCTTTCTTCTCTTGATGCTTAAAAACAGATTTTTTTTTATAATGATGCTAATGAGGAATAAAAAAAAGTCCAAGGGGCTGTACTTATCCCTAAAGGAGCCCATCAGAACAGAGCCCCACTCCTCCCCCTCCTCTTCTCTCCACCTTCTAGCCTAACCTCCTCAACGTCAACATGAGGCTGCTTGAAATCTCATGCAGGCGCACATCTCCCTCATGTGTGCGCCTGCGCCATCTATGAAACTCTGTGGGCATCGACTTCTTCAACCCACACCTATCTGTCCTTGATTGCATATCCCTTTCAGAGGTGTATACCAATACAGAGCTGGTGTCAGCACCCGGCATACCCGGGCAAGTGCCGGGGCCCACTGCTCCTGCCGTGAATCTTTTTCTAGGCCTATTATGCAATGTTTGTGTTACTTTTAACTTATAAATGACAGACCGCTGAAATAAACTCACTTGTCTCTACTTTATTCTGCATTTAATATGTGTAGCATAAAGGTTTTGACAGGTTCCCTTTAAGTTAATTTATTTTAAAGTCTGATCTGAGGTCTGATACTTGGGGGGTCTGATATGGGGGCCCCATCTCAAACTGAGTCCTGAACTCAGGTCTCACATGGAGGTCTAAAGGGGGTCTGATATGGGGGGTGGGTCTGACATGGAGTCCTAATCTGAGGTCTGATATGTGGTCTCATGTGGAGATCTATATAGGGTCTGATCTGAGGTCTGAAACTGGGTTCTAATCTGAGTTCTGATATGAGGGTCTAACATGGAGGTCTAAAGGGGGTCTGATCTGAGTTCTGATATGGGTCTAACAGGGTCGGGGTCTAACATGAAGGTCTGATGGGGGGTCTCATGTAACATTTGACATGGGGGACTGAGGATCTGATTTGTACTGACACACATTATAAGGAAGTAGTTTTTGTACTGGTGCAAATTATAGGGGTATTTTGTGTGTTGGCTCACATAATAAGGGGGTATGTTTTGTACTGGTGCACATACTTTGTCTATTGTATTTGGTAACATCTATAATACATGTAGTTTCATTGCTGCGTGCGTCGTGCAAAATGCTACAAGGAGGCCTTGAACCTGGAGCCTGCCCTGAGTGTAGGCGGGTTAATACTCTATCCATTTGGTTGCAGCACCCGTCCGGGCCATTCCTAACCTGTATTTGTGTAAGATGTATTTGGGAAGGCCTGAAGCCTATGAGGCAGTAGAACGGTGCATGAAATCGCGATTACATCTCTGTGACCTCCTGTGTTGGGTCTCATGAGATGACGTGATGACGCAGCGCAGGAGGGCACAGTGATGTGTTCATGACCGCCAGCATTGCGGCGCCTGAAATCAGGCAACAAGCGGCGAAGGAGAGCAGAAGAGAGTTTTTTTAGGTACGTACACTAAGGCAGGCAGGACCAGGGGCATTACGTAGGTGGGGGAACATTACTGTAGATAGAGAAAGGGGGCCCTAATACAAGGCCGGCGTCAGCGCCCGGCATACCCGGGCAAGTGCCAGCGCCCACAGCTCCTGCAGGGGGCCCACAGCATAGCTGCCAGAGGCCAGAAGCAATGAGCGCTTCCATCAATACAGATGGAAGCGCTCATTGCTGGAGCGCAGGGAGCTGGGTCCTGTCACTCACTGCTCAGCTAACGGGGCCCCCCCCCCCCACCCTCTAATAATACAGAGGGGGGCATCATATATTCTAATAATACAGAGTGGGCTATTATATATACTAAAAATACACAGGGGACCATTATATATTCTAATAATACAGAGTGGGCTATTATATATACTAATAATACACAGGAGGACCATTATATATTCTAATAATACAGAGGAGGCCATTATATATCTAATATTATAGAGGGGGCATCATATATCCTAATAATACAGAGCGGGCCATTATATATCCTAATAATACAGAGCGGGCCATTATATATCCTAATAATACAGAGGAGGCCATCATATATTCTAATAATACAGAGTGGGCTATTATATATACTAAAAATACACAGGGCACCATTATATATTCTAATAATACAGAAGGGGCCATTATATATCCTAATAATACAGAGGAGGCCATTATATATTCTAATAATACAGAGCGGGCCATTATATATTCTAATAATACAGAGCGGGCCATTATATATTCTAATAATACAGAGGGGCCATTATATATTCTAATAATACAGAGGGGGTCATTATATATTCTAATAATACAGAGGGGCCATTATATATACTAATAATACAGAGCGGGCCATTATATATTCTAATAATACAGAGGGGGCATTATATATACTAATAATACAGAGGGGCCATTATATATACTAATAATACAGAGGGGCCATTATATATTCTAATAATACAGAGGGGGCCATTATATATCCTAATAATACATAAGGGGCTATTATATATCCTAATAATACAGAGGGGGCCAATAGTTATAAACTAATAATACAGAGGGGCCATTATATATCCTAATAATACAGAGCGGGCCATTATATAAACTAATAATACAGAGCAGGCCATTATATATTCTAATAATACAGAGGGGCCATTATATATTCTAATAATACAGAGGGGCCATTATATATACTAATAATACAGATGAGGCCATTATATATTCTAATAATACAGAGTGGGCTATTATATATACTAAAAATACAGAGGAGGCCATTATATATTCTAATAATACAGAGGAGGCCATTATATATTCTAATAATACAGAGGAGGTTAATATATAAACTAATAATACATAAGGGGCCATTATATATCCTAATAATACAGAGGGGGCCATTATATATACTAATAATACAGAGGAGGCCATTATATATCCTAATAATACAGAGCGGGCCATTATATATTCTAATAATACAGAGGGGCCATTATATATTCTAATAATACAGAGTGGGCTATTATATATACTAATAATACAGAGGAGGCCATTATATATTCTAATAATACAGAGGAGGCCATTATATATTCTAATAATACAGAGGAGGCCATTATATATTCTAATAATACAGAGGGGGCCATTATATATTCTAATAATACAGAGGAGGCCATTATATATTCTAATAATACAGAGGAGGTCATTATATATTCTAATAATACAGAGGAGGTTAATATATAAACTAATAATACATAAGGGGCTATTATATATCCTAATAATACAGAGGGGGCCATTATATATACTAATAATACAGAGGAGGCCATTATATATCCTAATAATACAGAGCGGGCCATTATATATTCTAATAATACAGAGGAGGTTAATATATAAACTAATAATACATAAGGGGCTATTACCGTATATATCCTAATAATACAGAGGGGCCATTTGTAACCTGTAATATATTCTTTTAAGCCCCCGCTTTACTTCTTAGGATGGTCTCACTGACCGCCTTCCCTATGTGTATACATGCAGAAATGAGTTTGATGAACCCACTTGAGAAGTCATGTCATGTTTGCAACACTGTAAGAAAAGAAAAGGATGTATGTGGTCAATGAAGCTCCGGCTTAGCTAATACTAACATTCACAAAAGGAAGTTACAAAACCTCAGATGTATTTGTGAAACTTCTGGCTTTATAGCGCCTTGAGGCCTCGTATCGTCTGCTCCTGTGTCTTATATCTCATTTTTTATATAAGTACACTATAAAACGAAGCATCAGTACAAGCAAACAAGCATTGTGCACTGAGATACATTGTATAGACAGTCTACAATCACATCGCCATGTACGGAGTAGCGTGGATTATAAACAGTCTACTGGCTACTGTACATGCTGCCATTTCATGCAACAAAATAGAGGAACAGTACAAAAACAGGGCGAGAAGAGCCCCAGGAAGGGTGTTAGGAAATGTTTTCAGAGGAGGGAAGCGGCTAGACCACAGTGAAGAGAATGAAGCTTGAGGGGGTGAGTCAAGGCACTGTCGAGTTAAAAGGGTTATCCCATGAAAATGATCTATCATCTACCCAGAGGATAGATAAAAATATCATGGGGGTTCCAACCACTGGGACTCCGTGCAATCGCAAGAACAAGGAGTTCCCGAGTTCCCCCTCTGAATGGAACGGTAGTGTGTATGTTGGTCTACCTCTCCAGTTACTTCTATGGGAGTGATCTAAAGGTAGGTGAGTGGAGAAGCAGACCAAAGCCAATCTCGTTCAGAGAGGGGACTCCACCTTCTCAGGATTGTGTGGAGTCCCAGCAATTAGCCTAGTTTTACAACAGCTGGAGAGCCGCAGTTTGCCCATCCCTGGCCTAGGTGATAAAATATTTTCATGGTATAATCCTTTTAACGTTAGTGACTTCCATTTTGAGCTATACCATTTTGTTAGAAGGGTCCCATAATGGTAATCGTATCACCGGAAGTCCTTCTTCTGGCACCCCAGCAACATACAGTAAATCTGAAGAAGGCCAAAATTACTGATACAGTGGCAGGTGGAAACAAAAAGACAAGCCACAATGTTATACACTAAGGGTACGGCCACACGGTCAGATTTCCTGAAGCAATATTGGAAGCCAAAACCGGGAGTGAATTCCAAAAAGAAAATAAGCCGTATCTGTCCTTTATACTTTCCACCTTTTATGATCCACTCCTGATTTTGGCTTCTAAAACTGCATCAGGAAGGCTGTACGTTAAGGTTGCACAAATTCAAATACATAATAAATAAAGTACCCCACAAGTTTTAGGGTATATACACACACATGCAGGCTTTTATCCTGTTTTGCTCAAGTTTTTAAATTACATTTTTAAGCCTTGTCAGATGTGGATCATAAAAGCAGAGAAAGTATAAAGGGCAGGTACGACTTCTCTCTTTTTGTAAATCCACTCGTAGTGTTGGATTTAAAAACGACATAAAAAATTAACAAAACCTGCATATGTGAATATATCCTTATCCAGGCTTGAAATGGCCCAGGCAAATCCCCCAGTGGCTTAGAGGCCCACCCCCTGCACAAGTGGTACATGGCACAGGACACTGACTGCACTACATACAGATGGGCAATGCACAGCATCTCAACCAGCCTGCGTTCATATAAAAACAGGGTAGAATATTTAACAAACTACCCACTTTATTATTATAGATGTGATCAGGTGGCTGAGATGGCTTGCACGTCCAGCAGCAGGACAGGCAGCATACTCTTTCATTAAGAACCTGCCATCTTTAAGTTTCTGCAGGGGCCTCCAGCCATAATTAATCATCTTGTAGTGTCTTACTTAGTGGCGTACATAGAGAAGTAAGGGCCCCATAGCAAGGATCAAACCAGGCCCCCCACACATTATAGAAGGGTTTCTGCTAGGGATGAGCAAACCGGTGGAAGTTCGGGTTTGCTGGGTTCGGCTGAACTTCAGGTCAAAGTTCGGGTTCGGGACCCGAATTTGACCCAGAACCCAGACCAGATTAAAGTCAATGGGGACCCAAACTTCACCTTATTATTTTCCTTTATAACTTTGCAGTTCGGGTTCGCTGAACCCTAGTTTTTGCCTAAACCCTTTTCAATGATCTTTGTATCACTTTTCCACTGCTTAATTTGCTAAAAGTTGTTCTGACCAAGAGTCCTGACCAAGTTTTTACCTCCAGTAGAAGAGGAGATAACCCCAACTTAGACCGCCCCCCCCCCCTTGCTCTGGGCCCCATAGCAGTCGCATGGTCTGCCTCTATGGTAGTTATGCCCCTGGTCTTACTGCTGTCTGCCACTGTGTGAGCAGATAATATTTGCATGTACTGTAGCTGTACAGTGGCCCCCAGGATACATTTTTAACTGGTGTGTCCAAGGCACCGCAGTCCGACACTGCTCTTATTTTTCTCCTGTGATATGTGGGCTGGTTCGACTTCCTGCCAACGGAGGGGTAGAGCTAGTTAGAGCAGTTTTAGAGTGTGAGAGAGGAAAGTGAGGCATGAGGGAGTATGCAATCCATCTCACGCTCCTCCAGACCACGTGGACTGCAGAGGCAGCTCATCTAGGAGGAACAATGCTCCAGAGAGCCTGCAGGGTCCCAGGCCACAGAAGATTTGGAAACTACTGCATATTTGTGTCAGCAGAGTGATCAAGCAAACAAACTATTCAGACTCCACTGCAAGGTGAGGGGAAACACATTGAGACACCACCACCGTAGTTCAGGACAGGCATAGCAAGAAGCCTGCATCATACAGTGGACACCTAAAGCAACAGGTGCCAGAGTACAGCCGTAGGAACGGGAATCAGGAGAGAGTCACTGTCAACTAGCAAACTTCTGAGTGTCATCTTCTGCCACATTGCCATCCACCATACCTTATTATCTGGGAGAAGAAATTGCATTTTGTATGAACTGCTGCTAGATGTGCAGTCAGTAAAGAACGACATTCTATAATCTCTGCCTGGTTCCTTCACATCACTTATTTATTGCACCAAACCCCAAGGAGAGACCCCCAGGCACCAGGGCCCAAGTGCGAAGTGTTCTCTTGCTCTTATGTGACTTTTAAAAAACATGATTTCTGTTAATAGCCATGTAATGTGACAGCGTAATCCATCCATTTTTGCCTTTGCACTTGAAAACATGTGTCGCAAGAACAGAAGAAAGGTCTGAGGTGTAATTTGTTTGTTTTTTTTCGTTATGTGCAAACACCTCGGTTCCTCTGCCAGATCCTGAGCAGCGATACTCAATGAAAGATTAGAGAATGAACTTCCTCTATTTTTCTCTCTTAAAACCACAGTGTTCGCAGTGCATGGTAAAGCACTAGTCATTAGACAGCAAGACGTCTTCTGCCTTCTGAAAATGAATCAAGAAATCGTTGGAAATATTGTCCTCCTGGTAATTGTTACATTAATCAGCGTAGTCCAGAACAGTAAGTAGACTGATGTCTTAAATACTACAAATATCTTGGATCTAGTCCTTAAAGCCTTCATTGTCATCTTTTCAGTCCCTATCAGTCATAATCTAGGGCAGGGGTCTGCAAACATTGACACTCCAGCCGCTGGGAAACTCCAAATCCCAGTATGCTCCATTCATTTCTATGGGAGTTCAGAGAAGGGCAGAGCAAGTGTGCATGCTGGGAGCTGTAGTTTTACAACAGCTGGAGGTTGATTACCCCTGATGTAGGGGGATTATGAACGTGACTTTTGGTAAAATATCACAATTCTATTTTTGTTTTCAGAAATTTTGCCAAAATGGTGTCTATTGGTCATAGATATTGGATGCCTACAGGCTACTTGTCATTTTCATAGTATGGACTTGAAGTTATCCAACAACTTTTATCCAAGTGTACGGATGCAATGAAACGACTCTCCAGCGATCCAGCCTCTGGCACAATAATGGTTCTTAAAGGGGTTGTCTCACTTCAGCAAATGGCAATTATCTTGTAGACAAAGTTAATACAAGGCACTTAATAATGTTACAGCGTTACGACCACCCTGTAATCCAGCAGTGGCAGCCGTGTATGCACATTATAGAAAAAAACGCTGGCCTCTCTGGTGGTCAGGACCGTGGGAGCATGCATAGACACAAATCCTGCCCCGGCCACCTCATATCTGCTCTGCGGCAGTGGATGTAACACCTGGATATGAGTAGTGCATAATGCGATGGAAAAATGAATAAAGACAGGAAAGGAAGCAATATGGACAATCACAATACATTAGTAAGTGCCTTGCATTAACTTTCTCTACATAAGGGGTACACAACCTGTGGCCCGGGGGCCACATGCGGCCCTTGATGCTATTCTGTGCAGCCCCCAACCATCTGTATGTCTATGTCTTGTGGTTGCTCACATGTATCTTTCATCTATTCTCCCATTAGATGGGAGTCTTGGAAGTGTAACTAGACAATTCTGATATATACTGTATGTTCAATATGCCATAAATATAATATTTTAGTTGGTAATACACCTTTAAGCTTTGTTTTCGGCCCTTGGAATTGGTTCAGGCTGACAATGTGATCCCCATTTTTCCAATTTTCACCTTAAGGACCAGGCCAAATTTTGGAAATTTGACATGTGTCACATTATGTGGTAATAACACTTTTACTTATCCAAGCCATTCTGAGATTGTTTTCTCGTGACACATTGTACTTCATGACAGTGGTAAATTTGAGTCCATATATTTCACCTTTATTCATAAAAAAATCCAACATTTTAAGAAAATTTGGAAAAATTCACAATTTTCAGAATATATAGTTTCTCTGCTTTTAATGAGCAATACCTCATAAAATAGTTATTACTTTACATTTCCCATATGTCTACTTTTTGGTTGCATTATTCTGTGCCATTTTATTTGTTTTGGATGTTAGATGGATTAGAATTTTAGATGCAATTTTTAACATTTTTAAGAAAATTTCTAAAACCCGCTTTTTAAAGGACCAATTCAGTTATGAAAGTCACTTTGTGATGCTTACATAATAGAAACCACCCATAAATTACCCCATTATTTAAACTACACCCCTCAACCTATTCAAATATGATATTACAAACTTTTTAACCCTTTAGGTGTTCCACAAGAATGAACGGAAAATAGAGTATACATTTAAAAATGTCACTTCTTTTTGTAGATTTTCCGTTTTAATCCACTTTTCCTGTAAGGCAGCAAGGCTTAACAGCAGACCAAAACTCAAAATCTATTACCCTGATTCTGCAGATTACATATGTGATAGTAAGCTGCTGTATGGGCACATGGCAGGGTGCAGAAGGGAAGGAGCAACATATGGATTTTGGAGGACAGATTTCACTGGGATGATTTTAAGCTGCCATGTCACATTTGAAGACCCCCTGATGCACCTCTACAGTAGAAACTCGCAAAAGGTGACCCCATTTTGGAAACTACGGGATAAGGTTTTATTGGTACTATTTTGGGGTATTATTTTTTTATTGCTCAATATTATGCTTTTTGTGAGGCACGGTAACAAAAAAATGGCTGTTTTGGCACTGTTTTTAGTTTTAGTTTTTAAGGCGTTCACCTAAGGGAAAGATCATGTGTTACTTTTAAAGAGCAATTTCTGTTGAGTGGAAAAAACTGGACCCTTCTACGGCGCTGTCGGCGTGATCATTAATCCGCAAGGAAAAATGACTGGTTTTAAAATTACTTTTAAAGAGCAGGATGTGATGTTAACAAATACCGGTATATCTATTTTTTTATATTTTTTTTGCTTCAGTTTTACATAAAGCATTTTTGAAAAATAAAATTATGTTTTTGTGTCTCCATTTTCTGAAAGCCATATCTTTTTTATTTTTCTGCCAATGATCTTGTGTAGGAGCTCATTTTTTGAGGGGAGAGTTGGTGTTTTTATCGGTACCATTATGGGTACATAAGATTGTTTGATCGTTCAATATTACACTTTTTTGGGGCAAGGTGACCAAAAAATGACTGTTTTGGCACAATTTAAATTTTTTCATTTTTTTTTATGGTGTTCACGTGAGGGGGTAGATCGTGATATTTTTATAGGGCTAGTCGTTACAGATGCAGCGATACCTAATATGTCTATTTTTTATTTTATTTATTTCAGCCTGGGGGCTGGATCTCACAGGCTTCCGTGCATGGCAGACCCCGAAGGTCTTTGCGTTGATCACGGCACATAAAAGGTTAATATAAGGGTTAATAAAAGGGTTTTACAGAGATGCGGGCGGATACAGCAAGGGCCCGGCTGTCAGTCACAGTCACATTGATTGGCCGAGCACAGCTTCTGTGCCTGCCCGATCATCATGATATACTAGTATGTCAAATGTCACCAAGGGGTTAAAAAAAAAAACAATGGTTCAACAGATGACAACCCCAGTTGGAGATGACTTTGGAGCCAATCAACTGTTACTAGAGTTGAGCAGATGGTGGAGCGACCCCCCCTCCCGTGTGCGACATTTTTTCCCTCATTTTGCCAAAGGGTTTGCAGCAGAGGCCAATTTTGGCAGGAGCGGGAAATATGCTGCACAAAAAGACTGCTTTCAAAAATGGAAGCGTTAATAGTTTATTTTTATCAATTAACAAAATGAAGAATCAACGAACAAAAGTGAAATCTAAATCCAAATAATATTTGGTGTGACCACCCTTTGCCCTCAAAACAGTATCTGCTCTTCTAGGTGCTTGCAAACAGTTTTTTTTAAGGAACTCAACAGGGAGGTTGTTCCAAACATCTTGGAGAACTAACCACAGATCTTCTGTGGATGTAGG
Organism: Bufotes viridis; assembly: GCA_033119425.1. NCBI lineage: Eukaryota > Metazoa > Chordata > Amphibia > Anura > Bufonidae > Bufotes > Bufotes viridis. Next base: position 459,437,990 of record CM065591.1, on the reverse strand, counting down.
CTTGCTCAAATCCTTCTGTCTCTTCCTGTAATCCCAGACAGACTTCATGATGAGATCAAGGCTCTGTGGAGGCCATATCATCACCTTCAGGACTCCATGTTTTTCTTTACACTGAAAATAGTTCTTTATGACATTAGCTGTACGTTTGGGGTTGTTGATCTGCTGCAGAATAAATTTAAACTATTAACACTGTATTTAAAATCATTCTTGCTTTGTAGCATTTTTTTCCCACACTTGCCTTAAACTTTTGCACAGTACTGTATATATATGACTGTAGTGCATAATATGTGATTTATTTCAAGCATTGCACAGGTTCTCCCAGCATAATTTATCTGCCTGAGCTCATTTAATATGGTAATGGGTATGGACAGCTTTGGGCAGCATGATTGGTGTAGAGGCCTATATTGTAGAGGCCCTGGTAGTGTGAAATCACCTAGGCTTAAGGACACCACATTGCTCCTGTACGGTCGAGATAATTAGTCTTTACACTACAAGTTTTGGGCATGATCAGTGAGTGCTGAATGCCCCAGTATAGGCCAGGTCGTGATGAAGAAGCACCACAGCAGAACAGGAGCAAGGTTGCCAACCGTCCAGAAATTTCTGGACAGTCCGTAGAAATAGGCGACTTTTTTCCTGTGTCTGTGAAAAAAAAGTGATGTGTTTGTGATTTTTTTGGAGGGTGGTGGTACTTGACTAGATTATTTTGGTGGTCAGAACTCATTACTAGCATTTACTGTGAGCTTAAAGAGGACCTTTCACCAAAACAAAAAAAGTGTAATAGTTATATTACCTTTTAGGGGACCTGCCCCTAAAGTCTCCACCGTATTTTTTTTTTAAAATGAACCCCCGTTCGGCCGCCTTTGTTCCCGATATGTTCTGCGCCTCATATGCAAATGAGGCGCAGAAAGTTATAGTAGGCGTCTCCTCGGATTTTCTGGTGGGCGTGCCTACGCGTTTCTCCTCTCCCCTGGCTGCGAGCGCATCCAATAGCAGCGCTCCAATAGCAGCGCCAGGGAGAAGGAGCTCAAGTTCTCGCGAGAACCGCGAGAACTTGAGCTTGCCGAGTCCCGGAACCCGCGCCATCTTGGATTCTCCAGCGCAGAAGAGGAGCGTAGCGGAGAAGACCGTACAGGTGTGAGGTTACCTGCTCCTGTACGATTCTGCGCTGGGGAATCCAAGATGGCGCGGGTTCCGGGACTCGGCAAGCTCAAGTTCTCGCGGTTCTTGCGAGAACTTGAGCTCCTTCTCCCTGGCTAAGAGCCGAGCGCTGCTATTGGATGCGCTCACAGCCAGGGGGAGAGGAGAAACGCCCAGGCACGCCCACCAGAACATCCGAGGAGACGCCTACTATAACCTTCTGTGCCTCATTTGCATATGAGGCGCAGAACATATCGGAAACAAAGGCGGCCGAACGGGGGTCATTTAAAAAAATATATGGTGAAGACTTCAGGGGCAGGTCCCCTAAAAGGTAATATAACGATTACACATTTTTTGTTTTGGTGAAAGGTCCTCTTTAAAATGATGGTAGTTATCAGTATATTGAGCTGTAGACATGGATTACTTATCATTTTTATCATTTCCAATTTGTCTGTACAAATTGTTGTCTGTCTGTGATTTTAGGATAAGTTGTCAGGAAAAAAGAAAAATTGTGGTTGGCAACCCTGAACAGGAGCCAACAGCAAGTTGAGTTTCCAGGAGGTCTCCCGACTCAGATCCATCAGGCAGGTGGAGAATAGTCTCCCTGCAGCCATAAAGCAAATTAGTGATACAGTACTAACCTCAGTATCTGAGGAAAGGGATTTAGGGGTCATTATATCAGACGACCTAAAGGTGGGCAGACAATGTCATAGAGCAGCAGGTAATGCCAGCAGATAGGGAGAGGCATTAACAGTAGAAAGAGGGAGGTGCTCGTGCCGCTCTACAGAGCACTAGGGAGACCTCATTTGGAGTATTGTGTGCAGTACTGGAGACCATATCTGCAGAAGGATATTCAGAGAAGAGCTACTAACCTAGTACATGGATTGCAGGACAAAACTTACCAGGAAAGGTTAAAGGACCTTAACATGTATAGCTTGGAAGTAAGAAGAGACAGAGGGGATATGAAAGAAACCTTTAAATACATAAAGGGAATCATCACGGTAAAAGAGGAGAGAATATTTAAAAGAAGAAAAACTGCTACAAGAGGACATCGTTTTAAATTAGAGGGGCAAAGGTTTAAAAGTAATATCAGGAAGAATAACTTTACTGAGAGAGTAGTGGACGCATGGAATAGCCTTCCTGCAGAAGTGGTAACTGCAAATAAAGTGAAGGAGTTTAAGCATGCATGGGATAGGCATAAGGCCATCCTTCATATAAGATAGGGCCAGGGGCTATCCATAGTATTCAGCATATTGGGCAGACTAGATGGGCCAAATGGTTCTTATCTGCCGACAAATTCTATGTTTCTATGTTAAGCATGAGACTACTGAGTCTGTTTGTGGGTGGAGTTGCCTGGGAGGTACCTTGCTAGAGTCGACTTGCTGCATGTAAACCCCCACCCCCCACCCCCCAGTCAGGAGATATTGCATGTTTGAGGGATGAGATCAATATACTGTATCAGAGGAAATCCACCATTGCCTGCCTCACCCATCTCAATTATGGGAGAGGTCGTGTGACCTGTTCTCAGTTGTGCAACATATAAAGACTGGGCTTCTCTGTGGAGATAATATATCCCTCTGGGGTTGTAGTGCACTCCTCCATTAGTGCCATAATATCAGTAAAGTTGTGTTGCGCTTTAACTGTATCTGTGTCATTCTCTTTCAACACAAAGTGACGTGTCCCTGAAACCCCATATTTGGCCATTCTCCAGCTTATGTTACACAATGATGGCAACAGACATAATATGTAGACGTGCTGTAATGTTGAATAAACTGAGCTGAGCATGGGCGTAGCTATAGGGGGTGCAGAGGTAGCAGTCGCTACCGGGCCCAGGAGCCTGAGGGGGCCCAAATACCTTTGTGCCCCATAAGAAGACATACAAATCACTGAGGGAAGGGGGGCCCAAGCTGAACTCTTGCACCAGGGCCCATAAGCCGTTAGCTACGCCCCTGGAGCTGAGCCTTCATCTTTCTGTAGATATGACACATATGTCTAAATACACCTTATTTAGCTTTTATAATGCTTACGATCTGACTAATTGCGATCGTCGTTTGTGATCATCTCAGTATAAATACTTGTACATGACATGACTACTTTGTAGTCATTTGGACTATGGACTTTTGTGGACATTTTGCTCCTATGCAAAGCCATTGACTACTTTATTGTTCTTTGAAGGGTTAACTTACACTGATTGTTTTATTGTTGAATTGAATTTTGTATTTTATTGTAATATATCCTATTATTTGCACTGTTATTGCAGTGTAGATATTCTACCAATGCAAAGTCTTGGAGGGAAAAAACAGACACTTTCATTCTGACTATATGGTTTACTCTGTTGTTTATGTCTGAAGACTTGTTTATGTCTGGAAAAACTGCTTATTCCTTCCGATAGACTCACACAGACAGACATTGTAACAGTGTTTCTGTTTTGGCTGTGGTTCTCCACTCCACCCTTTCCACTAGAAGGTTGTAGTTCAGCTAGAAACTATATATAAGGAGAGCAGTCAGAGCCTCTAGTTGTCAGCAGATAGGGACCAGTGGTTAGTAAGAGAGACTCTCTGCCGGACTGCAAGATTGACCAGAAGAAGATGCTAAGATGGTAACCAACCTGTTGACCAGGGAGCCAGGCAGATGACTGAGACAGGAGACAGCTAGCTCAGGCTTTTACTCAGCATGAAACCTTCTTCTGCCTGAGAGAAGACTGGAGAAGCCAGCGCTATGCCTCGCCTGTATTGTTTTGTACTTGAGTTCCTCCAGTAAGGAAGCACTCTGGTTCATTGCAGAATATAGCTATATGGAGTGACAGAGGAGGGACAAAGGTGCCGCTATGAAATAAACAGATATCAGTATTGAATGCAAATCCCCAGAATGAACTCTGCGCAGACACTAAGGGGTGCTAGGCAGGGGGTGCTGAGCTATTGCAGCTCTATATTTGCAAAATGGTGGATTCAATTGTGTACATGAAAGAATTATAGAAGACAATACAATTTAGAATTAGTGCAAGATAAATGGATTAGCAGATCTGTTTACCCGGCTGCAGCAGTGACGTCACATCCACATTAGACAACTGCAGCTAGTGTTGAGCGAATCGAAGTTCACGAAGTGGCGGTTAAAAAAATATTCATACTCACTTCATCTATTTGCTTGCGAGGAGTCCACTGTGGACATCTTGATCGAAGATCCCACATGAAATCTCGTGAGCGATGACTAATGACCCACTGCGTGAGATTTCACGCTGGATCTTCAATCAAGATGGCCGCGGTGGGCTCTCTGAGCAAATAGAAAAAGGTGATCATTTTAATATTTTTTTTAACAGATTAACCCCTGACAGACCTCAATGGTCATCTCAGATGCCGCGATCAGCGATGAACGCCGGCATCTGAGGGGTTCAATAACAGGGGGTGGGACCATCGTGTTTCCCGTCACTGCGTCCGCTACTCACAAAGAAATCAGCTTCGTGACAAAGTAATTCGTGAAATTCAGAAAAGCAGCCGAATCGAAGTTTTGAGAACTTCAGATGAGCTGCAGCAGCCACATGCCGTTTATGCATAAACAGAATTCAGCTGGAAGCAGTGGCACAAGATCTGCCAGGTAATGATCTATTCTTTATTGCAAGTAGATCCCCTGTGTTGTCCAGTTTCGTCCTGAAACCAGAGAACCCTTTAACTCTTATGTGAATTACACCTATATGTAAACCCCATGTAAAATATATGCAAATAGTGCTCGAGGTTGAGCTTCCTGGTATGCGAAAGACCAAAAAAGTTATATGTGGCATAGATTTGATGTTTTTGCAAAAGGACTGCCAAAAGATGCATTAAATGCATGGGCCTCTTAAAGGGGTTGTCTCACTCAGCAAATGGCATTTATCATGTAGAGAAAGTTAATACAAGCCACTAACTAATGTATTGTGATTGTCCATATTACCTCCTTTGCTGACTGAAATCAGTTTTCCATCACATTATACACTGCTCATCCCATGGTTACGACCACCCTGCAATCCATCAGCAGTGCATGTGCTTGCACAGTAGAGAAAAAAAAACACCTGCCGCGTGGTGCGCATAGGAAAAAAAAGGATTAAATTAACCCTTAAAGGTGTTCTCTGGAAATAGTGAGAATTCCCGACAGCCAGCCTCTTTGACCCTAAGATTCCACAGCAGCCACATTACTACTGAAGCCAGTCGTTGGCTGCAGCGGCGCATGTGACCATGCCCATGCGCGCGGATATCAACACTGCGGGGAACGGAACATGTTTACACTGGCAGCCGGCGCGTGGAGGACCCTAGCTGCGGGGAGCAGGTAAGTATGAATCTTTGGATCAGGAAAGTAGGCTAGAGCATTGCCACTAAGTCTCCATACACAGCTGGTCTCCTTAAAGGGGTTTTCTGGGATTCTAATACTGATGGCCTATCCTCAGGATAGGTCATCAATATCAGATCAGCGGGGTGCTGGGTCAGCTGGTTGAAGAGAAAGCAGCGCTAGTGTGAGTGCAGCTTTCCCTTCATTGTTTACCTGCTCACCGTCGACATCGCAGCGATGCAGGTATAATTACAGCTCAGCGGTCCCTTTCACTTCTATGGGACAACTCCTTCCTATACACTTGAATGCTACAGAGCCGTCCCATAGAAGTGAATGGAATGGCTTCTTGTAGTTACACCTGCTCACTGCTGCGATGTCGACAGGGAGCAGGTAGACAATAAAGGGGAGGAGGCTCTTGCACAAGCGCAGCCTTCTCTTCAACCAGCTGATCGGCGGGGGTGCCGTGCTGGACCCCGCCGATCTGATATTGATGACCTATCTTTAAAATCCCGGAAAACCCCTTTAATGCTGAAGTGATGATGCTTTTCAGCCAACTTTTTGCCCTTCAACAATTGATTTGGTCAGAAATTTCTCTACAAGGTCCAGAAATGAATGACTTGGACATCGTATCCAAAGCTCATATGGTCATAGAGTGAGATTCCAAGGGGGCAACTCCTCTATGACGTCCATATTCCGCTATCAATGTATAGAGATGGTGTTATCTTCAGATAATCCTGTAAGCAGTGCAGGAACATGACTGATGCCTGAAACTTATGACCGACTGAATTCAAGAGAGCGGTAATTTAAGGCCAGACACACACGAGTGAGTTCAATGCGAGAAACTCACAGAGTGTTTCTGCGTGAAGTCTCATTTTGACTTCCGGCCCTTTGACAGGATCGCACGGCATTATAATGATTTATAATGCTCTGTAACCCTTATGCCTCATTCACACAGTCAGCGTTCGGTCAGTGATTTCCATCAGTGATTTTGAGCCAAAACCAGGTGCGGCTCTAACCACAGAACAGGAGCAGATCTTTCCCTTATACCTAATGTCTGTGGAGGCTCCAGTCCTGCTTTTGGCTCACGATCACTGACCAAAACACTGAGGTGTGAATGAGGCTTTAGAGTCCTGGAATCTATTGTATTACACTGACAGCATTATGTCATTGTAATTCAGTAGATTCCAGGACTCTCAAGGTCACGCTCACATTATATTGCTGTGTGATCCTGTCATAGGAGCATAGGTCAGAACAGGACCTGAAACTGACACATGAACTCGCTTGTGTGTGTCCGGCCTAAGAGGTACATTTAATAGTCTGAGCTCCGATCGGATAGATGTGGACTTTGAATGGCCTACATTATGATTAGGGATAAGTGAACTTGTGTTTTCAAGTTTGGTGTACAAGGTTTGGGTTATCTAAGAATTCCGTTATGTGTATAGTATGGTAATACTTATGGTCCGTGGTATCGGAATCCATAACGGAATTCTTAGATAACCCGAACCTTGTACGCCGACTTTGAAAATAAAAGTTCGCTCATCCCTAATTATGGTACATACAGGACTCAGCTGATCTAGCTTTATAAAACCAGAGAACACAGGTAATGACAATGTAATGCTAATGTCATTTTTTTCTTTCCACGTTTCAGTTTCTTTTGCATTTAAAGTGGAACATGAATCCAAGAACCAGCATTCCAAGAGCTTCCAGAGAACCGGCTCACCGGCCTTTGAGAAAGTGTACACAGCAAAGTAAGTCTACCCACATGGGACGGAAAATACAGCAGAAAGTCTGCCGAGAATTTTGCTGCGTATTCACGGCAAAAAGCCTCAACAAAAACCACGAAAGATAGGACACGTTCTACCTTTGCTGTGCGGAGGCACAGATCGGGAAGCCCATGGATGGGCTCCTGTGTGTTTTTTCGGTCTGTATCTTCACTCCGCAAAAGATAGAACATGTCCTATCTTTTGCCGCATCATGCGGATCGCAGACTCATTGAAGTCAACGGGTCCACGTCGCAATGCAGAGTGCACACGACTTTTGTCTGCAACACGGGTACGGCGGCACCACGGTCGTGTGGATAGGGCCTTAAAGTTATAGGGACCTGAAAAGGTTATTCTGTTAAGAAGTTAACCCCTATTCACAGGATAGATGATAACAATGAAGTCTGTGGCGGTCTGACCACTGAGAGTTTCAGGTAAAGCGTGCGCACTGCCCTCCATTCATTCCTTAGAGGACTGCCGGAGATAGCCAAGTGCAGCACTAGTCCCATAGGGATGAACGGAGGGATGGTGTGCATGCTCGTCCAGCTGCTCCATATATTTTGGGGGTACAGGGCCCCATTCTCATGGATAGGGGATAACTTCTTACAAACCATTAGAAAACGTGGTGTGGTGTTTAACAAGCAGGATATGCCCCATATGCAGTTGTGCATGTATATAGGGGAGCACATCCTGCACTTGTAGTCCGTTGTTAGGGGCAATCAACAGCAAAAAATGCATACAATGGAAGATGCCAGCAACGGACTACAAGTACCACAATAACCATCCTACATACGATAACGATAATGTGGATGTGGAGAACAATCAAAAACATAACCATAGCAAAGGCAGGTGCACTCTGCGACAATACTAAACCCTCACACTGATGTTAAAATTGAGAGGTTAGTTCGACATATCTTACTAGGAGGACATGTCTTAAGCTCGGACACCACGTCAAGGTCTCTCAAGTAGCCCGAGGATAACTTCTTACCGGCATACCCCTCTAGATTTTGTAGTGTTTGATGAGTATACAGTTTATTTATACATTTTGGATGCTTTTTTCTTATCTTTTCCAGCCAAAACTGCATAGATGCCTACCCTACGTTCCTAGCCGTGCTGTGGTGCGCTGGTATCCTCTGTAGCCAAAGTAGGTAGTTTACATTTTTCTACATGGACGGTTGTGGGTTAATAAAGGTTTGCATGTAATGTCCCCTGTACAAGGCCCAAAAAGTCTAATGTTGGAAATGATTGTGAGGGAGCAACCCTTATTCAGCTAAAAATGTGCGCCAGCCCTCTTATCATCCTTGGAAACACAAGGCATATCATCATCACTGGGAACCATTACCATAGACATTTCTTTAGCAACACTTTTCCTGATGAGAGTTGTGAGCCGGGTCCAGGCACTACATTTTATGACACCGTGTAGTAGCGCTGTACAATGCTGAGATGTGGACAAACAGCGATGAAACAGAGTTAAAGCACATCAAGAGCAGAGCTGTAGTAGTGATATACAATGCGTCAGAGCTGGAATAGCGGAAAGTCCATTGTAGTAGTTTTGGATGTAGGAGAGATAATGCAGGACCAATGTAGCAGGGTTGGAATAGTGTCTAATAGTTGTCTTTAATATATTTTGCTGGTATTGTTTCTGTTTTGCTGGTATTGTTTCTGTTATTTGGAACTATATGTCATTTGTAGGGAATGTGGATTTTTTTGGATATATAGTTCAAAAGGATTGGTGATATGGAGGTACATTTTTGGTTGGTTCTCATTGGTATAGTTTTAAGTCTAATGTAGCAGAGCTGGATGCAGCACTGTTGATGTAGCGGAAGAGCCAATGTAGCAGGGTTGACATAAAGGGTAAGTCCAATATAGCAGAGCTGGATGTAGCACTGCTGATGTAGTAGATGGCTTGAGAAATGTTTTTGAGGTTGAGGTGATAGGAGATGGAAAGGGCTTGGATTTGTGGTCTAAAAGAATAGGAGGCAAGGGTGTAGATAAGGTGGTAGTTAGAGACAGCAGCACATGTGCTCCAAGTGCCATGGGGTCGCAACAAGCCACTAGGCAAAAAAAAAAAAAAAGTCATCATTCCGTGAGCATTTTTGTACGTCGATGCTATTCCACAGTACTGAAGCTGCTTTCTGACCCTGTGTTTCCATGTGTTATCCAGCCCCTGCAGCCTTCGCTGGCCTCATGTACTTGTTTGTTCGGCAGAAGTACTTCATCGGTTACCTAGGAGAGAAGACACAGAGGTATTATTTGCTATCATTTCCATAATGTATAAGAAACTTTTGCAATTTTACCTTTTCATTGTTAAATGCAACAATTTCACATTTTCCATCAATTTTGCAGCAATCCATAATTGAATCTCAGGATAATTCTTCTGCTTCAGTCAGACATAAAGCGGTGAATACTTTTATTAAAGTGCAAAATGTCATCTAAATGAGGGCAATCTTAAATAATAAGCTTGCAAAATACGGTAGCCAAAAGCAGAGCAAATGTTCTAGCTAGAGAGGGGAATTCTAGCTAGAATTGGTCTGCAGATAGGTCATATTGGGAAGTTAGAAGATCACATTGGACGGAGTGATTGGCGTTCAGTTTCCTGACAGTTCCCAAAATGCACTCTGTAAAGTATCCATACCCCTTTAGGACTGCACAGGCAATCTCCAGCAGTTTTGCAAAGCAGCACTAAATACATATCTTATTTTTTTTTTTCTATAAAGAGAAAATCTACTCAAATGCCTTTTTTCCATGTGTAATAGAGACATGGCACCAGATCACATCTGTGCAGTGGCTGTGATCAGATCTTCCCTATGTACAGAACTATGACGTGTCCAAACCCCTTTGATACCATTAGAGATTGCATCCTATATGAAGGGTGTTTCAGTTCAGCGGTTCCTTTCCAATACGAGAACCTTCTGAACTGTGCTGAAGAGGTTCTGGTGCTGTAATTAGTGTTGAGCAAAGTTCTCTAAAATTAGATTTGGCTGCTTCACCAAATTTAAAAAAAAAATCACTTTGGGAAGAATTACTTTGTCACAAAGTACATTTCTTTGTAAGTAGTGGGTGCAATGACAGGGAACGGCGATTGCGTTGCCCCCCATCATTGTACCCCTCAGATGCAGCGTTCATCGCTGATCGCGGCATCTGACATTAATATTTAAGTGTATAAGAAAAAATGTAAACAAAATCATACTTATCTCATACATTCGATCACGAAGAGTCCGCCACCACCCTCTTGATTGAAGATCCAGCTTGAAATCTCGCACGGCCCGAGATGCCGTCATCATGTCATCCAGCATGGTGACGTCATACGTGACCGCGCTTGGGATTTCATGGGACCTTCGAATCAATATTGCGGCGGCGGGCTCTTCGCACTCAAACGGATGAGGTGAGTATGATTTTTACAATTTTTTTTACCCCATTTCAAGGAAAATCGATTTGTTACCACGAAGCACGAGGAAATTCGGCTTCTCGAGGAATCGAATCTGCCCCTTCATTCAGGCCTTTTTGGGCTTCCTTAATGTCTCTTTCAGCCGTATTATTACCTGTTTCAGCTGCACAGCTAGATGCATTTCTCTCACAAGCAGGGAATTTCTTCCTGCTATGGAATTTGCCAGCACTGTACTGCTGTGACGTCCTTTCCATTACTTCCCACTATGCTTTTTTTTCAGCTCTGGAGCTTACAGAACAGATAATGAGGGGTAAATCACACTTACAAACACAAAGGAGGCTCCTATAATCTTTAAAATCTGTGTAGAGGCAGTTCTTCCATCAGGCTCAGGATCTGAGCTAGCCCCCATTTCCTGCGAGTTGTCTTCTCTGTTACAAGGGATGGATCTTGCCTGACAACGGGCAGTGGACTGCAAATTAGGTGGAAGCGAGATCCCTAGTGCCCATGACTTTACAGCTTTTTTTGAGGTGGATGCAGGCAGATTTTTTAAATGAAGCAAATTAGAAATAATTCTAGTTGCTAGTTACACCATTCTCTATTAAATGAAATTGTGAAAAAGTACAGTGACTCTTTAAAAAAGTGAAGGGACAGCAATAACAGATGATAACCAGGGGTTAAGGAGCCCATACACATTAGATGAATGTTTGCAGGAATGGCTGACCATCCAATGTATAAGGTGGTTGCCCAGCTCTTCCCTACTAGCGGATGAAGGGGAAAGGTAGGGTCAGACATGTTAGATTTCAACATGCCTGCTGAAAATAATCCACTACCAGAGGTGTCTGACAGTAGATTATTCTCCTCTCTCTATTCAGAACAAAGGCACGCTAAGCTGAACATGCATGTGCATGTGGGTATGGCATATGAAGCAAGACCCACACCAGTGAACTGATTAGTCTTCATGAGACAATCCCTTTTAAAAAGTACCTGTCAGCTTTCACAGTTGTAACTGTGGTCGGGGCTACACTTAGGTGAGCGGTAACCCTTACCTACAATAGTGGCTGTGGTGTGCCGGGAGCCACGACGTGGGAATGCCAAGAAGGGGGCATACCCTGTGTTAGATGAAGAAAAAAAGGGGAGGGCGGGAGGGTAAGCTGACCGGCTGTCAGCGCACACAGCCTGTTGCGGGGGAGGCGAATAAATATGGCATGCCCCTCCCACAAATACAGGCTGAATACAGCCTTAGCTACTAAATACCTGCATTCCCTACGTACAACAAGGATAAGCAACGTCCGGCACTCCAGCTGTTCTTAGTTTCATAACAGCTGGAGTGCTGATCCTTGCCCTCTGAAATAACAATGCTGGAGTTCTTAGAACTCTGCATCATGTTGTTCCTCTTGTATTCCCCATGGAAATGTATCAAACTGACAACTGGGAATTACCGTTCCCCTTGTCAATAGAGTTTGATACTGTGCTTGAAAAGTGCTTATTTCTAGAGAAACGTCACAGGATGCTATTGGATTAAATCCTGCTTCACTTTGCATCAAGATTTCACATGCGGCCTTCTTTCTTCTTTGCCTAAAGTCTGATACTGTCAGCACTGATTGAACATTTAAAGAAGAATAATAATACCCAGTCATCAATTTCATACATTTCCATGAGGAATAAAAATGGAACAGCAAAATGCATAGCTGTAAAGAAGACGCTCTGGTATTTCATGGAGTATTCATGCATTTACTAAACCAGACATGTCAGCAATGCTGACAGATCCTCTTTATGTCAGATGTTCCGGGTATAAATTTCTGACCTTTTTACCATTATCTTTCTTGTTTTTTTAGCACTCCTGGATACGTTTTTGGAAAACGCATCATATTTTTTCTGTTCGCCATGAGTCTGGCCGGGATCCTCAATCATTACCTTGTGATCATCTTTGGAAGTGATATGGAGAATTATATAAGTGGACTCAGCAAGACCTTTACCCCTCTACTGCTCATACCGTAATTCTGATGGTGCTCTGACTTTATATAATACTAAGATAAAGGCTTGCTTTATACATTATGGCGTAACTTGTAAGACATGCAAGATGTCAATGCGGAAGTCTGTAAGACGGGATGAATATCAATTCTTAGACTAAGGAAGCCTCACCAGTCTTCAGATGTACACAGTGAACTTTCCCTTTAAAGGGTATGAACACTTTTGCACTAAAATGTTCTTTTTTTGCTCCATTGTATCCACATTTTTCTTTAAATGCAACTTTGCAAATAGTATTGGTTAAAAATTCCAACAGCTTTAATGCAGATCTAAATGTCTCCATGGTTACAGACTACAAATAAACCCTATGTGTAGTCGGAGCCTATAGCCATATGTAACCCCCGTCTGTAGGCTAGAAGAAGAGGGAGAAGAGTAACACCCTGAGGCAATGAAATAGTTGGTTGTAAAATTTCACATAGCCTTGGAAGCTTTAACCAATATTTAGAGGCCACGTTCAGGTTAAAGCCAATGTTAAATATATTTCTAACTGTATCATTTTGTTGAAATGAAAAAAATAAACTCTTACTTTTAGGCTTGTCTGTCAAAATAATTTTTTGTATCTGGAGCTGCCAACACCTGGGTAGCCACTACCAGGGGGCCCGAGAGACATACATATGGTCTCTGAGCCACTGGTTGAACACTAGTTCATGTAAAAGTCTTAAAGGGATTGTCCGGGTTAAGCTCTCATTTTCACCTAGCCAGCCCCCCAGATATGAGCATCGGAGCATTTTATGCTTGTTTGTTTATATTTTTTACACTGCTAGGCCAAGGCTTCGGCCTAGCAGTGTTGCTGGTGACGTCACCAGCACTGACAGGCGGGCTTTAGCGCTGCCCTAGCTGTTTTACAGACTAGGGCACCACTAGTGCCTCCACCTAGCTTACCCTATGCAGATCTCGGTACATCACCGGATCTCCAGAAAAAGACTTTGGCCTGCGAGATTTAGCCCAGTGCAAGGGAGAGCATCGGAGCATGATATTAAATGAAATGCACCAATGCTCATATAAGGAGGACTGCCTGGGTGAAAATGGGGGTATGTCCGGGTTCAGCTCTGATGAATACCACATGAGTGACACTTTTTTGCAGCCTGGGTGCGCAAAGGGGCCCAAATTCCAACGAGTACCTTTAGGTTTTACATGGCTACTCACAATTTAGCCCCGCCCAAAATTCCAGAACAGTACAAACACCCCACAAATGACCCCATTTTGGAAAGAAGACACCCCAAGGTATTCGCTGAGGGGCATATTCAGTCCATGAAAAATTTAACTTTTTGTCAAAAGTTAGCGGAAAGGGAGACTTTGTGAGAAAAAACTATAAAAAATCAATTTCCACTAACTTGTGCAAAAAAAAAAATCTATGAACTTGCCATGCCCCTCACGGAATACCTTGGGGTGTCTTCTTTCCAAAATGGGGTCACATGTGGGGTATTTATACTGCCCTGGCATTTTAGGGGCCCTAAAGCGTGAGAAGAAAAATGCGTAAAAATGCCCTCCTAAAAGGTACTCATTGGAATTTGGGCCCCTTTGTGCATCTTGGCTGCAAAAAAGTGTCACTCATGTGGTATTGCCATACTCAGAAGAAGTAGGGCAATGTGTTTTGGGGTGTATTTTTACATATACCCATGCTGGGTGGGAGAAATATCTCTGTAAATTGACAACTTTATATAAATTTTTTTAAAAAGTTGTCATTTAGCCTACATGCACACGGCAGTGGTTTTTTGTGGCCTCCGTTTAGTTTATTTTGCGGATCTGATGGTTTCCCATTCATTTCTATGGATCCGTTAAAAATATGGATGCCTCTCCCGTTGCCTGTTTGCGTCCGCTGTCCGCATTTCACGTCTGCAAAAAAAATATGGCATGTCCTATTCTTGTCCGCAAAAAACGGTTTGCGGACCCATAGAAGTCAATGGGTCCGCAAAAAATGCGGATGACCAGCGGAAGCCATCCGTTTGTCATCCGCATCCGTTTTTTTGCGGATGGTTGCTTGGAAATCAGGGCACTTGTACAGGTACTTTAAGAAACTGGTTCAAGCCTTCTGCTAAAAAAAACGGAAGACACATGGAAACACAACCTACAAAATTTGCGGACACATGGAACGGATGTGAACAAAAAAAGGAAGCCGGATCCGCGATTTGCGGACAGCAAAAAACAACTGTCGTGTGCATGTAGCCTTACAGCGATATTTCTCACACACAGTATGGGTATATACAAAAATACACCTCAAAACACATTGACCTACTTCTCCCGAGTACGGTGATACCACATGAGTGACACTTTTTTGCAGCCTGGGTGCGCAAAGGGGCCCTAAAACCAATGAGTACCTTTAGGATTTCACAGGGCATTTTTACGCATTTGGATTCTCACGCTTTAGTGCCCCTAAAATGCCAGGGCAGTATAAATACCCCACATGTGACCCCATTTTTTTTGGCACAAGTTAGCGGAAATTGATATTTTTTTTTTATTTTTGTTTTTTACAAAGTCTCATATTCCACTAACTTGTGACAAAAAATAAAATTTTACATGAACTCACCATACCCCTCACGGAATACCTTGGGGTGTCTTCTTTCTGAAATGGGGTCACATGTGGGGTATTTATACTGTCCTGGCATTTTAGGGGCCCCTAAAGCGTGAGAAGAAGTCTGGAATCCAAATGCGTAAAAATGCCCTGTGAAATCCTAAAGGTACTCATTGGAATTAGGGCCCCTTTGCGCACCCAGGCTGCAAAAAAGCCATACTTTGTGTGAGAAATATCTCTGTAAACGACAACTTTTTAATTTTTTTTTATACAAAGTTGACAATTTACAGAGATATTTCTCTCACCCAGCATGGGTATATGTAAAAATACACCCCAAAACACATTGCCCTACTTCTCCTGAGTACGGCGATACCACATGAGTGACACTTTTTTGCAGCCTGGGTGCGCAAAGGGGCCCAAATACCAACGAGTATCTTTAGGTTTTACATGGCTGCTTACAATTTAGCCCCGCCCAAAATGCCAGAACAGTAAACACACCCCACAAATGACCCAATTTCGGAAAGTAGACACCCCAAGGTATTCACTGAGGGGCATAGTGAGTCCGTCTGAGATTTTTTTTTTTTTTGCCAGAAGTTAGCAGAAATGGAAACTTTATTATTTCTGTAAAAAATTTGCCCCGCCAATGATAATTTCCCAACTTGGGCTTTTTAAAACTTGGGAGATCATCTAGCACGTTATCTCTACTCACTGTTATTTGTGGTGTTGGACTGAAGGGAGGACTTTTATGGCATAGCCACAGGAGTCCGATAGATGCCGGCCCCACCTCGGGTCCCATTCTCCCATGGAGAGAGCCACACGTGTGGAGCCACCTCATACACTGCAGTAGGCAAATGAAGCTCTGTTCTCGAGATAGAGTCCACGTCTACTGGACTTTATGATATATCCACATAAAAGTCAGAGATGGTAATACCCCTTTAAAGGGCTTCTGTCACCCCCTTAACCCATTTTTCACTAGCTGACATTAGCTATTTGCTAATGTCAGCTGAGTTGAAATATATCTTTTTTACCTTTTCTGAAGTTGTCAATTCTGTAAAAAAGCCACTTTTATAATATGCTAATCATCTTCGCTACCAGCAAGTTGGGCGTGTACTTGCTGGTAGCCGCCGCATCTAGATTAGTTAGGAACGTCCCCTTCCTCGTTTGATAGACAGGGCCAGCGCTTTCTCCTCCTCGCGCTGGCCCTGTCTGTAGATGAAATCCCGCGCCTGCGCCGCACCGCTCAGTAGTCGCGTCGCGGCAAAGCTCGCGTCCTTCACTCAGAGCGCCTGCGCCGACTACTGAGCGGTTCGGCGCAGGCGCGGGATTTCATCTTCAGTGCATTATATTTAATAAAAAGGGGGAATGTAGATTTAATTTTAACACATAGGACTCCTGTGCCCACCAGGCTGTGAGGGAGCAGCTGCAGCTGCCTGCAGCTCCTGCACAGCCCGTCTCTCCTATGCTAATAGAAGACGGATAGCCCTTAGCAACGCTCATTTGAGAGAGTGCTGCTAAGGGACATTTCAGCCTCAGTTTTCTACAAAAAATAAAAGTTTTCCCTAAATAAAGTACATTACAAAAATGTTCCCTGTCACTGTCCCTACACATTAGCAAAAAAAAAAAAATGAAACGGCAGTTACACTTTAATCCCATCTTTATGCTGTCTGCTGCTCCAGCAGAACAGCAGTCGAGAAACACTAGCGGTACAGCAGCCAGCCAGCCCATGAGGTAGTGGAGTCTGAAGATGGCTGGCACGGCGGGAAGCGTGAGGGGCGGGCCTTGATGATGGGTTCTGTGTAGCGCATCAGTACTCGGCAAGCCAGCCAACATGAGGTAGTGAAGTCTCGTAGCTGGTTGGCACTGGAGGAAGCATGCGCGGCAGTCCTAGAAGACCCTGTGTAGCGAGTCTTTTTTTAAATTAAAGGTGCAGTGTAGTGTGACTGCGTGCCAGTCAAATATGGCCTGCGTGCCATCTCTGGCACGTGTGCCGGGGGTTGCCAACCCCTGGTCTAGCGGATTCTCCGCATATTTATCAGAATGTGTCCGGATCTCTGCTGGACCCCATTATACTTAATGGGGCTAATAGACATTGCGTTTGTATCTGTCACGGCTGGATCCAGAGAATAAATGCCACAGATGTCAAACTATCCTTACTTACCTGTCCCATCCCCCACTGTTCCAGAATCGCTTCTCCAGTGCTCCCCACCGGTCAGTGTTTCCTCTGCTGCAGCGAGGAGTTTCATCATTACACCCATGCTTGCTGAAGTCAACCACTGGCCACAGCAGTCACGTGGAGACTGGCGCTACAGTAATGACACCCCAAACTGCCTCTCTCTCATGACCACTGATTGGTTCTAGTGGTCACGTCACTGCTAGATCAATAGCAGCTTGTAAACAAAGACCCAACCAGCAGCGCACCATTGGATCATCTGAGCTGGATTGGTGTGTTGAAGGTAAGTTGTGTTTTGTTTTTGTTTTTTTATAATTTACACTATTTGCAGCTTTTTATTTTATTTTTTAAGAACCAGTCAACCTCTTTGACAATCCTAAATATCGGATATAAAATGCAAACAATCTAGGGAGCACAAAGCGGACTTGCTACATTTCAGGAAGTGACTTTTGTGAGACACATATGTAAAGTTATTCACTACTTATGAAGATGATAACTACTACTGGGAAGGAGGATAAGCCTCACTATAACATTGTGCTGCTGTAATATCCCATTTACTATGCAAATGTTTCACTGTACCCCGGCCAAGTCACATCAGTATTACCAACTCTATTTTCCTATTCAAACGTATTTCTGACATGAATGGGTACAGACGATAAACTACAGACACAGTACATAGAAAAAGTATTGGCTCCCTCCTCTGAGACCTAAAAGTATCTCCAGAATTGGAGTTTTATGACCCCATTCTCCAATAAAAGGCAGGTTGTGGCAACCAATATAAGATGGGAAGTATTATATCCTGTGGAAGTTATAGAAAGAGTGGAACACCATTTATCAACATGGACATGGATAAGGTCTATGGTCGGAATACTCCTGGAATTTATCTTTTACAGAGGACCTCTCCCCTCTCCTGACATGTCCGCTTTAGTAACTACTTGCAATTCGCTATGTAATAACATCTAATCTTATGACTATGATTTTTCATTCCTTTAATATTTTTGCTAGAATATATGAATGAATTACTAGCTGTTGTAGATGAAGGTCCAGGTGTTACTTGCTAGGGGTGTATGCAGCGTCCCACTCCAAGACACGTAGGCACTGCCAAATCACTGTAAACTGTATTTCCGTGTTGCATGTCATTTTGCGGTACATTACCTGTTGTATCCTTGTTCATAGACTGGTTAGGTGAAATTTATACATCCCACCACTAGAGGGGGATAGCACTTAACCTATATAAATACCTTAGTCAGGCCTAGTGTGGTAGAGTTCAGTTGGTTAGTTCAGTTGGTTAGTTCAAGTTCAGAGTGAAGACTTCACACCACAGAGAAGTGAGTGGAGTCAAATTCAAGTATGTGGTAGTACCAAGGTATGAGGCTCAGAAGAGCGTTTTCCTCCTGTTGCCGGACTGTATCCTTACATCCTGACCAGAGGAGAGTGTTTTCCTCCCTGGAAAAGAACCAAGCAGAGTAAGTGAATCATCGGTGATAACAGCCAATACCTAAGGCTTATGGGCACCTTTGCGCACGGTGGAGGATAATCTAGCTACAGGCAGCCTCACCATAAAGAATAGAAGACAGACTAGCTACCTGTCTTAAAAGCTTGGAAGAAACAGGAAAGATATAGGACTGAGCATACCAGAAAGGATAAGGTACTACATAATCGCAGCCTGAGTTAGGACCTAACTAAATCTATTAACAGTGGATCAACAGAATTCCTCTAATTTCATCAGAGATTGTATTCTGTATGCTGCAACCAAAACCAGTCACAGTAAAAATTGTAAGTTGTATCCTACCACTGTCTACCTCATTCTTCAATACTACAATTGGTTGTACCACCATTAACGGTACTGGTGTCACAACAAATAACATCAAGGGACCCAGCCGCCACAAGCACCCTAAGGCGAATAAATTAAAATATCATCCAGATACAACACCACACACCTGCCCACCAGATGATGAAAGATGTCATTGATAAAATGTTGAAAATTAGCAGAAGCATTGGTCAACCCAAAAGGCATGACCAAATTCTCAAAATGACCTTCAGGGGTATTAAAGGCCGCCTTCCATTCGTCCCTCTCCTTGATCCTTACCAGATTATATGCCCCGCTCAAATCCAATTTAGAGAACACCTTGGCACCGACAATCTGATTGAACAAATCTGGGATCAAAGGAAGGGAATAGAGATCACCGACAGTAATGCAATTAAGCTCACGGAAGTCCAAACATGGCCTAAGAGTTCCGTCCTTTTTTTTTTAACAAAGAAGAACCCTGCAGCCACTGGTGATTTGGATGGTCTAATATGACCTTTAGCCAAACTCTCGGTGATATATTCTCGCATGGCTACTCTTTTGGGTTCCGAGAGATTATACAACCAAGACTTGGGCAACCTAGCTCCGGGAATAAGGTTGACGGGGTAATCATACTCCCAATGCGGAGGTAACTCCTGGTCTCCACTTTCAAAGAATACATCAGAAAAATCCGAAATAAAAGAAGGTACTATTTTAGTGGTTACAACAGAAAGCAATGTGCTAAAACAGTTGTCTATGCAAAAATCACTCCAATCAAGAATCTGTCTCGCTTGACAATAGATGGTAGGGTTATGTTTGGAAAACCACGGTAAACCTAGCACCAGAGGAGCAGGCAGACCCTCCAGCACAAAACACAAAATGGATTCTTAATGAGAATCTCCCATCTTTAGGCAAATGTCCTGCACCATTTGTGAGAGTGGGGCGGAATCCATCGCAAACACACTCATATGTACATGAGTGGAAATAATAACAGTCCCCTCAGAGTTTCTTTCTCCAGAAAACAATACAATCTTCTCAAATGACCAAACGCGTGCACCTTTCTCTCAGTCGCATGTACTATATTGCCCAACTGTGTGATGTGATCCTTTAACGGATGGCCCGTCCATGTCAAAAGTCTGGCGGGTGCCTGAAGCAATATAATAAACCACATGCCGTGAAGTCTACAGCTGTAAAAATGCGTTATCTTCACTGGCTTTCCTATCCGTGCACTGTCCCTCTAATGGTTCTTTATCATTTGCAGAGGTTCAATGATTCTCTCCCATGGAAGGTAGCTTTGACTACAGTTGTATCTGTCTGGCAGCTTTTCACACACAGGAATAGTGTTTCCCTGGATAAGAATTCTCCTTCAGCTTAATTACAGATACACATACATAGGATGCTGCTTGCTCACTGGAGTCTGCTACACTGGCCTGAACATCAGCAACAACTATACAAAGCTTCTCTCACGCTTATTTGACAGCAGCTCACTAACCAGAAGAGTGCGGCCAGCCCACCACATGGCAACTTTTTATAAAGTTTGCCAGTTAAAGGGCAGCTGTCAGCAGATTTGTGCCTATGAAACCGGCTGACCTGTTGCATGTGCGCTTGGCATCTGTGTTGGTTCCATGTTCATATGTGCTCACATTGCAGAGATACATGAAGTTTTAATATATGAACCTCTAGGAGCAATGGGGGAGTTGCCATTACCCTTATAGGCTCTGCTCTCTCTGAAACTGCTGCGCCCTCTGCACTTTGATTGACGGGGTCAGGCAGTGTAAATGTGATCACACCTAGCTCTGTCAAACTGCAGAGGGCATAGCCGTTGCAGAGAGAGCAGAGGCTCTAGGTGTACACCACACCCCCGTTGGTCCTAGAGGCTCATTTGCATATTTTAAAACATTTCTCTCAGAAATGCGGGCACATATGAACATGGGACCAAAACAGATGCCTTCAGCTGCTAAGTGAATATGGAACAGGTTACCAGTCTCATAGGTACAAATCTGCTGACAGATGCCCTTAAACTATTCCCTACAGCCTTTTGAGATACAAGTGCATAATTAAAGCTAACAATTTGTGCTACTGAAATTGCATATTTAGCAAACATCAGCACTTTTAGTAGTGCTAGACATTTTAGCTGTAAACCACTGGGTCACTGCACCCACAAAGACTCTGCAAGGGAAGAGGCGGGAGATGTGAGTAAAAGCTGCTTGTCTGGCTGTGTGGTGGTAGCAGGGTATGGTGGGTTGTAGGCTTTTTGGGAAGACACCAGTGGTTAATGAAAGGTTGAAGAGATGGTTTAGGGCTGGGTAAGGCCCCTTTCACATGGGCGTCATGTTTGACGCCCGGATAAGAGGTGTGTGCGTTGCAGGAAAATGCACTATTTTTCCGCACGAGTGCAAAGCGTTTTAATGCGTTTTGCGTGAGCGTGCGAAAAATCGGCATGTTTGGTACCCAGACCCGAAGCCGGACTTTATCACTGAAATCTGGTTTCGGGTTGAGTATTCTTTATATTTTATTATTTTCCCTTATAACATAGTTCTAAAGGAAAATAATAGCATTCTCAATAGAGAATGCTTCCATGATGGAAGCAGGTGATTGGACCATGTGACCCAGTGATGTCACTGAAGGTCCTTTACCCCCCCAGCTGAAGACAGAACAGGAGACCGGCAGCTACGCGATCAAATGGAGGGGGTGAGTTAGTTTTTTTTAATTATTTTTAACCCTCTATTGCCCTTTTTACTTTGCATTCTCTATTGAGAATGCTATTATTTTCCTTTATAACTATGTTATAAGGGAAAATATTAAAGATCGGGTCCCCATCCCGGTCGTCTCCTAGCAACCATGCGGGAAAATTGCACTGCATCCGCACTTGCTTGCAAATGCTTGCGATTTTCCCGCAGCCCCATTCACTTCTATGGGGCCTGCGTTGTGTGAAAAACGCAGAATATAGAGCATGCTGTGATTTTCACGCAACGCAAAAGTGATGCGGGAAAATCAGCGCTCATGTACACAGCCCCATTGAAATGAATGGGTCCGGATTCAGTGCGGGTGCAATGTGTTCACCTCAAGCATTGCACCCGCGCGGAAATCACGCCCGTGTGAAAATGGCCTAAGTGTAGAGGTAAGGTTAGGGATGAGGTGGGATTGGATTCAATCAGGGGCACGGGTGGTGAGGCCTGATTTGGAGAGTAGGGTAGGAAGCTTTTCCTCAGTGATAGTGAAGAATCAGGCTATATGGGAAGAGCAATGAGCAGTTGTGTAGTGGGTTTAAAATTAAACCTTTGTTCCCTGGAAACAGAACCAGATCCAATAAAATGATTGAAAAATCTGATCAGCTATAAAATCTGTTTGGATCAAAGAAAAACAAAATGCAGAAAGAAAAGCAACAAAGCAAAAAGACCCTGGTGTAAACGCAGTGTGCTATCATTAGCATCAAATGTAAGTACTGCTTTCTCAAGAGTGACCACTGGGTGGCAATAGACGCATGGAAATAATAATAAAATTCAGTGCCGTGAAGTGCATAATCTACTTAATTACAGTTGTGTTCAAAATTATTCAACCCCCAATGCTGTAAAGGGTTTTAGGGAATTTAGTGTACATTTGTAATTGTGTTCAGAATGAAATCTTACAAGGACTTTTTAAAGAACCAAATGCAACTAAAATGACATCAATTGTTTTTGTAATACAGTATTAAATGTTTTTTTTGTGATTTCTTCATTGACACAATTATTCAACCCCTTAAAGACGACCACTCTTAGGCTACGTTCACACGACGACAATTGTCGCAAACTTCACTGCAACATTTGTCGCGCTATTGCGTAGCGACAATTTTTATAATGGGAGTCTATGGTGTCGCATTGCGACATGCGACATGCTGCGACTGCGACACGACAGTTGCAGAAAAACCCATCCGGGATGGATTTTTTCCAACTGTCGTGTCGCAGTCGCAGCATGTCGCATGTCGCAATGCGACACCATAGACTCCCATTATAAAAATTGTCGCGCGACAATAGTGCGACTTTTTGTCGCACGACAATTGTCGTCGTGTGAACGTAGCCTTAAGAACAGAGGTTCATTCAAGTGTTTTCGATCAGGTATTGAAAACACCTGTGGATGTCAAGGAGCAGCAATCAAGCACAATAAGCACCAATTAGGCAGATGTAAAATGACTGAGATACTCAGCTCCTTCTAGACATTTACTGGTGTGTTTACAAACATGGTGAAGTCAAGAGAATGGTCCAGGAAGACAAGAGAAGAGGTGATTTCTCTTCACAGGAAGGGCAATGGCTATAGGAAGATTGCAAAGATGTTAAACATACCAAGAGACACCATAGGAAGCATCATTCGCAAATTCAAGGCAAAGGGCACTGTTGAAACGCTACCTGGTCGTGGCAGAAAGAAGATGCTGACTTCGACTGCTGTGCGCTACCTGAAGCGCAAAGTGGAGAAAAGTCCCGATGTGACTGCCGAGGAACTGAAAAAGATTTGTCAGATGCGGGTACTGAAGTTTCAGCTCAGACAATAAGGCGCACACTGCGTAATGAAGGCCTCCATGCCAGAACTCCCAGGAGCACCCCTTGCTGTCTCCAAAGAATAAGAAGAGTCGACTGCAGTATGCCAAAAGTCATGTGGACAAACCACAAAAGTTTTGGGATAGTGTTCTGTAGACTGATGAAACAAAATTAGAACTGTTTGGGCCCATGGATCAACGCTATGTTTGGAGGAGGAAGAACAAGGCCTATGAAGAAAAGAACACCTTGCCTACTGTGAAGCATGGCGGGGGGTCAATCATGCTTTGAGGCTGTTTTGCTTCTACAGGTACAGGGAAGCTTCAGAGTGTGCAAGGTACCATGAATTCTCTTCAGTACCAGGAGATATTGGATGAAAATGTGATGCAGTCCGTCACAAACCTGAGGCTTGGGAGACGTTGGACCTTTCAACAGGACAATGATCCCAAGCATACCTCCAAGTCCACTAGAGCATGGTTGCAGATTAAAGGCTGGAACATTTTGAAGTGGCCATCGCAGTCACCAGACTTAAATCCGATTGAGAACCTCTGGTGGGACTTAAAGAAAGCAGTTGCAGCGCGCAAGCCTAAGAATGTGACTGAACTGGAGGCTTTTGCCCATGAAGAATGGGCGAAGATACCCGTAGATCGCTGCAAGACACTTGTGTCAAGCTATGCTTCACGTTTAAAAGCTGTTAGGATGTTGTACTAAGTACTAAGATTGAATGTCACTTGGGGGTTGAATAAAACTGATAATGATGTGAGCACAGAAAAGACATTTGTGGTTATTTCATTATAAATGTTATGTTATATTTGTCTGACTTACAAGTGCCTCTTTGATTTAATTGTAAACAAGATGACTGAAATGATCAAAATCAATGTCAAACTGGCCAAAACACTCAATTTCAGTGGGGGTTGAATAATTTTGAACACAACTGTATATAAAAGTAGCATCAGTGTGATGTACATGAATGCTAGAAAATAGTAGAAGGTGATGGATTTAGTGTTATAAAAAGCTAACTTTATTTGAAGAAATTGGTCCTGGAGACTGGCATTGGCACATCCCTCTTTTCCTTGTTTTTCAAATTTTTGTTGTAAAATCAGCAACGCAAATTGTACAGACGTTTGCAGCCATGCAGGTGGACAATCAAGTAACTAAAGTCTCATGTAGTTTCGATGTCCTACCCTGTGTAAGCTATGGTTAGGCTTGTCATCTGGCTGGTAAACAACAATTAGGGCTCTTGCAGACAAGCGGATCTCCTGCAGCTAGAATGAGAGCCAAGCTACGCAGTGGACATCAGAGGCACCAAGCAGTAACATGATAGATACTGCTCCGTGCCTCTCTGTGACCCTTTCACTACAAAATCACAGTGACAACTTTATCTCATAGGGATTTTGTAGTGAAAGGGTCACAGAGAGGCATGGAGCAGTATCTATCATGTTACTGCTTCGTGCCTCTGATGTCCACCGCGCAGCTTGGCTCTCATTCTTGCTGTGGACAACACGCAGGAGATCCGCTCGTCTGCAAGAGCCCTTACAGTGGTTCTGGGACCATTGGGCCAACTAACCAGTTTGTCGTTGCGGTAATCCTGAGGGCATTATCCCCTGGTTTTCACCCTTTAACCCTTATGGTCTTCTCTGCAGGGGTCTGTTACTTTTTGGAATAATTCTGTGTAGTTAGCAGCTGACTCACTGGGGGGTCAGGGACTCCAATGCAAAGCACCAGAGGCACAGGAGCCAGCAAAACACACAGACAAAACTAGGCGGAGAACAAGCTGGCAGAGTACATGAATGCAAGGCAAACACAGGAAACACAGACTCAACCAAAGCGAGGCAAACAGGAAACATACTAATCCATGGAACAGACACAGGGTAATGGCAGACAGAACTAGCTCAGAATTCAGACACAGACAGAACCTGAACAGATCCAAACACAATCTGGAGAGACCAGGCAGACATATATAAGTTCTAACACAGAACAAGCAGACAGAATGTTATTAGACCCAACCAGAATCTGTTGCACAATCAGGGGCAGGCCACACAATTACGAAAATATATAGCAGGGGAAATGTACACATTAGTCAAACAGGTGCATTCACAGAGCCAGGGAAAGTTGACCCTAGCAGTAAAGAACTGAGGCAAAATATGAAGCACAACTCCCCAAATTCACATCCACAAGAAGCTAGTGCATGAACAATAGAGACAAGTGAACTATTATTGTAACATGGTATTACTACCAGGACGTTGGAAATGGTATTTAAAGGGGTTGTCCAATCTAAACATTTATAGCATATCGATAGGGCAAATGGCATATCTTGTTTTCCAGTCTTCCAATTGTTTTAGCAATCGGCAGGGGTTTTCCCTACTGATGAAAACTTTTGATATGTCGGTACTCCGGAACAGGGTTACCGCAAAAAGGTAATTGTTGTAATGCTGTATTGCTAAGTGAAATGCTCTGATTTATTGTAATTGTATACCCAACAGTATTGTATGGATAAGTCAGGGTTAACACCTTTGGGTTGTTAGGATATGGACCAGAGTCCACCCCTTAGTTAGTCAGTCAATTGAGAGTCTGTGCATAGGTGAGGAAGAGAGAGGACATATGTTGTATGAGCTCTTCAGAGCTAAGCATCATCATAAATTACACGCCTCCTCCAGCTTTGCACATGCCAGACTGAAATCTATGGCAGATTGGAGCTGCTGTAGATTTCAGTAATCATTAACACCAGGTTTGTGGTATAAATAATGATGAATGAGTCAGTTTAGATGGCCCCACCCACACCCCACCCTTGCTATGTCACCTTTTTGAAAACTAGTGAGGGCGACGTAAAGATCCCAGTTGTGACTGAACGAACCGGCTTAGCAGGAATGATAAATTCCCCCCAAGTCTGTAGTAGAAAAAATGGTAGCAATGAAATTCTGTTATATATTAAGAGCAGGGCCTGAATGGACGTTGTGTGACACACAGATTAAAATAGCATCATAGGATCTCTGTATCCTGCACCTCCGCCTCAGGCCCTATACGACGGTGTATGAGATATAAAATAATAATGTCAGGGTATGGCACTCAACTTATCTGGAATTATGCAGACATTAAACGCTGTTTCAAGAATATATGTCATTTATTAAAACACATAATAATATTACAAAAAGTGTGGGTAAAAATAAAATCATAAAAAGTCCAATATCTCGATTATACTAAAAGATCCATTTTACAATATGTCATTAATGTATACACATTTGAATATAGATTTATAAAGCAACCTTAGTGATTATAGGCATATATCCTTAATCATGTAAGATCCACTCCAGGTAGTTACAACACTAAGGGATGTGAGGTATGTCCGTACCTAATTGAGCCAATTCCCCGTTGGTGTATTTTTCGGATATTCTCTGAATAAGTGGTGGCGTCCCACCACAAATCTTACCTCCGTGAATTAAACAGTGTCGGTACCAGTAATCAGTTTCTTTACAATAAATCGACTCGAATCGACGATTTTTTCCGGAGACGATTCAACATGACCGCTTTGCTTTAAATCGACGACCTTTCCCGGGCATTGATTTAGAAGAGACCACTCAGCTCACGATATCAAGCGGTGTGCTCTGCCATAGATAACATCAGAACTTTAATTCGCCCGGGGGTCTATGGGTCCTTTCGAACTCCAGGAATACGTCTTTCTCCACTTCAAATCGCAGCGCTGCAAGGAGGCTTTTTAAATTCTATGTTCAATCACCAAACGCGTTTTGAGGTCTTAGTAATGCTGACCTCTTCCTCAGTGGTATATTTTTATCCGAATAAACACCTCCTTATATAGCCCAAACTGGCCCCAATTGATTTGATTGGATCACTCCTCCCTTTTGGGGGAAGTCTTTCTGGATTGTGGATCAGAACATAACCAAACACAGGTGTATTCTCCTTGTTCATCAACTATTTTACACATTTCAGACCCAAAATAATCTTATCAAAAAATCAAAACCATCAAAAGTGAACATCATACCCAATATACAAAAACGCATTGATCGACAAAAAACGCAGATAAAACGCAAAGAATTTGAAATAGGTGTTATTCATGTTTTTGATAAAAAAAATTTTTGTATATTGGGTATGATGTTCACTTTTGATGGTTTTGATTTTTTGATAAGATTATTTTGGGTCTGAAATGTGTAAAATAGTTGATGAACAAGGAGAATACACCTGTGTTTGGTTATGTTCTGATCCACAATCCAGAAAGACTTCCCCCAAAAGGGAGGAGTGATCCAATCAAATCAATTGGGGCCAGTTTGGGCTATATAAGGAGGTGTTTATTCGGATAAAAATATACCACTGAGGAAGAGGTCAGCATTACTAAGACCTCAAAACGCGTTTGATGATTGAACATAGAATTTAAAAAGCCTCCTTGCAGCGCTGCGATTTGAAGTGGAGAAAGACGTATTCCTGGAGTTCGAAAGGACCCATAGACCCCGGGCGAATTAAAGTTCTGATGTTATCTATGGCAGAGTACACCGCTTGATATCGTGAGCTGAGTGGTCTCTTCTAAATCAATGCCCGGGAAAGGTCAGTCGATTTAAAGCAAAGCGGTCATGTTGAATCGTCTCCGGAAAAATCGTCGATTCGAGTCGATTTATTGTAAAGAAACTGATTACTGGTACCGACACTGTTTAATCCACGGAGGTAAGATTTGTGGTGGGACGCCACCACTTATTCAGAGAATATCCGAAAAATACACCAACGGGAATTGGCTCAATTAGGTACGGACATACCTCACATCCCTTAGTGTTGTAACTACCTGGAGTGGATCTTACATGATTAAGGATATATGCCTATAATCACTAAGGTTGCTTTATAAATCTATATTCAAATGTGTATACATTAATGACATATTGTAAAATGGATCTTTTAGTATAATCGAGATATTGGACTTTTTATGATTTTATTTTTACCCACACTTTTTGTAATATTATTATGTGTTTTAATAAATGACATATATACTTAAAACAGCGTTTAATGTCTGCATAATTCCAGATAAGTTGAGTGCCATACCCTGACATTATTATTTTATTCCTATTTTTTGTGGTGTTTGGAAGCTCACACCATTTGGGTATTGAGCACCATAGTCCAATCACAGATTGGTGGAGCCGTCTCTAAACTATTTTGGTGTATGAGATATGTTAGAATTTTTTTTTAAAAGGGATATTCTGGTTTGATTAAGTTATCCCCTGTCCCAGTGGTAGGACCCTCACCGATCACAGAATAAGGGGCCTTGTATCCCTCTGAAATGAACAGAGCGGCCGAGTGAAAATGCGTGTGGCCGCTCCATTTATTTCTAAGGGACTTCATGTGATAGACCAACACAAAGTAGCAAGTACAATATGTGTGAAGTGTAAAAGAAAATGATATGTGGTTTTCAAAATTTTAAATAAATAAAAATCTGGAAAGTGTGGCATGTATTTGTCTTCAGCCCCCCTGAGTCAGCACTTTGTAGGACCACTTTTTCGCTGCAATTACAGATGCAAGTCTTTTGGGGTAGGTCTCTACCAGCTTTGCACATCTAGAGGCTGAAATTTTTACCCATTTTTCTTTGCTCGGGCTCAGTAAGTTTGGATGGAGAACACCTGCGAACAGCAATTTCAAGTCTTTTCACTTCACACATACTTGCTACTTTGTGTCGGTCTATCACATACAATACTAATAAAATATATTTAACTTTGTGAGTGTAATGTGAAAAAATGTGGAAAAGTTCAAGGGGTATGAATACTGTATATTAACCAGTTTAAAGCTGGGCTATTTTGTGATACATGCCATTTTTTATGTACATGCATCTTCAGAAACCAAATTTTTTTTCTGTTTGTTTATTTGAATAATTTTTGTATCCATTTTCAGTGATACATGCCACTTTATTTTTATGTCATTTTTAGGATATTATTGGTTTTATACACCTGGGAAAATGTAAGTTTAGGCTTTATTCACACGTCCGCAAGTGTTTTGCGGATCCGCAAAACACGGACATCAGTTATGTGCGTTCCGCAATTTGCGGACCGCACATCGCCGGCACTATATAGAAAATGCCTTTTCTTGTCCGCCATTGCGGACAAGAATAGGACATGTTATATATTTTTTTTTGGGAACGCGGTTTCGGACCCGGAAGTGCGGATCCGCAATTGCGGACCTGGGCGGGACATCGTCTGTCCCCATTGAAATTAATGGGTCCGCAATTCCATTCCGCAAAATGCGGAACAGAATTGCGGACGTGTGAATGGAGCCTTAGGGCAGGTTCACATCACCATTTTTGATTCCTGTTATAACATGGTTATAACGGAAAATAACGGAATCCATAAGACAGAAGTCAAAACAGAAGCCTTTAAGAGGCATTCTGTTTTGATCCTTCATAATACAAGTCTATGGAAAGCAGAACGGATCCGTCCTGGTTTCCATTATACATGAGTCCAGTCCTGCACAACAGAAACCAGGACGGATCCGTTATGCTGCCCATAAACTTGTATTATGACGGAATGGTTAAAAAGGCATTCCGTTTTGCTTTCCGTCATAATAGAAGTGTATGGTCAATCATAACGGATCCGTCTGGTTACCGTTATGCAGAAAGGAAAAAAAGTCATGTCGACAGGACTTTGTTTTCCGTCTTGCATAATGGGAACCAGTCGGATCCGTTATGATTCCCATACACTTGTATTATGAAGGATCAAAACGGAATGCCTCTTAAAGGCTTCCGTTTTGACTTCCGTCTTATGGTTTCCGTAATTTTCCGTTATTACCATGTTATAACGGAAAACAAAAATGCAATCTATAACGGTGATATGAACGAGCCCTAATCGGAGTCTCATAGGCCAGGCAATGTTCCTCTGGAATTCTGGGAAGAAGGGATGCAAATCCAAGTCATGTCTCAAGGCCTATTTAAAATATCGGACATTAACTTACAGGATAGTTGTCTTACATCTGGTGACATCAGAGGCAGCGCTTGTTAAGAGCTCATTTCCATATCTTCTTCCCAGCTAACTTCTGACATACGCCAACTCAGGCACCAATGCCATAAATGCGTCACCAGTGCAATAGTTATACCGATCAAACTTCAATAATAGCTAATAAACAGAAATAGAAAAAGGGGTCTAGCTAAACTGAACAAACAACCCATATAGCAATGCCAATAGCCCCAGACAAAGATAAATAATAAACCATAATAGGAAAGTAGAATTTATTAATCTCATAAATAATAACACGGATATAAAAATAGGACCAAAATTCCAAAATGTATGCTACAGAAGAGAAGCCAATACCAGGCAATTAGGACAAGGCCAATGGGATAATAGTAAAGATCACTATTTAAGGGCTTGTTCACACTAACGCAAAGGAGTCCGTGCCCGTGCTGTGGTCCGCAATGCACGGGCACCGACCATGGGCCAGCCGCAGGCGGATCGCGGACCCATTTACTTGAATGGGATCCGCGATTCGTGCGTTCGCAAAAAGATAGAGCAAGTTCTATCTTTTTGCGGTGCGGAGGCACGGAACGGAACCCCAGGAAGCACTCCGCAGTGCATCCGTAAGTGAATGAGTCCGCATCCGGGATGCGGAATGCACAAGTCCGGTGCCCCGTGTATTGCGGACCCGCCGTATGCGGCCAGCAATACTGCAACGGAGGGGCAACGGGCGCGTGAATGAGCCCTTAATTGGTATAACAACAGTCCCACACATACCTACATTGAGGGAAGTAGTCTACATATCCCACATCATAACTCAGTGAGAGTCAATAGACAAGCAGCATACTACAAAGTATCAAGATAAAAATTATATATATACATGTATAGTAAATAATAAATATAAAGGTAGTTATGTAAACCAACCATGTAATATAACCAGCCATAAGAGGTTAAATAACCATAAGCCTTATTATGCTGGAACATTTTGGGTGAGTGAAATAAATTCTACTTTTCTATTATGGTTTATTATTTATCTTTGACCAGTGCAATAATTACCTGTGCACCAGGCAAGGTAAGGTAGTGAGATTGTCAGTCTATAGCTATCCTACTTTCCCTTTCATCCCTGACACAGGTAACGGGTTAGGCTACTTTCACACTTGCGCTTTCCCTTCCCTTCTGTCATAGGATCTCAATATCGGGGGAAAACGCTTCCATTTTGTCCCCATTCATTGTCCATTGGGACAAAACTGAACTGAATGAAACGAAGTGCACCAGAATGCATTCTGTTCCGTTTGGTTGCGTCCCCTTCGCGAACTGTATAACGCTGCAAGCAGCATTTTTCTGTCCGCGATGTGGTGAGGAGCAAGATGGATCCGTCCTGACACACAATGTAAGTCAATGTATCAGAGAAAACAGATCCATGCCCCTTTGAATTTCAATGGAGTTCTTGTCGTATACAACCAGATCCGTTAATAACGGATGCAGACGATTGTATTATTGGACCAGAAGCGTTTTTGCTGATACATGACGGATCCAGCAAAAATGCTGGTGTGAAAGTAGCCTAACATGAC
Source organism: Bufotes viridis (assembly GCA_033119425.1). Classification (NCBI taxonomy): domain Eukaryota; kingdom Metazoa; phylum Chordata; class Amphibia; order Anura; family Bufonidae; genus Bufotes; species Bufotes viridis. Next base: position 459,405,905 of record CM065591.1, on the reverse strand, counting down.
AACAGTACTAGGCTACTTTGTCACGGCAGAGTATCTCAAAACTGCACCAAAACGCTTCCGTTTGATTTAATACATCAGGATGCATCTGTTCCGTTTGGATGCGGCTGTATTAAATGGAAACTGAACAAACCGGATCCAGCACTAAAAACAATGCAAGTCAATAGGTGACAGATTTGTTTGTTTTTTTGTGCTGGATCCGGTTTGTTCCGTTACACAGACTGGACACAAAACCACAGCTTGAAGCATTTTTGTGTCTGGTCACAAAACGGAACAGACCGGAATGGAATGCATCCTGGTCTGTTTTACCCCCTTTGACAAAGCATGGGGACAAACCAGAAGCGTTTTGCTCCAGTTTTGAGATCCTCTGCCGGATCTCAAAACCGGAATACAAAACGCCGATGTGAACATAGCCTAAACGATGTGTTAACTCAGGGCTCATGCACACGACCGTATGTATTTTGCGGTCTGCAAAAAACGAGTCCAGGCATCTGCTTGTGTTCTGGTTCCCATTTGTCTTGTCTGTACTGTGTCCTGTATGGTTGTTCGGGTTCCAGTTCGTCCCGTGTCTGTCTGGACCGCTGGTGCTTGCACCGTCGGACTCTGCAGGTAAGTGGCCATGTGCACCAGGACCACTGGCGAACCGCTCATAGAGGCAGATCATGCATTTGCTATGGGGCCCGTGAGTCTGGGGGGCCCGGTTAGGCTGAATAGCTCCGCCCCTTTTCAGACTGGAATAACTGCCTCCCTTCCTCCTTGCCTCTGATGCTGCCCACCAACTGCATAATCTATAATTTTATTGGTTCCTCCATGGTGCCCAGGATATACAGCTGGCCAATAAGCAGGAAGAGGGTTCACTCTCTGCACTGCTTATTGGCCAGCTGATTTTTAAACACTACCTCCTGATCTCGCTCTGGGCTCTGCTGCTTCACCTGCCTGCCGTATCTGTCACCATTGCAGAGAATAAGCAGCAGAGCCCTGTGAAGAAAGAAATAGAGGACCCACGTCACATCTAGCAGCGCTCCGCTGCTCTGACCTCCTCCTGACTCTTGCGTAGAAAGAAGCCATCAGAAGCACAGGTCCTACTCCCGGAGCCTTTCCTCAGCCAGCAGCCATTAATTCTGTAAGTGACTGTTAGTGTAGTCACACACACTGTCCTGTAAGTGTCTAGACCACCTTGTATGGTCAAGTTCTGAGAGGTTCAGTCCCTGCCCTTTATTGCCCTTTTAGTAATATCCTATTTCTAATAGGACACTGAGAGGCAGGGACTGCTACCTAGATGGGTAGCACAGTTCTGGAGTTGAGCCTGTGCTATTAACTGTTGGTGTCAGCTATAACCTACAGCTGACACATAGGTTAAGCTGGCAGGACTGGAGCAAGCACCAATTTTGCCATTTTAACCCTTTAGACGAAGCATGCTGATGTAACAAAAGTTATGCACATAGTTATGCCTAAATTAGGCGTATTTCAGGCGCAGATGGCGGTGCAACAGTTAGTGGCGCAGCTATCTGTGACTTTTCTCCGCTCAAGCCAGGTCTAAAATTGTAGGTGTGGCGTGGGTGGGGAAGGGGACAGGCGTAGAAAATGGTCTAAATGTAAGACAGCTCGGAAGCTGGGGCTGGATGCGCCAAATGGAGAGGCCGGAGCCTGTACATAACTTTAGTGGAACCACCACCAGCTGTGGGCTCTTATAAATTTTCAGTTGAGCATTGTCTGTGGAATATGGATGACATGCGAAGGGCAAAAAATGAAACCACATGTACTAAACTGATCCTTCACAAACATTTTCATAGATGAAACATGGATGGTTGTTTTAACGTCAAACGGACATAAAATGTGAATGAGGTCTTACTGTGGGAGAAGAGGGGGCCCAATTCTGAATTTGCCCTGGGGCCCCATAATTTCTATGTACGCTACTGACCAGAACCATCCTGGAGGTGCGACCACTGAGCCCTCGGGTAATGTAAGGTACGTACCGAGACATACGGACGTCCCCGCGACAGTGACTGGCAGCAGATCTTTGGCAACACGTGGTTTGATTTGACATGTTTACCTTGTGGATCAATAGGCGTCTGTGTTGTTTCTGGTCCTGGCCACACCCTTAACCTTCAGGTTTTTCTATTGCTGTCATTTAACTTTCCCTATTTATAGTTGTGTCTCCCACAATGCTGTGTGGTTTATAGCTTCAGTTGGACCTGTGGATAGCTGGTGTTTGGATCTCAGCTGAGTTACTGGTGCTGCCATAGCTTCTTGGAAGTTAAGTGTTACCTTTCCCTTTGTATTTTGGCTTTTCTATGTGTTGCATTTCCTTGTTGTTTTGAATTAGGCCTTTGGGAGACTCCCGTTCATCCTTCCTTTTGGAGGAACAGGATGCCTCATTCCTGTCATTAGTACCATGGTCCTTTAGGGTTAGATAGAACTTTAGGTATTCCTGTGTATGAACTCACCTACCTCTGGGGTCTGTTCATACTGGTAGTCAGTCAGGGCTTTGATTAGGGTTTTTTACTAGGAGGTGTCCATCTTCCTTCCCTAGTTTTCATGCCTTGTTTCCTTTCCCCTTTCCCTCCTATGTTCGGTGTGGGGTTTCCCTGCCATACTAGAGTGTGACAGGTAATTTCATCCCCACCATCAGGAGCTCTGTGAAATACAGGACTCACTGGGTCACTGCCTTCTGGGTTTGGCCCCAAGTCAAACCGGTGCACTTGGTCCAGTGGTATTACCTGCCATTGGTCCCTTACCTACTGGTCCGGTTTCCTGCCATGTCTAGATAAATCGTTAAATAAAGTATTGGTGTTGGTCTCTGCTTTGTCTCATTGCTTGCCTTGAGTTATTTGCCTGAGATGTTCTAGGGGTCGGGTGGACTCTCACTAGAACATGACAGGGACATTAACAAACCGAGCAATAATTTTATGGCATGTATATTATAATAGGTCAATTGAAATGCCATATTTATTGCAACCTGCGGCTCTCCGGCTGCTGTAAAACTACAACTCTCACCATGCCCTGCTGTAGGCTGATAGCTAAAGGCAGTCTGGACATGCTGGGAGTTGTAGTTTTGCAACAGCTGTAGATCCTCAGGTTGGCCATCCCTGGCATAATACTTTTAGTGGGAAAACAGGAACAGGGTCCAGATGGTTCTTGCTTCGTTTTAGAATTCATTGGCAACTGGATGCAACTTTTTTTTTTCTATGGCATCCTTCACATCTGTGCCTTCCTGGCAGATTCCATTAAAAATGGCAGAAGCCTGATGAAAGTGATTAGGACCAATGTGGTCCTTCCGGTGCCATTGTTGTCTTGTCTTTTCCGTTTTTCTGTTCCAGCGACCGAGCTGAGAAAATAAATGCCCAATGTGAATGAAGCCAAATAATGAGAAACAGAACCTCGATACAGGATGGAAAAACTGCAGGTCTATAGGTGTCTCAGAATTTACTGAGTCTACAGCACAATTATACATAGTTCGTTTGGGTGTTCACATAGAAATAGCACGTATTAAGTAAAACATGTAAGATATGTAACGTCCCAGGCGGCACATGAGACAAATTACAGCAGCATTTTACCATCACTAATAACTAACAAACCCAGCAACACCCGAGGCTTCTCAGAAACAGGTTCAGCAGGCTCAAATTGTGTGTGTGTCAATCCAGTCCATAGAATTTATTTATATTTAGCCTTTTGTTTGGCTTGTATGCCGCTGAACCACATAACCCAATAAAATGGGATATCTGGAGGCCGGGGGTACATATATATAATGGAAAATAAACCCAAACATTTTTACACAGCTTTTTCCATGCCTACATTCTATTGGCAAAAACAGCATAGTCTCCAAAGTCTCTTTACTTGGTTAATAATTGGGATTGTAGTACAAATAGCAGCAAAAGGCACAGTGGCACATTTACTAAAGTGTTTGCACCTGTCATTAGTCTAAAAAATGCTGTTTTAGGCTGGGTTCACACGGGCGTTGCGGATTGGGGCCGGATAGGAGGCGGGTGCGTGGCAGGGAAATCGTGCGAGTGCGCACGTTATTTCAGTCAGTTTTGACTGCGATTGCGTTACGTGGTTTAGTTTTTTCCACGCGAAAAAACAGAATGTGGTACCCAGACCCGAACTTCTTCAATGAAGTTCAGGTTTGGGTTAGTTAGATTGTATTATTTTCCTTTATAACATGGTTATAAGGGAAAATAATAGCATTCTCAATACAGAATGCTTAGTAAAATGTGGGTTGAGGGGGTTAAAAAAAAATTATTTAAACTCACCTCTTCCACTTGTTCGCGCAGCCCGACTGTTCTTCTTCCTTTGGTTGAGGACCTGGCAGGCAAAGGACCTTTGGTGATGTCACTGTGCTCGTCACAAGGTCCATCACATGGATCACCATGGTGATGGACCATGTGACGAGCGCAGTGACATCACCAAAGGTCCTTTGACTCCCATGTCCTAAACCAAATGAACAACAACCAGGCTGCGCGAACAAGTGGAAGAGGTGAGTTTAATTTCATTGATTTTTTTTAACCCCCTAAACCCACATTTTACTAAGCATTCTGTATTAAGAATGCTATTATTTCCCCTTATAACCATGTTATAAAGGAAAATAATACAGTGAATAGACAATTATCTCCTAGCAACCCTGCGTGAAAATCGCACTGCATCCGCACTTGCTTGCGGATGCTTGCGATTTTCACTCAGACCTATTCATTTCTATGGGGCCTGCGTCGTGTGAAAAATGCAGAATATAGAGCATGCTGCGATTTTCACTCAACTCAAAAGTGATGCGGGAAATTCACCGCTCATCTGCACAGCCCCATTGAAATGAATGGGTCCGGATTCAGTGCGGGTGTAATGCGTTCACCTCATGCATTGCACCCGCGCGGAAAACTCGCCCATGTGAACCCAGCCTTAGACCCCTTTCACACGAGCGAGTTTCCCGTGAAGGTGTAATGGGTGATTTAAACACATAGAACCCGCACTGAATCCCGACCCATTCATTTCAATGGGTCTGTGCACATGAGCATTGTTGTTCACGCATCAGTTTCACGCAGCCCTGGCCCCATAGAAGTGAATAGAGCTTCAGTGAAAAACGCATTGCATCCGGATGTGATCCAGATGCAGTCCGGATGCAATGCGTTTTTCACTGATGGTTGCTAGGAGATGTTGTTTGTAAACCTTCAGTTTTTTTTTTCATGCAAGTGAAAAACGCATCAAAACTTATTGCACCCGTGCGGAAAAAACTGAAACACTGAACGCAATTGCAGACAAAACTGACTGAACTTGTTTGCAAAATGGTGCGAATTTGACTGAACACATCCTGAACGCATCCTGACCTAATCCGTATTGTCTTTGTGAAGGCGGCCTTAGACAGTCTTATTTTTTAGTCACATTTACTACTGAAATTGAAACCTACATTGAAATTGCCAGACCGCATTATGTTTATGTGTAGGTTTTATGCTCATGTGACTGCCATAGGCTTGCGTTCATTTGTGCAAATGGGTGATAAAGTAATATGAAATTTTGTTATTTATACATTAAGCTGAGCCTCCTTTTTTTAGTTTTGTACTACTGAAATTGAGCCTGTTTTGGAGCCTTTTGCGCCTCGTTCCACTATTTTGATTTTTTAGACTAATTGAGATGCTTTCTAAGGCCCCTTTCACATGATCGAGTTTCTCGCACGGGTGCAATGCGTGACGTGAACGCATAGCACCCACACTGAATCCTGACCCATTAATTTCAATGGGTCTGTGTACATTAGCGTTTTTTTTCACGCATCAGTTTTGCGTTGCATGAAAAACACAGCATGTTCTATATTCTGCGTTTTACGTGCAGCCCTGGCCCCATAGAAGTGAATGGGGCTTCAGTGAAAAACGCATCGCACTCGGAAGCAAGTGCGGATGCGATGCGTTTTTTACTGATTATTGCTAGGAGATGTTGTTTCTAAACCTTCCGGACCTAATCCGTTGCGCTCTTGTGAAAGGGGCCTAAGGGTACTTTCACACTAGCGTTGTTCGGATCCGGCAGGCAGTTCCAGCAACGGAAACTGTGTACAAATGGAAAGCTGTTTTTGCCAGATCCGGTAGACTTATTTATTGAAATACCGGTGTCATCCGGAATAACGGATCCGGTATCTAATTTTTTCAATGCTAGAAAGAACTGCGCAGACCGGAAAATCGGATCCGGAGATGCAGCAATTTCCAGAACACTTGGTACCGGATCCGGCATTAATACATTTAAGTAATACATTTAGGTAAGTGCGGTAGTGCTCCAGAATTTTGTCTGCAAGAAATACTGCAGCTAGGAACGGAATGGAAGACATCCTGATGCATACTGAACAGATTGCTTTCCATTCAGAATGCATTGGGACAAAACTGAAGTTTTTTTCCGGTATTGAGACCCTTTACTGTGTTTCAATACCAGAAAAGAATAACGCTAGTGTGATAGTACACTAACTTGTGAGGCTTTTTTCCTATCTATTTTTTTATTTGTTTGTCTCAAAAACAGCCTAATTTCTTTGCCACCCTGGCGTGGGCATACTTTTGTTCATCTGTTTTGAGTGGTGAAGTGTGACTTTTTTGCATTACAAGTCGCACTTTCCTGGAGACGTGAGACTTTTCTCCAGAAAGATGCAACTTTTTTCATGTGCAAGTAAATTAAACCAGTCTTAGGGCTCATGCACATAAAGGTATTTTCTTTCTGTGTCCATTCCGTTTTTTTTGCGGACCGTATGCAGAACCATTCATTTCAATGGGTCTGCAAAAAAAACCCACAGAAGTTACTACGTGTGCATTCCGTTTCCGTATATCCGTTCTGCAAAAACATAGAACATGTCCTATTATTGTCCACATTACAGGAAAGGATAGGACTGTTCTATTAGGGGCCAGCTGTTTCGTTCCGCAAGATACGGTATGCACACGGACGCCATCTGAATTTTTTGCGGATCTGTTTTTTGCAGGCTGCAAGATACATAGGGTCGTGTGCATCAGCCGTAAGGCCTCTTTCACAGGGGTGATTTTTCCGTCTGGATGCGATGCGTGAAGCAAACAGATAAGCATCCGGACTGAATCCTGACCCATTCATTTTATTGGGTCTGTGTACATGAGCATCGATTTTATGCATCGTTTCTGAGTTCAGGAAAAATTGCAGCATTTTCTATATTCTGCCTTTTCATGCAGCTCTGGTTCCATAAAAGTGAATGATGCTTGCGTGAAAAACAGAAGGCATCCGGATCCGTTTTTCACTGATGGTTGCTGGAAGATGTAGAGTGTTATTGTTTGTTTTTTTACTCACTTAAAAAACACATTAAAAACTGATTGCACCCACGCAGAAAAAACTGAAACACTGACAAAATTGACTGAACTTGCGTGCAAATCCATCAGTTTTTTTCCTGAACTGATCCTGACAAAATCCGTATTGTTCGTGTGAAAGAGACCTAAGTGAATATAAACCTGTCTAAAAGAAAAATAACCACCAGAGGTCAGCCTATTAAATATACACCTAGTCTACTTCATCAACTTCATCAACGGCTGTGCCACTTTTAATAACTACTCAGCAAAAGAAAGACAAAGCCAAATGAAATATGCCTGTATGCCTAATTTTATGGCCAAAAATTGGCGAGATTGATAAACGGGTTGTATGTGGTAAATTGGTGTATGGTGGGGGAAGGGGGGACTTGACTTGGTATTTATTATTGAGCTTGATAAATGTTCCCCACTGTTCCAACTGTATGTCACAGTGCAATATTCTCTGAATAGCGGTGTATGACAGCAATAATGATGGTGGTTATAGTACTCCCTCTCTCTAAAGACACTTGCAGTCTCTCAGCAGAACCACAGTCATGCAATAAAGTTCTTAACTCCTTCAGCAGTTCATGGACTGTGAGGTGGAGAACTGAGATACTGGTGGCCAATCCATCTCAAGTTGTGGCGTATGCTTTAGCAATAATCCTTCCACAGCAGCAAAGCCTTTCTGCCATAAACAAGCACAACACCTTGCTGTCAGACCAGTGCAAGGCCTTGTGAGTTGTAGTGTCTGATTTCCCTCTTAGGACTATTTTTGGTAGTATGGCTGCTTTCTGGGCAGTTGTAGGGTCAGAGATTAAGTTCTAGTTGTGCAGGAGGTCTCTCACACACACGTTTTCCCCCCAAGGTGTTTCATACTAGATACCCTGTCAGAATCACGACTTATGCCTCATTCGCACCTCAGTGTTTTGATCAGTGATTTCCGTCAGTGATTGAGAGCCAAAACCAGGTGCAGCTCTAAACGCAGAACAGGTGCAGATCTTTCCCTTATACCCAATGTCTATGGAGGCTCCAATGCTGATTTTGGCTCATAATCACTGATGGAAATCACTGACCAAACTACTGACGTGTGAATGAGTCTTTAGATTCAGGATAGGAGCCTGCAAGGTCACACTGGACCTCCCTCTGTCAGCACTCCGTCATCAAAAACTCATCAATTTTAGCTGCCACCACTCATCAGATCAGGCTGACGAGACACCTTGCATTAGATAATGCCCAAGTACCTCTACAATTGCTAGCATTCACAGGTTAATAAATCAATAAACGTAATGCTTCTTCTAAGGTCATGGAATCGTTACAATACGAGAAGGTTCTTATCAAAGTGAAGTTTTAATATAAAAAAAACAGTGCATACAAACAATGGGGTTATCATAGAAAATACTACATAAAATATACAGACATATAATAACAGTTTGGAAAATAAAGGGTATAAAAACAGAACTTAGTACGTTACGCGATGGATAAGTCCGCTTGCCTGGGGACGCAGAAATATCGGTCAGTCCATTAAGGTAGTCAGTGCCATCGGCTCCCCCTGTGCCATCAGCTCTCCCCTGTGCCATCGGCTCCCCCATGCCATCAGCTCCCCCCAGTGCCATCAGCTTTTAATGATTACATTTTACTCATTTTTGCCTAAAATCATTTTTTTAATTGGACTTTATTAAAAATATTCAGCCATACTGTCAGCCAAAAGTTATGTCTATTGAAATGTGGGGAGGAAAAGCTAAAAATGAAAATGGGTCTGGTCTTTAAGGGGTTAACCTAATATTATTTACGTTGCTTTTGTTTCCCACAGTCCAGTCTTCCCTGTGAAACATGTCAAACAGCGATCTCGTGCATTCCCTTACACAAAGTAACACAAGTATGTGCTCTGCATACAAACGATCCCTCCTAGATTATAGCTTGGATTTTTTGCATGTCACCGCTCAGTGTTAGAATTAATCACCTATCAAAGGGAAAATCCCTGCTTTTCTCTACTCTGCGGCCATCAGACTGTGAGACAACAGTACTGAACCCTCACTACGGGCAAAGATTTCATTTCGTAATCTTAGCATCGGCTTCTAAATAACCCAACCAAAAAATAGCATTGTCCATCACCCTTCTGATCAAGCAAACCCCTGGACTTATTCTGGTCCTCTGTCCAAATGGTCATTTAGAAGGCCTCTTGATGTGTTTGGAACCGACACTATTCCCTCTCCATTGCCATTATTGAGAGTCATATATTAATGGCCTGTGTTTCTATACTCAGAAGACCTCATCCTCTGTAGTTTTTTTTTAGATGGTTTTCTAAAATGAATGATATCAGATATTTGAAAGACAACAGGGACAAATTTATGACCACATGGCTTCTCTGGAGTTCCAACGCAGTTCAGACAGTTCTCTTGATTGAGACATCTTCAGGATCTTTTTACCTCCTCCTTTTCTTTAATTCTCTCTCTTCACTGTCACCTTCTTTATTCTTCGTCCCCCTATTTTTCACTTTTTCCTGTTTTCTTTTCCAGTCGGCCGTTTTTGGCCCGCTCCACTTTTTCCCTTCAATGGCCTCATACCAACTATCACTCCCCGCTCCCTCCAGAAAATGGGAATGAAGGATTGCTGCTCGTTAACATGTCTTAGTATTAATTTGTTATACTGGATTTACACGCTACGACTAGCAGCCAGTTATTGGGAAGGAACTCTTCCATCCCGACAATTGCCTGCTCATCAGTGGAGATGAAGAGCTGCATTTACATGTAGCAATCACCTCCACAGCCGTCGCTCCTCCCCATGCAGATCCATGGTTTTTGGCAGCAGAGTGCTGTTTAGACAGTCCGATCTGCTGCCCAGAAATGATAATTTAGCTGTCTGTATTAACGATTGTTTTATCCAACGAACAAGCATTTTCATTGTTCATCGGGTGATCGGCAGTCCCTTTAAACGGACCTTTAGGCCTCTTGCACACGACCGTATGGCTTTTTCAGTGTTTTGCGGTCTGTTTTTTTCGGATCAGTTTTTCCGTTTTTTGCTTCCGTTGTGTTTCCGTTTCGGTTCCGTTTTTCCATATGGCATATACAGTATACAGTAATAACATAGAAAAAATTGGGCTGGTCTTAAAATTTTCAATAGATGGTTCTGCAAAAAACGGAACGGATACGGAAGACATACGGATGCACTTCCGTATGCTTTCCGTTTTTTTTTTGTGGACCCATTGACTTGAATGGACCCACTGAACGTGATTTGCGGACAAGAATAGGACATGTTCTATATTTAAACGGAACGGAAAAACGGAAACGGAAGGCATACGGAGACACTTCAGTATTATTTGCGGTCCCATTTCAGTATACTGAACTGAAAAAATGGCCAGTATACGGTCCGCAAAATACTGTCGTGTGCAAGAGGCCTAAATTGGGAATGAGAGTTCAATCAATCAGACCAAACATTGGGCTGTGTAAACCCAGCATTAGACCTTTCACATTTGTTATAGTAGTCTCACCGACATATCTCAGGAGTGTGAAGTGTGAAATGTTCTTTTTAAATCTGTCTGATACTTTTAAAGTGCATTTTAATTATATTACAGTAAATGCTTAGTGGAGCAATATCACTTTTTTTTTTTACGCCACTCGATAGATTACCTTGTGCTGCTTTTGACCTTTAAAGGTCAGTCACCTAGAATATAGTTCCTGTATTCTCCTGTTATAAGATGAACTTCTAAGACATATTTACATAAACTCAAGAGACTCTTCAATTAGGTACGTAGTCTAAATGGTATGACATGCATACATACTGTACACGCCTATATTCCCCAGTGGAAAGGACATGTTCTAGGACAGATCTGGAGAAACACAGAGGAAGCAGAGTGCAAAAGATTTAGGCTTATTGCACACGACCGTATGGTTTTGCGGTCCGTTTTTTACGGATCCGTTGTTCCGTTTTTGTTATCCGTTGTGTTTCCGTTTCGTTTTTACGTTCCGTTTTTCCGTATGGCATATACAGTATACAGTAATTACATAGAAAAAATTGGGCTGGGCTTAAAATTTTCAATAGATGGTTCCGCAAAAGCGGAACGGATACGGAAGACATACGGATGCATTTCCGTATGTGTTCCGTTTTTTTTGCGGACCCATTGACTTGAATGGAGCCACGGACCGTGATTTGCGGGCAATAATAGGACATGTTCTATCTTTGCACGGAACGGGAAAACGGAAATACGGAAACGGAAGGCATACGGAGACACAACGGACCGTATACGGAACTCATAAAAACAGCCCGTACACCCGCAAAAAAAACGGTCGTGTGCATGAGGCCTTAGGGTGGGATTAGATACGGATTAGAGGCCTTCCAGAGTCAGTAATAACAACGGATCTACTGCCCCGATTGTGAGAATATTCTGGGAATCCTGGGTCGCCTGCCAAACTCACATATAGAGATTGACAGAGCCCATAGAGCTCTTAGACTTCCTAACCCTGATGGCGCTAAACCAAGAGATGTCATTTGCAGAATTCACTTTTACGTCATCAAAGAACAGATCCTGAACAAGGCTTGACACACTTCCCCCCTGTCGTATGAAGGAGTCTCCATTGCACTGCTGCAGGATCTTTCACGTCACACTTTGTCACAGAAAGCTACCCTACGTCTGCTATTGGATCTCCTCAAAGACCACGGCATTCCTTACCGCTAAGGCTATCCCTTTGCTCTATTTGCAGGTCCCAAAGGAAATGTTGTTGCTCTCCGTAATCCTTCAGACCTACCACACTTTATACGTCACAGGACGAATTGGGTCCCTAGCCATCTATCCTCCCACCTGCCTCCACATTACAGAGACAGCCTCGTCATGCCCGCAACACCGAGACACCTGGGCCGATCATACCAACACCTAGTGGATGGAGACAGCGACGTTCCGCTGGTCCCGGACATGGATCCCCATCTTACTCCATCACCTGAGGGACTACCTGCTGATTTAAATTGGGACGGTTAACTCATAGCCATAATGGCTTCGCTCTTCTTTATGCCTTGCATTTTTCTGTTTCTCTTGTTCTTTCTTAGTAGTTGGTGATATAGATTTGTCAGTTATATGATAGAGGGATGTGGTAGGCCTGCTCTTCTCTGGCGGCTCCTTTTCACAAAATAATCCGAGACACTCCCTCGGGGCTTTCCTGTCCCTGGTGACTGTCTCCTTAGACCTTTGGTCACGCTAGTTCTTTATCTTTTTGCTTCTATTTTGCTTGCGTTCCCTTTTTTTTTTTTTTTATTTTCTATACTCCCTTTCCATCTTCTGTTTGTCACCCTTCCCCGTGTTCCTTGTGTTCTTTCTCTACTGCAGATATGACAACACTCAAGATAGCATCTTTCAACGTGAAGAGCCTTAACCCCTTCCCGACATATGACGTGTATACTTGTCATGGAGCACTGCTACTTGGCACTCCGGGACAAGTATACATGTCATGGCATTGAACTGTCACCATGTCTGCAGACAACTTTATCTCACTGTGATTTTGTAGTAAAAAGATCACAGAGAGGCACGGAGCATTATCAATCATGTTAGTGCTCTGTGTCTCTGCTGTCTGGAGCGGGGCTTGGCACTCATTCACGCAGCGGATTACCCGTACAGGATGTTAAAGAGCCCTAACCCTAATGCATGGCTACACTCACCCAGTCCTAACTAATAAAATCTGGTCCTACTTCATCCAGAGTGTTGCTGGCGTCGGCGTGATGTCCACTGGATCCAGAACAAGGTCAGTGTGGTGAGAAAAAAAGAATAATTACATAAGGAAGGGATGGCGACTGACCCTGTGAAATCCCCAGCAGGGGGCCCTGTGCTGGCCTGAGCCATGCCAATGTATAGCAGGGTAATCTAGTGCTACCACACAGTACTAATGCCCACCTTGAGGGCCCTCACAGTACTAATGCCCACCTTTGTTCCTGTAACAGTAGTTATACTCAGATATGTGCCCCCTCACAGTAGTTATGCCCAGTTATGTGTCCCCTCACAGTAGTAATGCCAAATATGTGCCCCCTCACAGTAGTAATGACCAGAATATGTGTCCCCTCACAGTAATATGCCCAGATATGTGCCCCCTCACAGTAGTAATGCCAAATATGTTCCCCTCTCACAGTAGTAATGACAGATTATGTGTCACTTCACAGTAATATGCCCAGATATGTGCCCCCTCACAGTAGTAATGCCAAATATGTGCCCCCTCACAGTAGTAATGCCAGATTATGTGTCCCCTCACAGTAATATGCCCAGATATGTGCCCCCTCACAGTAGTAATGCCAAATATGTGCCCCCTCACAGTAGTAATGACCAGAATATGTGCCCCTTCACAGTATTTATGCCCAGTTATGTGCCCCCTCAAAGTAGATATGCCCAGATATGTGCCCCCTCAGAGTGGTTATGCCAGATTATGTGCCCCTTCAAAATATTTATGCCCAGATATGTGCCTCCTCACAGTAGTTATGCCACATTATGTGTCCCTCACATTAGATATGCCCACATATGTGCCCCTCACAGTGGTTATGCCAGATTACCTGCCCCCTCACAGTAGTTATGCTTTCATATGTGCACCCTCAATCCTCATAGTTATGCCTTCATATGTGCCCCCCCCCTTACAGTAATGCCTGATTTGGTGCCCCCTCAAATTAGTTATGCCCCCCTCTTTCCCTTTGCCCCCAGTCTGCAGCCTTAGAAAAAAAAAACATACTTACCTTCCCTGATGACAGGCTCACTCACTCATTGCGGTGCTGGCTGTGCTGAAGGCAGATTCCCGGGTTTTCAGATCTCCTCCCACGGCCAGCAGCGCGATCTGGGGCCAGCAGGGGGAGCTCCTGAACTGTAAAGATCAGTGAAGCAGGGATGAAAGAGGTTTCCCTGCTTCACTACGGAAAAGAAATGCCTGCCGGGTGTGAGTGAGTGCGCCCCCCCCACATTATACATGTAATGGAGCGCTCTGTTCTTCGTGCTGGGCCCCATCAGAGCGCTCCATTACATGTGAGTACAACATGATTTAGGGTAGCCTGCTGGCCTGGGGGGGTGGGTCCACAGGCGGCTGGGCCCCCTGGAGTGCCAGGCCCGGTCGCAACTGCGACCCCTGCGACCTGTATGTACGCCACTGGGCGGATGTACCAGTGGCTCATCATGTGAAGGAGTGCCATGGAAATGATCCGGGTGTCCTGTCTTTCCAGGGGATGGAGGTTGTTCGTCCATCTCTGAGGGGTGGAGATTTTGACAGGCGAGTCCTCCAAAAAGAGGCTCAATGGATATTTCGGATGCAATCTGTGAGGCCTATGGTTCTCAATGACCACATTTCCTTCACTTGCTTTATATGAATATCTCGTGGATATTGAGGACAAACTGGGGCCACTGCATTAAGTCAATTCTCACATTGACATCATCTGATGAATCCCTCCCTACTTGTGAATAAGTTATGAGATATCCTCTATGCTATGAAGACACGGCATTTCCTTAAAGGATGTGGTTTATCATGGATAGGGCAATGATGATCGGGTTCCTTGGGGCTTTCATTTCTATTGTTAGTAGTGGGCACAACCCCTGTCTTTTTTACTGAAATTCGACCTTTAGAGCCCCCCTGTCTGGGACTGAAAGTCTCGTGTCTCTGTTTAGTAGAGCCAAAGATGTTGGTTCCCAAGGTGTTGAAGCTCGGATCGTTTTTAGCTCTAGCTAAGTCCTTGATGAATTTATAGAAGAATAAAAATGGTGGAAAGGGAACACGATGTTGCTCCTTGTATTTTGAACCTGTTGTTGCCCATTGGTCTTGAATATTGAGGGATAATTTCTCCACGATCAGGCCCACACCATGGGAGGTATCAAGAAAGCTGAGACCTGGTAGCTGCGGGTCTCCCTTGACGATTTCAAACTCAAGAAGAAGATTGCTTAATTCCTGGAACCCTTGACGGTCTGTATTGGATAATCCAGGAAAGTCGTATAGTCGTTTAAATAAGGCACGTTCAACTACTTCCGAGCCGCCGTATGTCTGCTCTAATCTTTCCCATGCGAGACGAAGGCCTTTGACTGGTTTGTAGATATGAACGGTTTTGAGTCTCTTAACACAGTTTGACGACCATGGACCTAGCCATCTAATTAGTAAATCAAGTTCTTGCATAGGCGGTACACCAAGGGTTTGAACTGTTGTCTTGAAGGTGGCCTTCCAACTTCTATAGTTCTCTGGGCAATCATCAAAGTTTGTAAGGCTAGTACTGATGAGGTCCCTGAGAGTGAGGTACTTAGCGATTTCTAATGCGTTATTTCTTTCCTGCACCATGGCGATGGGAACTTCTCCCTCGCTGGTGTTGTTGGCACCATCTGATACCCTATGTTTGGGGGTTGGAAGATGGAATGGAGTGGCAGCTGGGTTGAGCGTAAATGAAGGCTTCACATCTGGTAATCTTGGCGCCAGCGTCTTGGTTGCTATGTAACTAGTCTCAGGAGGTTTTAATGTGATTTGATGAGCTTGAAGTGGCTTGGTCTCTAATGGCGCCTGAAATACTATGTAAGGTGCCAGAGGTTTTAAAGAAAGAGAAATGTCCACTGGACTGGGGTCAACTGTATGGTTATCAGCTGCCTCTTTTTCTATCCGCATGAGTTCAGCAGGCTGGCGTGCAGAGCCCAAATCTTCTGGTGCAAATGCATTGACTTTGCTTTGGTCTAGGACGAATTGCAGGGTACGGCCTTCTGAGTCATTAGATATCTTGGACATAGGATGATAAGCTTCTTCTTCTTCAGCAACTTCTTCAACTCTGAGTTCAGCCATGGCTGCTGCTTCTTCCCTTTCCTTCTGAAGCACCTCCAACTCAGCTTCGGCCTTGGCTTTGGTCGCTTGCGCCTGAGCCTGTATAGCTGCTTGATTCTCTGCGACTTGTGCCTTAATGGCTGCTTCCTTTCTAATGCAGTGAGCTTGTACCTTTGCTGCTTCCGCTTTTGCGCGTGCCAACACCAATGAGGTACTCAGCGAAGAGTGCTGTGAGCGAGACCTTAGCGATGAGGACTGAGCAATAGATTTCGAGGAACGGGATGAAGCCTTGGAGTGCCTTGAAAGGTTAGAATGGCGGGACGCAGTTTCATATTGTTGTGATATCTTGTCCTCTAGCATTGACTTGACTGCCATAAATCTGCTATATCTTTCATCATTAAGTGCAGTGTGGGTCTTTAATTCTAGGATGAATTTCTCTGAGTTGAGACTTGATAACAGAGAAGAATATTTTTCAGACAGTCTATTATAACTATCATAGGCCTTATTCAATTTTGTACACATGGCCTTTAATTGATCTTCATTATAGCCTAATCCATGTGCTGCATCCATACATTGTTCAGTCTTTTCCCACAAACTGGACAAATGATCACATATCTCAATTTTGTCGGTTAAGAGGGCCTCTTTCATTTTTAATGAGGGTTCAGAAATTCTTCTAGCTGTGTCCTGCATTTCCATCTGTAACACAACAGCGACCTCTAGTGGTGGTTCAGTCTTTTAATAGCCCACAGCAGGCAGACAATATTTACCTCAGAAAACTGGCTGAATACAGTTCCTAGCCTGTATGAAACTGGAATTGCTAGAAGCTTCTGCGATCCAAGTGAATGCAGTACTGGGCAGTATAAGATATTACCTTACTACTGTAGCATAACGGAGACAAATGATGATGGCTTATTACTTGGAGGAGGAGAATATTCTTTTCTTAGCGGGAGAAGGAGAGTACTAAGACAATTCTTTTACTGTGGCGTTTCAAAATGTCAGCCTTATACAAATCATGCATCTGTGAGGTGACTTGTTGAATCAGACATCCTCCACTTACAGTTTACGCATCAGACACCCAGGAGTTAATCAAGTAGTCTTTTAATCTGGAGATTGTATTACAAGATATGCAGGGAATCCAGATGGTAAAAGAATTATTTTCCTTGATAAGAACATGAGATACACAGATTCACCTCAGATTCTCCTCAGAATCTCCTCAGAATTAGAGCACACAAAACAGCAATGCATGACAGGGTAACGGGACAAGTTGTACTTTCCAACGCCATCATTTAATAATGCATACGGTGTAGTGGGAAGCGGGAAAAAAATTCCAAATGGGGTGAAATTGCAAAAAAAAAGCAATTTCACCACAGTTTTACGGGTTTCTAAATTACGACGTTTGATTTGCGATAAAACTGACCATTTAGTTTTATTCTACAGGTCAGTACGAATCCGGCGATACCCAATATGTATAGCTTTTCTTGCGTTTTGATAGTGAAAAAAAATTCTAAAGTGAGAAATTTTTTTTTTTTTTTGTCGCCATGTTTTGACCGCTATAACGTATTTGTATATAAGTGTATGGCGTTGTATGGGGGCTTATTTTTTGCGGGGCGATCTTAACTTTTAGTTGATACCATTATGGGGTGTGTAGGACTTTTTGATCGCTTTTTATTTAATTTTTTTTGAGGAAATGAAGCGTCCAAAAACGGCAAATCGGCCATTTGGGCGCTTTTTTCCGTTTTCTGTTTACCGTATGGGAAATATATTTTTATATTTTTATACTATGGGCGTTTTCACACATTGTGACACCCATGATGTGTATTTTTTTATTTTTTTATTATTTTATTTTAATTTTGGGGAAAGGGGGTATTGAAATTTTTAGGTTTTTTTATTTATTTATTTATTTTTTTATTTTTTTTATTTTTTTACACTTTTATATAGATCCCATAGGGACCTATATAAATCAGTTACCTGATTGCTTCTATCATAAACTCCAATACACTTGTATTGGAGTTTATGAGCATTTACTACTTTCCTATGAAGCCCTATTGCTAACAAGGGCTCCATAGGAAATAGTAAGTGATAGCCTCATGCTGAATGAAAGGCTTGAGGCTATCCCTTACAGCGCTCCGATTCTCCCGATCACCACTAGGGAGCCGGAGCGCTGCCGAAGTTTTACTTTCGGTTTTAGCGCGTGCAGATGCCGTGATCAGGATTGATCACGGCATCTGCAGGGTTAAATGATCGCGGTCGGCAGCGCTGCCGACCGCGATCATCAGCTGCGGGGGTCAGCTACAGGAATCAGCCGGACCCCCGCAGCGATGGTGCCCGCAGCGGCCAGGAGCGGGCGCCATCTTTAGGGACTGGACACATGACGTACCCATACGTCATGTGTCCTTAAGGAGTTAATTGATCTTCATTATAGCCTAATCCATGTGCTGCATCCATACATTGTTCAGTCTTTTCCCACAAACTGGACAAATGATCACATATCTCAATTTTGTCGGTTAAGAGGGCCTCTTTCATTTTTAATGAGGGTTCAGAAATTCTTCTAGCTGTGTCCTGCATTTCCATCTGTAACACAACAGCGACCTCTAGTGGTGGTTCAGTCTTTTAATAGCCCACAGCAGGCAGACAATATTTACCTCAGAAAACTGGCTGAATACAGTTCCTAGCCTGTATGAAACTGGAATTGCTAGAAGCTTCTTCGATCCAAGTGAATGCAGTACTGGGCAGTATAAGATATTACCTTACTACTGTAGCATAACGGAGACAAATGATGATGGCTTATTACTTGGAGGAGGAGAATATTCTTTTCTTAGCGGGAGAAGGAGAGTACTAAGACAATTCTTTTACTGTGGCGTTTCAAAATGTCAGCCTTATACAAATCACGCATCTGTGAGGTGACTTGTTGAATCAGACATCCTCCACTTACAGTTTACGCATCAGACACCCAGGAGTTAATCAAGTAGTCTTTTAATCCGGAGATTGTATTACAAGATATGCAGGGAATCCAGATGGTAAAAGAATTATTTTCCTTGATAAGAACATGAGATACACAGATTCACCTCAGATTCTCCTCAGAATCTCCTCAGAATTAGAGCACACAAAACAGCAATGCATGACAGGGTAAACAGGAAGTGGCTAGACTGAACCAACTAGAGCAGAAACAGAGGGGGGAGGAGAAGAGAGGAGCATACCAATACACAATTCAAGATACTGAAACAGAACACGATGCTTGATTGTTAACTAACATATTTAAATGCTCTGTATGTTACTATTGTTTGGATGTGATCAACATGTAAAACAAAATAAAATATTAAAAAAAAAGAAAGAAACCGGTCTCTTTTGTCAAGGTTTGGGTGAGGCAGCATGGATGATCTAATCTAATGCCTCAGGCATTTATGGGTGGAAATCCTGGCTGATCTACGCCTGATTCATCTTGACAAAGGTCAGTCTCTCCACATTTTAAGTGGATAGGTGAGTTCTCCTTGGGGTCACTATGGCCCCTGCTGCACTATACACCCGCTCTGATGCCACACTACTGGCCAGGCAGGACAGCTTTTCCAGGGCAAACTCTGCTAGTTGCGGCCACAAATCCAGTTTGGCTGTCCAGTAGTCCAGCGAATCTTCAATGTGGGGTGGCAGGGTGCTGTCCAAGTATGCCACCACCTGCTGGTTCAGGTCCTGCTCCAGGTCTAGCTGCTGCTGCAGCTGGTGAGTACTTTTTTCACTATGCGGGTGAAGAAAGCTGCTCATCAGCGACTCTAGACTCAGGCTGCTGCTGATGGAGCTGGTACTGCTCCTGCCACCCCACCCCTCCCCAGCAGCCATGGCAGTGGAATCTGAGCGAAGAGGGCCCCCCCGGGGGGACCTGCGAGAGGATGGACAATGGCACAAATAGGCAGCGGCCAACTGACTACATAGGATGTCTCTATAGTAGTTTAGTTTGTCCTCCCTCTCAGCGGATGTAAAAAGGCCCCCATTTTGGACCAGTAGCGAGGGTCCAATGAGGTGGAGAGCCAGAAGTCCTCCCTCTGCCGAACGGTGACTATTCAGCTGTCACTCTGCAAGCAAGTGAGCATGCATCGGGCCATTTGTGCAATTGACTCGGAGGGACTCTCTGTCTCCATCTCCACTGCATACTACCACAGTGTGTCTGGGTCCTTTGCCTCACCTTCCTCTCGCTCTGTAGCTCCTCTGGCTGCTCCTGCTCCACCTCTCCTATCACCTGTGTTGAAGGAACCGGCTGACAACCTGATTGAACATGTGTGCCTTGCAGGGCGCATTGCTTTGCTCAGCCCTCCTTGACGCAGCGCCGACACAATGTTCTTCCCGTTGTCGGTCACCATGGTTCCGATTTTGAGTTGTCACGGAGAAAGCCAAAATTCGATTTCTTGACGAAAGACACAGAGCAGTTCCTCCCCTGTGTGACTCCGTTTACCCAGGGAAACGAGGTGCAGAATAGCGTGACACCGCCGTGCCCTGCACATGTGGT
Organism: Bufotes viridis; assembly: GCA_033119425.1. Taxonomy (NCBI): domain Eukaryota; kingdom Metazoa; phylum Chordata; class Amphibia; order Anura; family Bufonidae; genus Bufotes; species Bufotes viridis. The sequence continues at coordinate 459,385,407 of CM065591.1, read as the reverse complement.
ATACTGGAGGGCCCCTGTGAATTGTCCCTGCAGTGGAGGCTCAGGACAGGGTTGAGGATGAGGAGGCAGAGGCGGACATTGTCACAGGACCAACGGCGTGGCAACGTGAAGGCGGAAGCAGCGTCAACTGGCCAAGTTGCTGGTGTGGCTGTGCAGGAACCACATTCACCCAATGGGCCGTAAAGGACATGTATTGTCCCTGCCCGTAGTTACAGCTCCACACGTCGGCACTGCCATTCACTTTGGCATACACCGACAGGCTCAACGACTGGCCCACCTTCTCTTCTACATGTGGGTGCAGGGCTAGTACTGCCTTTTTGGCAAAGAAATGGCTGCTTGGAACTCTCCACCTCAGCTCGGCACAAGCCATCAGTTCTCTGAAAGGTGCAAAGTCCATTACTTGGAAGGGGAGGGACTGCACCATCAGTAACTTGGACAGGGGCACATTCGATCGATTGCTGACGGAATGACTGACAAGGAGTAGGAGGAGGAGCAGGAGCATCAGGAGTCAGTACCAGCAGATGATGGGAAGGACAGACAGCTCCCTTTGCCTGAGGTGGTGGAGCCTTGACTGCCTGAAACCGGGTGCGTGCCACTGGGTGACGCAGCAGTTGCTGCGGCAGGTTGGACCACCACATCGGAGTCACGGTTCTCCCAGGCCACTTTATGGTGACGCTGCATATGTTGACGCATGCCGTGGTGCTAACATTGGCACCCTGGCCACGCTTCACCTTCTGCCCACATATTCTACATATGGCCATGTTCACCTCCTCCGGCAGCCTAACAAAAAACTGCCAAACCGCCAAGTAGGTGATTTTGCCCCCAACACTCCGCACTGACTGATTACTACCGCCGCTGCGGTTCATGCCTCCATGAACCCCTGCAACGCTACTTCCTGGACAGGTAGGCTTCTGCGAAGTGGGTAGTCTACCCCGGGCACGTTTCACTCCCGAACTCCCACTGCTGCCACCCTGCTGACTCCCGGCCATGCTAGCGACTTGCTGGCTCCGCCGCTGGCTCATGGGCAAGCTGCCACCCTCTTCGCCTGATGATAATGAAGCCCCTTCGTCACCCGGCTCCCAAGTGCAATCAGCTACGTCATCATCATCGAGTACTGTCTGCACGTCACTGATGTCCTCCTTAACTGTCTCTGGGTCAGGAGCCTGACCGTTCGCAACACCAGCTCCTTTGCCACTCTCCTCATCAGTAGTTGTCCGCCTAATGGAGGAAGCGGCGGATGTCTTCTCCAGATCTTGGCTGGGCAGTAGCTGCTGACTGTTCTCTAGTAGCTCGTCCTCGCTGAAAAGTGGAGCCGAGCCCACAGCATATAATACTTCTCTGGCTGAGGGAACAGAAAAAGACAGAGGCAGGTTGAGGACAGGTGAAGGCACAGGGCCTGCTGCCGGGCCATGCCAACTAAGCGTCGTGTCAGAGGAACCCGCCGACTCTTGGCTGGGGGTGTCTGATGTCACTTGGGACGAAATGGATGACCGAGTCAACCATTCAAGAACCGCTGGGTTGCGGGTCAAGACACAACCGCTAGATAACACCGGAAGCTCAGGCCTCTCACTGCGACACCAGCTGCCACACCCCCTTACTCTGCTGTGACATCTGCCTGCGCCAAAAACATTTAGGCCTCTGCCACTCCCCCGTGCAGGGCCTGGCACTTCTCTGTCTGACATACTGTTAGATCAAAAATTCAAATGTTAGATCAAATATTTTTTCTTTTGCCACTAATACATGGCAAACAGGGCTTTAGGCCCTTAGGCAATTAGGCCCTAATTTTTTCCCACTTTTACACAAAAGGCTTTTCAACAGATAAATGCAACGCTGGATGGCGAATATATTTTTACTTTGCCACTAATACACAGCAAACTAGGCTTTAGAATATATCACTGCACCGCAGAACGTCAATTAGGCCAAAATGTTTTTCTACTTTTACACAACAGGCTTTTCAACAGATATATGCAACGGTGGGCGGCGACTATATTTTTATTTTGCTAGTAATACACAGCAAACTGGGCTTCAGAATATATCACTGCACCACAGAACGTCAATAAGGCCCCAGTTTCTTTCTACTTTTACACAACAGGCTTTTCAACAGATATATGCAACGCTGGACGGCGAATATATTTTTATTTCGCCACTAATACACGGCAAACTGGGCTTTAGAAGATATCACTGCACCGCAGAACGTCAATTAGGCCCAAATCTTTTTCTACTTTTACACAACAGGCTTTTCAACAGATATATGCAACGCTGGACGGCGAATATATTTTTTTGTTCGCCACTAATACAGTACACGGCAAACTGGGCTTCCAAATATATCACTACGCCGCTGAGCAGCAATTAGGCCCACATTTTTTTCTACTTTTACACAACAGGCTTTTCAACAGATATATGCAATGCTGGACAGCAAATATATTTTTATTTCGCCACTAACACACGGCAAACAGGGCTTCCGAATATATCACTGGACCGCAGAACGACCGCGGAGTGGCAAATATTTTTTTCCTTTTTCCACTAGTACATGGAAAAAAGGGCTTTAAAACAGATAACTGCATAAGCAGAGCAGCAAAAATATTTTACTTTTGCCACTAATACATGACAAAAAGGGCTGTAATTTTCACCATTCACCACACAATGGCTAATAAACCCTTTTTTCCCTCTAATACCAGCCAAAAAATGCTTTAGAACATATAACTGCACTGCACAAGGGCAATTCCTTGTAATAAACCCTCTTAATGCCTGTATCAAACAGCACTTGCACCCCAATAACAAGAACGGTTTGCTGGAATTACAGAGCTGTAAAATGGCAATTTAGATCCCCAGTCAGTGCAGCAAGATGTAATTGGATTGTTCCTATTACCCAGGCTGTCGCCTCCCCGATTAAACCCTGTTCAACACAAATGCTGGTGGAATGATTCCTCCCTATCCTTTCCCTACACCTTGAGTAATCTTTCCCTGCACTTGTAAATTGTAAATTCACTGTCCCTAGTGCCTGGCCTGCAGACACGTCTCTCCCTGCACTAAGCACGCTGGTGAATGGCATAATCTAAGATGGCCGCCGTATTTATAGGGCTGTGAAATCACAGGGCTGGTTGGCTACTGATTGGCTGCATGCATGGCATTATGGTTGATCCCGCATTTCCAGAGTTCCTTGCTCCATGTCCTCACACGTGCAGCAGCCATTTTAGGAAAAAATGTGATTTGTTACCACCACGAATAGCGAGGAAATTCGCATTTGGTGCAAATTGAATTTTTCCCGAAATTCGGATTGAATTCCACATCGATAGCTTCGATTAGCTCATCTCTAGTGGTGTACTTCCAATAGAGGCCGATCACCCAGCTGCTATGGGGCCCATGGCAATGGACGAAAGGCCCCTAATTACATTTAACACAGGCTGCCATCCAGAGTCCCGCTCATACATGCAGTCCTGCAGCTTAGAAATCACAGGTCCTGCACTATCTAGTAAAAGAACTTCACAGAGAATAGAAGGTGTAGATACCAAGACCTGTGATGACAGCATCACAGGTCCTTCAACCCCTGATAGCATGAACAAGAACTGCAAAAGAAGCTTTCCACTGAGACTAGAATGTAGTGACTAAAAGAAGGTCCTCCCATTTTCTCTTCATGTGCCCCCAATCCCCTTTTCAACTCAGAAGTGGTGCCTCATTGATTCTCACACCTCAGAAGTGCCAACCTATACATTGTAACTGAGAGGTACCACATACCTCACTCATATATAGTACTGCAGAAAACTACAACAACTAATAACTAGTAACTCTGTCACAGAGGGAACAAGTGAACCCTAAATCTCACCCGCACCTCTGTCCCTGCCTACTTGTGTGACCTCCCTAAGTAGTGGACCACAACTGGTTGATAGTCCCTGCTTAGTTACGTGCTGGGGCTTACCAGGGAAAGCAATGGTTAGGCACACAAATTCTGAGAAAATCCAGAACAAAAGTACCAGATCAAAACCAAGACAGAACAATGAAGCCAAATCAGAAAGCAGATCACTAAACAATACCAAGCCAAGGTCATGCATCAGCGGTCAAATCCAGGTCCAAATACGTCAGGCAGAAGTGAGTCGAAGAACGATGCCAGGGTCAAAACAGGAGATGCAGAAAAGCCAAATCAGAATCCAAGAATCAGGGTCAAAAGGAGTAGCCAAATTCAGAAGTCAGGAGAGGTCAGAAAAATCTACAATACAAAGTGCTAGTGAGGTATATAAAACCATGTACAGGCAATCTGTGACCAGCCGATTGCCTGTTTAAATAACCCGCACTTCCTGGTAACGAAATGCACTGCCTGGTCACATGACACGCCCGGCATCATGGGACCTATGATGTCAGAACACCTGACGTGGGCAACCAGACGCCAACAGGTATGCGTAGAATAGCATATGTCGGCGCTGGTAGTGACAGTACTCCCACTTTTAGGAAGGGCCTCCAGACCCTATGCCACGGAGCAGGTTCACCTGTGCACATGTGATAAAATTTCCTGACTAGTTCTTTCGCATGAATGTCTCTAGCCGGCACCCAAGACCTTTCCTCAGGACCATACCATTTCAGGTAAACGAGATACTAAATAACACCATGAATGATTATCAGAAGGCACATACTTCTTAAGCAACTGTTTGTGGAAGACATTATGGATTTTTAAAGACTCCGGTAACTGAAGATTATAGGAAACAGGATTAATAATCTCAATTATTTTATAAGGACCAATAAACAGTGGAGGAAATTTCTCAGAGGGAATGTCCTGCCCCCACTTCACATACCCCCGGGGTCTATGTGGAGCTCGACAGGCAGTTAAACGCCTACCTACTAGCCAATAAAAGAGACTGCGTAGAAGTCTGTTGCTTTATTACCCGGAAGAGGTAGAGTTAGGATGAAACTGAAGAACAAATAAGAATATACATGCCATCAGACTACAGCATTAAATAAAGTGCAATCATAAATAACATAGTGAAGACTAACATGTTTTAAGCCAGACTGTAGAGAAACAGGAAAGATAACAGCTTCTAATACAATATGAACAGTGTATGGAAATGCAAACATAGTAAAGAACCATACTGGCTGACCATATGGCTAGGCCAAGCTGCAGAATTACACAGTGATACATTACAACTCCATGTAACAGGATCAGAACTGTCCTTAACAGTGCTTTTATGGCTGCCGAAATACAACCTATCCAGCAGCTTACCAGCTATACTCCAATAAAGGGAGGGACTAGAAAACACAGGTCCTCCTTCTGTGCAGACATGGCGATGACCGCCCTCCTTCTTCTCAGAGTACATTTCATTTCTTTTTGGGCAGAGAAATAAAGGAATTAAACAATAGGCAATTAACAATTGCCATTAGATGGCACACTATGTCTATAGACAATACACTCTCCATCTGTCACCAATCGATACCACCATCAGGGTCCCCAGATGAAAACAGTAGAATAAGTTCTGTTACTGGTCTAAGGAATAGCTTGGTCTTCTGATAATAAACCTTGACCTCAACTTTGCGTATGTTACCATCAGTGGCGGATTATAATTGGGGCGTTTGAGTCGGTCGCCCCGGGCCCGGCATCGCTGGGGGGGCCAACGCCGACCCGAACACCCACATACTGCGGCGGGACACGGGAGCGCATAGTTCCGTGCCCCACCACCTATCACCGCAATAGGCTTTAGGCCTAACAGGCCTAAGGCTTAAGTGGTGGTAAAAGCCCGACACAGTGTGTGGCGTGCGTGGGGAAGTCATCGCGTGGCGTGCGCGATGACATCATCGCGCCCCTGTATAGTGGCGCGCGCAGGGCTTTGTACACGCGCCTGCCTCACCATTTCGGACACAGATTTTTTTGTGTTGTATGTGTGACAACTTTGGGGGGCAGAGGACATATTACTGCAGGGACAGTCAGGGCAAATGTTCCCATGGGGGCAAATTACTTAATGAAGGTCAGTGTGGGGGCAAATTACTTAATGGGGGCAGTGTGGGGGCAAATTACTTAATGGATGGCAGTGTGGGGGGTTATTACTTGATGGGGTCAGTGTGGGGGGCAAATTACTTAATGGGGGCAGTGTGGGGGGTTATTACTTGATGGGGTCAGTGTGGGGGGCAAATTACTTTGTGGGCGCATTGTGGGGGCAGACTACTTCATGGAGAACAGTGTGGGGGGAAATTACTACATGGAGAAGTGTGGGGTAAATTACTATATGGAGCAGTGTGGGGGGAAATTAGTATATGAGGCAGTGTGGGGAAATTACTATATGGGGGCAATGTGGGAGAAATTACTATATGGAGCAGTGTGGGGGAAAATACTATATGGGGGCAGTGTGGGGGAAATTACTATATGGGGGCAGTGTGGGGGAAAATACTATATGGGGACAGTGTTGGGGAAATTACTATATGGGACAGTGTGGTGGAAATTACTGTATGGGGGCAGTGTAGGGGAAATTACTATATGGGGGCAGTGTGGGGGAAATTACTATATGGGGGGTAGTGTCCGGGCGTTGCTATTAGGGGACATTATTTTTGGGGACACTTTACAGGCATTATTACCTGGAGGTTTGGGTCAAACGGAGGAGAAGAGGAAAGAGAATATCTACATGACAGGAGATGTCGCTGGATTTAACAGGTATGTGGTGCTGTATTCCCCTATATGTAGTGCTGGCTCACTACTGTGACCTGCCTCTCATCTTGTCCTCCAAGTCTTTTTTATCATAATCATATGTATTTTAAATTTCGCAACAAAAATTTTTATTTGTCATCTGCAGTCCTATGTGTAACAGCCCAGATAACAGTGATAACTTTCTGTGTGCAGATAATGCAGTAGATGTTCCATGCAGTCCTATGTAACACCCCACATAACACAATAGTTCACTGTGTTATGTGGGGTGTTACATAGGATTGCAGGTAACATCTATGACATCTGTACTCAGAGAGTTATGAGATGGCGGGAGTCAGACTCCTGAAAGCCCCACCAATCAGCTGTTTGAGGAAACCGCGATGTCCCAGTGAGCGCCGCAGCTTCTTTTCTCCTTACCAAGCACAGCGCTGTCGATTTGATAGCAATGGGCTTGGTATCGCAGCTCAGACCCAATCACTCAGATGGGACTGAGCGGCAGCTAGGCCATGTGAACGATTAATGTGATGTCATATTGCCCAGGAAGAGACTGGCGCTCACAAAGCACGTAAACTTAAACTTAAAATGGAGGCAGGGGCCCGAGTTGGGTAGATAGCCCCGGGCCTATCATGCACTTAATCCACCCCTGGTTCCCATCCTCAATTGGGAATGTTTTGGTGACAAGACATAAAGGTATGATGTCACCAGTTCTGAGATTTGGTTTGGTGGTTTGCCACCTTTTACTGGGCTGTAGTGTGGAGATGTATTGCTTCCTCCACCTGTCCCAAAAGGCACTGGAGAGGATTTGTACTGGTCTCCATTGGCATTTGTAAAGGTCAGATTCTCCAGCAGGACAGGGGCGTACATAGAAATTACTGGGCCCCATAGCAAGAATCTGAAATGGGCCCCCTTAACCCCGCCCACTCCCCACCCATGGCCCCTCCCACCTCCTCCTTAACTCCACCCTCCCACCTCCTGTCCTGGCTCCTCCCATGCCACACCCCCATTAAAGAAATAATATATATATATTTTTTTTTATTAACCAACTTTGTTGCAGTAACTTTAAAAATGTATATGTATTACCCAATAAGGCATATATGGGCTATGTCAGGCTTTAGCAGAGTGGGCCCAGGACAGTGGACACAGGGTGCAATATGTATGCGAGCACAACTGAGCGAGTGCAGGGCAGGAGCCCGCATACACATCACTCCTCCTGCCTCTGTCCACTGTGCTAAAGCCGGACGTAGGCCATCCTCCACATCTTAACCCCTTTGCTACTTGCGCCATTTTGTCATCACTTCTCTTACCCCAAACGATTGCAGTACACCACTGCCCAAACCCCTTGCTGCTGATGCTGCTGAGTGTGCACATATGCGCATGTGTTTGTGTGTGTGGGGGATGGTTTGGCTGGTTGGTGGAATATCATTTAGTGGTGGCTATGTGCACACTCAGCATTAGCAGCAAGGAGTTAGAGGGTTAATACACCCCTAATGCCCTCCAAAATGCCCGGGGGTGGGGTGGGGGTGTTAGGAAGGAGTAGGTGTAGGAGGAAAGCACACTGTCCTCTATGAGTCCCCCAACCCCTAATGCCCCCAAAATTCTTGCTTTCTTCATACTTCTCCCCATGGGCATTTTGAGGGACATTAGGGGTTGCTGGTGGGGCTCATAGAGAACTCCGAGGGGGAGCTAATAGAGGACAGTGTGGGGTTGGGGCTCACAGAGGACTCCTACCGCTCCCCCAGGCATTTGGGGGGTATTAGGGGTTAATGCCTTGCTAGTCATTTTGGGGGCCTCACACCTGCCCCACCCCACCTCCCCTTGGGCATTTGGGGGCTCATAAGGACAACAGGACTGGAGTGAGAAGGCTGTCCTGTCCCCCTCCTCCCCACCCCTCCTCTCTCTTGCTGCCTGCCCCTCCAGTCTGGGCAACTTCCACATCGCTTTTAGAGTCACAGTGTCAGTCTGACAGTGACTGACACACTGTCTGACATACCACTCTCTCACTCACTCTCGCACGGCAGTCTGTTCAGGGTGGGTGCCAGCAGCTCGGCTCCCCAGCGCATCGGTCCTCCTGCTGGCTCTGTCCAGACTGCTGGCTGCGGGCGGCTGTTCCGGGACTGCGTCGGTCGGGGTGGGCGGGGCGAAATAGTGTGGGCGGGGCCTTCCGAGCGCTCCGGGCCCCCCTGTGCCACGGGCCCCATAGCAGTGGCGTACCCTGCCTATATTGGCGGTACGCCACTGCAGCAGGAGCATCAACAGTGTCAGTCTTCTGAGTAAGCAACATTGCAGGCTTAAGGATCACTGGATCTTCAAGATTACTTGATTGTACACTTTGGGGAGTGCATCTTATGAGGTTTAGTAAGCTGAATGCTGGGGGCTCCTGTTTGGGCTAAAAGGACTGCGGAGGTATGTATTTGAGGATTTGGTGCCCTTGGGTCGGTGAGTGTGGCCAAGGTTAAGGTTGGAAATACAAGTTGGTGGCGAGTGAAGAATGCAGTTTGCTTGGTTTGCCTTCTAGGATCCTTCCACAATATCAGAGGTTATAACGTTTGGTAGGTTTGCCAATGTTGGACTAGAATGTTATGGCACTTTAAGATAAGTTGTTATTATTAATATATTTTATAAGGATTTATTTTGTTAATAAACTCGGCTACGGCCTTACACCAAAAGAAAGTCTTTGTTTGTTTTGTTGGGTGTGTGCTCTACTGTGCTAGTAAACATGCTATTAACTGAGGCTGATTTGTGCACAATTCCTAGACCAGGTATGTCCAAACTGCGGCCCTCGAGCTGTTGCAAAACTGCAACTCCCAGCAAGCCCTAATAGCTGTAGGCTATCCAGGCATGCTCGGAGTTGTAGTTTTGCAACAGCTGAAGGGCCGGAGTTTGGACATGCCTGTCCTAGACAGACTTCTTTTATGATAAGTTGATAACCCATCCTAGGTCCAGTTTCTGGGCACATGGAGCATTTTGAGCACCATTAATTTGGCCTCTAGTTTTGTAGACTCGAAAGATATCTCTCCCAAGGAGCAGGATTATTTGAGCTTGAGGATCTAATTCTGGTATCAGATGAGCAATACGCTTTAAATGGGGGTGGTATTTTGCAGCGTCTTCTGTCAGGATTTCATACCTGTTATCAGGGCTCTGGTTACAGTTGATTATTAGTAGGTAAGGGGAAGCATGTGTGACCATCTATGCACCCAACTTGGTAACCCTTAGGTCTCTTCCCTGCTGTATCAACAGTGCCTGCACAACTCTTTATGGAGAAAGGTAAATTGGGTCCTTTAATGTTGAAATTTTCAAAAATGGCAGATTTGGCTACAGACTAGTTACTTTGGTCATCTAAAACAGTATAGACCAGTGATGGTGAACCTTTAAGAGACCGAGTGCCCAAACTGCAACCCAAAACCCACTTATTTATCAAAAAGTGCCAACATGGCAATTTAACCTGAATACCAATATGGTCTGTCTTCCATGCACTTTATCATTTTCGTAGCTATAATATCCTGCCTACAGTCAATGCGCTGCCTGTGTTGTTTAGTGCACGCCCTGCACTGATGAATGGCAGAAAAAGTCTAAGGCATATTGGTACACCATAGACTTTTTTCCAAGGTGTGGGACGGGTGCCCACAGAAAGGGCTCTGAGTGCTGCCTGTGGCACCCGTGCCATAGGTTCGCCACCACTGGTATAGACTATGACAGCTTTGTCTCGGGTAGACTTTTACAAAGCAGGTTTTTAAGCAGGACCTGCCACCTGTGAGTCCTTTTCAGACCTCAGTATATCGAGAAGTATCTGATGGTATATCTATACCAGTGTTCCTTTTCTCTCCGGCCTGCCTAAGTTCCCTACATTTTTGGTAGCCCTTACTAGCTATTTTAAGGAAATCCTCAATTCTTTTGAATAATGCATTTTCTATAACTTCTGCTGAGCCATGACATTCATCGAGTCTATCACAGATCATCTTAAGGCCTGTTTCTGGATAGTTGATGCTGTCTATGGCAAGGTAGCAGAAGGGAGACGGCACATGCGCACTGCATGCACCATTTCCTAATGCAGCTAATTGGTCATCAATCTGAAATTGATGACCTATCCTTAGGATTGGTCATCAATATTAATGGTCTGGAAAACCCCTTTAAACACCTTCCTACTAGACAATAAAAGAGACTGGGTGAAGTCTGTTGCTTTATTAACCGGATGTAGGATTGAAACTGAGGGACAAATAAGAATATCCATGCCATTAGACTGCAGGGTTACATAAAGTGCAATCATGAATAACATACAGTAGGCTGACATGTTCTAATCCAGGCTGTAGAGAAACAGGAAAGATAACGGCTTCTAATACAATTGAACAGCGTATGGCAATACAAACATAGTACAGAACCTGTCATTGCTCTGTCGTGTCTGGCCATGCTTCTTGTTCTGCTGTTATTTTTAAGTATTTGTCAGTGACACACAGAGTTCTGGTACATGCATATAGCTCTGCTATACACACACAGCATTGCCATACACACAGATACAGCTCTGCTATACACATACAGCCCTGCTACACACACACACACACACACACAGCTCTACTATACACGCATAGAGCTCTGCTATACAAATACAGTTCTGATACATACATACAGGTCTGCTACACACATACAGTTCTGATACATACATACAGCTCTGCTACACAGTACAGATACACCTTCAACACAGTGGCTACAAGTGCTACTACTACTGCCACCATTACAGCTATACATGAGGTTCTCACCACTCCCTGAACCTCCTCTTCATGGCAGTCCAAATGATGACTGTTCATCATGAGCAATCCAGTCTGCAAGCTCTTTGACCTCAATAAGGCTAGGTCTACAGGACGACATGTGTTGCACGACAATAAGTCGCGCAACACATAGGGCACAACTATACTGCAACATCTGTCGCGCGACATTTTGTCGCACCAATGTCTCGCGACAATTTTATAATGATAGTCTATTATGTCGCACTGCAACGTGCTGTCACTGCGACACGACAGTTGCAGAAAAATTCATTCTGGATGTCGCATGTTGCAATGCGACACCATGGACTACCATTATAAACATTGTCGCGCGACATTAATGCGACAAAATATCGTGCGACAAATGTCGTCGTGTAGACCTAACCTTACAATGTGGCGCCTATTGGAAGCCAAGGAAAACTGTGGACTATTACTACTACTACTACTACTACTATTGACCAGAAGGCTGGTGCTGCTACTGCTGTTTGCACTTTTACAGCCACCTACATTCAGACTCTCAGATGACGAGGTCTGGGTCTTTTTATTCCACTCTTCTATTTACCAGACATTTTACTCTGAGGCCTATATAAATGTAATCTGTTTGGCAGATGAATTCGACTTATCCATCTCTAAAGGGGGTATCTTCTTCTGTTTTAGTAACCAGCACATCCAAAAGGAGGAACACGTAAATAGTCCTACACCTGAATACAGTACATATGTCCCCCAGTGCTAGGGAACAGAACTGTTACACCCAAGTACTACAGTTTTTCAGCATAAACTGCATTACACGGTACCTTTATACAAAGTATAGCAAATGCATAGCACCAGACTAAAATCTAATCTGTCTTCAAAAAGTATGAAAAGATTAAAAAAAAGTTAACACTTAATATAAACACGATAGATCTTACTAGACTTTCCTGATTATCTACAATTTTAAGTCCTGCTTTCTTTACGTGATCCCTCCCTGAGAATTGTTGTTGCAGTTCTTCCTCCTTGCAGAACACCTGTTCTGAGAAGTGAGCACAACGTGTTAGTCAGGCCTGGAGCAAGCACTGTATGGACCTCCCCGAAGGAAGGGCTTACTGTCCCACCCTGACTCTGAGCTCTTAGGAAGAAGTTAGTGCTGGAGGGAGCAGGCAGTTTTGCATCATCCACACCAAGAGAAGGTCTCAGTGTTTGCTGCAGAACTTTACATTGTGACTTTTTGGAGACAACACAATGGCTACATCAAACAAGTCCAATCTGGAGCGACTTGACAGTAACAATTCCATAATGAGTTTCTCATCGGTGGGCTCAGACATCCTGTCCACAGCCACCACTGCCAACTGTGAGATAGCTCTGCTACCCCTGAAACTGCTGATAGATCTGCAATCCAACTACCTGACCCTGGAGGATGACGAGCTGACTTCTAATAACGGCACAGGAGGCTTCAACCTGTTTAGTGACGGCTCTGCCCTCGTTGATGGTTGTCAATGCAGGATTCATAATTATATCCAGAGGTGAGTTTGCTGTCATAGACACTCTCTACTAAACACATTGTCGTCTTCTTAGCATGTTTCCATGTAAAATATAATTTCCCCGTCTGAGTATCGTATTGGCAGTTCTGTGTTTGCCAGGGCATCGAAAGTAAAGGACTTAAAGGTTCTGAGGACAGGCAGAAGGAACGTGCACAAGACAGATATAGCAGAGCTGGAGAGGGTTCATAGGAGGGCAACTAAAATAATAACTGGAATGGGTGGACTACAGGACCCAGAAAGATTATCAAAATTAGGGAAAAAAGACAACTGAAGGGAGATCTAATAACCATGTACAAATATATCAGGGGTCAGTACAGAGATCTCTCCCATCATCTATTTATTCCCAGGACTGTTTTACGAGGGGACATCCTCTGCGTCTGGAGGACAGAAGGTTTGTATACAAACGTAGAAGAGGATTCTTTAAGGTAGTGTTTCCCAACCAGTGTGCCTCCAGCTGTTGCAAAACTACAACTCCCAGAATGCCTGGACAGCCTTTGGCTGTGTGGGCATGCTGGGAGTTGTAGTTTTGCAACAGCTGGAGGCACACTGGTTGGGAAACACTGCTTTAAGGTAAGAGCAGTGAGACTATGGAGCTCTCTGCCTGAGTAGGTGGTGATGGTGAATTCACTAAAAGAGTCCAAGAGGGGCCTGGATGTATTTCTGGAGTGTAATAATATTACAGGTTATAGTTACTAGATTTCTGGAGAAGGATCGTTGATCCAGTTATTCTGATTGCCTGACTGGAGTCAGGAATAAACTTTTTCCCCTAAAATAAGCAAAATTGGCTTCTGCCTCATAAGTGATTTTTGCCTTCCTTTGGATGAACTTTGGAGGATAACATGTTGAACTGGAAGAATGCATGTCTTCTTCCTAGCGGTCTTACATTTAGATCATTTTCTATGCCTGAAAGAGTCGTAGAAAATTGTAACTGAGACAGGCCTGTCGGCCCTTCCTCGCCCACTTTTTTTAGACCTGACATGAGTACCACTGTGCCGCAATCGGCGCATTTCAGCATCATAAATGACTACCTATGTTACTATAAGGCCCCATTCACATGTCCGCAAAAGCGTCCGCATCCGTTCCGCAATTCTGCGGAACGGGTGCAGACCCATTCATTCTCTATGGGGCCGGACGCGCTTCGCATTTGCGGAGCGCAGCCCTGAACTTCCGGGCTTCAGCCCCGAACTTCTGGTCCGGCTCCGCAAAAGATAGAACATGTCCTATTCTTGTCCGCAGCTGCGGACAAGAATAGGCATTTCTATGGGGGTTGCCGGCAGGGTGTGTTGCCGATATGCAACACAACACAGACGTGTGAATGGACCCTTAGTAAGATACTGGGCTGTATAGCAAGAGGGAGATTGTGATCCCACTGTAAAAAGCAGGGGTGCACAACCTTTTCTGTTTGGGGGGCCACATTGTCAGACTGAACCAATTCCAAGGGACGAAAATAAAACTCAAAGGGGTATTACCAACTGAAATATTGTATTTATGGCATATTGAACATACAGTATGTATTAGAAATGTTTAGTTACACTTCCAGTACTCCCATCTAATTAGAGAATACATGAAAGATACATGTGAGCATCCATAAGACATAGACATACACGTCTACCAGATGGTTGGGGGCTGCACAGAATGGATGTGTTCCCCAGGTTGTGCACCCGTGGTCAATAGTGACAATGCTAATCGTGAGACCACAGGAGTATGTACAGTTGTGGAGACCTCACCTACCAAAAGACATTGGTAAAGTAGAACAGGTGCAAAGATGATCTACAAAAATGGTGGAGGGTCTCAAAGGGGTATTTCAGGAATTAAATATTGAGGGCCTATCCTTTGCATTGGTCATCAATATATGATCAGCGCGGTTTGGACAATCCACACCTATGGTGATCAGCTGTTTCAAAGCAGCTCTACTGCTGGAAGTCAGCACCGGAACTACAAGCTCCATCTATTGTGGAATGGAGGGAGCTGGTCACTGCAACGCTGACCATTGAAGTGAATGGAAGGAGCGCGCAGGTACACGCTCCGTCCACTGCACAATGGACATGGACCTGTGTAGTTCCAGTGCCGGAGCAACTCTGAAACAGCTGACCAGCAGCGGTGGCGGCTGTTGAACTCCTGCTGATTAGATAATGATTGCCATCAATATACAAATCCTGGACAAACCCCTTTACGATAAAACATAAGGTTCAGTATGAAAGTCTTTTTAATGAGAAATTGAACAGGAGAACAAGGGGGCACAATCAGAAATTAGTTAGGGGTAGCAGATGTGGTTGGAAAATTATCAGTAATTGTATATACACATGCATGGGATAAACATATATCCTTGCAGTCTTTTTCTGCCATCATTGTTCTATGCTTCTGTGTTTCCTTGCACATTATAAAATATATATATAAAAATATCAGACCTTGTGGGGACTTCTGTAGGGACTTCTGTAGGCAGCAGTAACAGTACTTATAACTGATCTCATAAATAGAACAGATCACACCAGTCTTTTCATCTCACATAAGGCTATTTTCGCATTGACGGCACAGCTCTCCAGCAGGCTCTTCCGGCAGAGGACAGCCGGCTGGATTTCTCGGGATCTGACATTGCCGGATGTTACCTGAATGCCCACCGGACCCCATTATGGTCAATCGGGCCGGCGGGCATTCTGGTAACATCCAGCAATGTCAGATCTGGAGAAATCCAGCAGGCTGTCCTCTGCCGGAAGAGCCTGCCAGAGAGCTGTGCCGTCGGTGTGAAGATCTGACTGCTAACCAGCAAGTATGCTGGGATTCCTGGCATTTTCACAACTGTTCCATTCATCTCTATGGGATCTGTAAATATCCCTGCACATGCTGCAGAAAAAGCCCCATTGATATGAGCGAATATTCAGTCACAAACATTTCTGCAGCAAATCTGTCACGTCTGAATTCGCCTTAGGGCTCTGCTCACAGTGTCTGATGCAGACTTTCTATTCAGTCCTGTGTCCTTGCCTAAAGCAAATATGTGTACGTGTGAATCAAGCCTGTCTTTAGGACCATGGAGTTGGTTGAACAAGAAAAGTAACCTGCATTGTACTGCCCTGTGTGAATCTGGACAAGGACTAGTTCTAGGGGGTGCAAAAGTAACAAAGGCACCAGGCCTGATGCCTGAAGGGGCCCAGAGCCCCCATTGCTACACAATAAGAGATGTTAGGGCCCTGTTATAGAGCATTAGTACCCAGGACCCTCAAGCTATGCCTCTGATACTGGCCTTACTATGAATCACTGCCGATGTTATTGCAAAAATATTGAAAATACATGCACTGGGCTAAGACAACTTTGACATCAGTGTTTTTCTTTTCTGGTGTTGAGATCCTTCATAGGCTCTCAATACCGGAGGAAAACTCTTTAGTTTTGTCCCCATTCATTGTCCATGGGGACAAAACTGAACTGAATGGAGTGCACCAGAATGTATTCCAATCCGTTTGGTTGCGATCCCATGCCTGCAAACAGCATTTTTGAGTACATCGTGCGATGCAGAGCAAGATGGATCGGCATGAAACACAATGTAAGTCAATGCTCCCGGATCCATTTTCTCGGACACAAAAGAAAACGTCATGGCTATTTTAGAGATAATACAACCGGATCCGTTCATAACAGATGCAGCCAGTTGTATTATCACGACAGACGCGTTTTTGCTGAACCATGATGGATTCAGTACAAACGCAAATGTGAAAGTAGCTTAAGGCGTCCCCCCGATGATTAACTGTTTGAAGTTTATTGGCCTCATGGCCTATTTGCTGTTCAGTCCGATTCAAGGGAATGGGCCTGGGCTGTAATACCAAGCACACCCACTATACTATGGAGCATCAACTCAATATTGATAACTAGTGTTGAGCGAATCAAGCTTTGGATCCTAGATCCGAAGTTGATTCGTTCAAAACTTTCTTTTAATGCTGTATGGAGACGGGTCTCCGTACAGCAGAAAAATGTATGGGCTCCAGCGAGGCAAAGTGATTAACTTCAGCCATTGATTTTTAATGTTTGAAATGATTTAAAACATGGATCCAAAGTTGGCTACGGTACCAACTGGTGCTACCGAAGCCGATTTCAGATCCATGTTTTAAAACGGTTTTACAGTTTAAAAATCAAGTCCCAGCGTTATTCACTGAAGTCCCGCGAGACTTCAGGAATAAAGAATTTGCCCCACCGGAGCCCTTACATTCGCTTTGTTCAAAACTTTGTTTGAATGCTGTGCGGAAATTTGTCTCTGTACAGCCGTAAAACGAAGTTTTGAACGAAGCGACTTCAGATCTATTATCTGAAGCTCGCTTTGCTCAACACTATTGATGACCATAGATTTGGAAAGCGCACATAGATGTGATGTTTTCGGGGACATGTATCTTTGGCAATTTAAAAAAATAACTCTAGTGCAGGCATGCTCAACCTGCAGCCCTCCAGCTGTTGCAAAACTACAACTCCCAGCATGCCAGAACAGCTTATAGCTATCGGCCTACAGCAGGGCATGGTGGGAGTTGTAGTTTTACAACAGCTGGGGGCCGCAGGTTGAGCATCCCTGCTCTAGAGGATTTCCAATTAAACAAATCATTAATTCCACTGTTCCTTTTAAAGAAGTGATGCTGTGGGAAAGTAATTGGAAATGTATCAGAAATGACTGGCACAACCAGGGCTGATGTCATTCCTTCTCCTGCAGTCAGGGATCAGCCCATATAACATGCCAATTGTAAGCCATCCAAGAGAACTATTTAATAACTACGTTACAGATCTCTGGTTTTGTGGTAGTTTATAGTAAAAAATGAAAAATAAACATCTTATATATTAAATTAACGTTTTTAGATATTTAAATTAAATTTTAGTCTGTGTTAGTAAAAACCAGGCGTTGGTGACAGTGTTGGAATGCGCCTGTTTGCTTTTAATGTCCCGTCCATTATTTTTGGCAGTCGGGCCCTACAGACATCATACTTGGCTTCAATTTGACAAATGAAGACAGGAGTGGACAAAATACTCCAAAGTCAGTCAGTCACATCTAGGAAGCAGAAGGCAGAAAGGATGTGATCTCAGAAGAAATGACTAATGACACATAGAAAGGATCCAACAGTGATTTAGGGAATTTTCCAAGTCTGTACCTCCTTGAGAAATACATTTTTTTCTTGACAAAAAATCTTACCAATATTTCTCATTTAATTTATGTTCTCATTATTTATTAAAGAGTTACCCATGAAACATATTACTGTGCAATGAATAGTATATGTCAAATGAAGTATTATTGCAAAATATATTTGTCACTATCTGGGCTTGGGGATGGGGTTGGCGATGACAGATCCGCAGGCTCCAACAAGTTAAAAGTCCAAATATCGTTTCTCTTCCAAGCAGTGACATCCAAGATCAACATTCATTTGGTTGAACCCACGTGAACAATACAGTAAAGCATAACAGAAACAAAACAAAAAAAAAAAACACCTGTCCGTCTGGGCGCTAACTATACATAAGGTTTCCTCACCTATCGCTCAGCATCAGTTTTAGTTCAGGCATGGCTCAACAAGCAGGTCTTACAGCTTTCGGGCACTGACACTGAATGAGCATTTCAGCCCTGTATTTATCACGTTATTGAGCCCAGCAGCTGCACCTGGGTTTGCTTCCTGCTAGGTGAAAATGGTGTACTGGAGTGGGGAGTAAATGGCAAGTCCAACTACCAACACCTATCTGATATTCCCAAAAAATTCAGCCCATAAAACCATTTGAACAAGGTGCCTGAGCAAACTACACTTTGTAGAAACATCCCAGCTTTCTGGATTGTTTTTACCTCACCCATCTCAGCACCCCCTCCAGTAATTTACCAGGCACAGTGTTACACATGCAATACAAATACTGTTCTTTTTTATGTACATATATTTTCTTCTCTGGTAGAGACCCCTGCTGTTTATCATTCTGTTCCACCTGTTCAATGCATTCAGAGGTGGACTAGCATGCTCAGTAGCTCCCCTGCTCCTTTTCCCTCACCTTAGCATTCATCTCATAGTGAAGCGGGTAAAGCAACCCAGGCACCTTTCATTCATCTTTACTTTTAAATTCCATAGACACTTATAGTTATACCTTTGTTTAGGCAGTGGGAAAGGAAACTGTGGGGCATTACATACCATGTATCTCCGGGGCTATATGTAAGGGACTGTTTTTCATGCAGTTGAGGAAGGGGATAACAAAAGCTAATTATAATGCATCTTGGGGGACATGCGGTAGTTTCTTTATGAGCTGCTGCCTGCCCACAGAAAGGGAAGAAAGTCCTCTAGATAAGCAGATGAGAGAGTGAAGAAAATAGTTTGACATTCATCATCCTAGTTTCCTGGCTGCAATCTTTATAACTCTTCACAAAGTTAGTAGTTAGTTATAAATTGGTATAATTGATCCTTTTTTATGTGTTTCACCTCCTATTTTGTGTATGGTAATAAGATGGGAAGATTTCTGGAAAGACTCATTGATTTAGGACACTTGATGAATAATGCTGGCTATATCCATTATCTTATTATGTACTGTGTTCCCTGACTGCTTGAGGCAGAAATCAAAGGAGAGGCAGCTCTCTCAATACACTTCTAGGAGAGGCCTCCTCACCAGGCAGGACAGGAATCAAGGGACCCCCGCCAATGTGATAACCATGAACTTTTCCTGAGGATAGGTCATCATTATCATTTCCTGGATAACCCCTTTAAGTGTATAACCAGCTTAATGATGCCTATAGACACCTATCAGTCAGCTGAACCCACCAATTTGGAGACCTCCCTTCGAGGGATAAGCCAACGCCAGAGAGGCCTCCCCACGTGAAAAAAATAAATAAAATTGCATACTTGGCTGAGCATGGATGTTTTTATTGGTGTATAGAGGAATAGGTATTAACAGAATGTCCAACCAAAAGCTTTCTAAAGTGTAAACCAGATTAGAATAAAATGGAGGAGGTGGTTAAAGGGAATAGGTCACCATTTTTATGCGGCCCTATGTAATAGCAGCATATACTGGTGGCACAGACCCTGAGCATAACATTTGGTCACTTTCTTGACCTGACGCAGTCATTTTGCTAAAATCAGTATTAAGCAGCATAAGCATGAGCCGAGTGCTGAAGTCCGCTCAATACAGTACTCAAGCCTGCGAGTCCTCATATTCATGAGCTCCTGATTCATCCTGTCCCCATGCCGCTATAGGAAGAGAGTTGTGAATCGATGGCAGGGGGCAGGAAGAGCTAGGAGCTCACGAATATGAGGACTCTCAATATCAATCTCCTTATATTGTGCTATAACTGCTCAATAGCAATTTTAGCAAAATGACTGGGTCAATTGTAGAACGTGACCCAGCAAGAGTAAGATTCCCTGTCGCCAGTGTAGATAGGGCAGTATACACTTGGTGACAGATTCTTTTAAGAAATGAATAAAAAGAACACATAAATAATTGAAACCTTCCAGTTTCCCAAACTCTCTTCCCTGCTAATGGTCATAATAGCAGAACAGGGCCCTGGTCCATATTACACCACTGGCCGCGCACTGGTTCCACAATGAAAATACATAATAAAGCTCTCCCTTGCCCCATACTAAACAGGCCAGATGACAGAAAAATGAGGAATTGGGAAGATGTACATAACAACGCAGACTATTTTTTTAGGATGTCATTAATGATTTGTAAAATGATTGCTTACAAACCCTTGGATGGCACCTAAAGGCGGGTGTAGACGAGCTGATGGAGCGTCCGATTGTCAGGAAGGAATCGTTCCTTCCCGATAGTCGACTGCTCGCTCAGTGAAGGAGATCGCTGTATGTACATGCACGAGGGGTTGATGTTGTTTAGCTAATCGCTATTCTGGGCAGTACATCACTGTTTAGAGAGCACAATCTGCTGCCCAGAAACGATGATCGGTGGTGCCTGTACGAACAACAGGATCACCCGATGAATGAGCATTTTCGGTGGCATATTTAGACTGCCAGATTATTGGGAACAAGTGTTCACAGGAATGGTCCTTCCCGATAATCCGGACAATTATTGGTTCGTCTGAATCCACCTTTACTCTTCTAGACAGATGTCTTCAATACATTTATTTAGGATATATTTTTTTTTAAATAGCTGATAATTTTCTTTTATCTTTTCAGGAAAGTCACTCTACGCAGTCATGCAGATTATAAGGATTACAGAGAAACATTGTTAGCAAAGCCCATGTTATTTATAACAAATGCCAAAAAAGTCAACAGCACCTCTACCTCAGGTACGATGATACATTATGGAGTTTACTCTGGTTCTTAAAGCATCTCAGGTGACTCAGGGCTTGAAAACAATACTGGAGCTTAAAGCAGTTCTGCACTTTGTTTAAACTGATGATCTATCCTCTGGATAGATCATCAGCATCTGATCGGCGGTTCGACACCCGGGACCCCCGCCGATCAGCTGTTTAAGAAGGTAGCGGCACTCCAGGAGCGCCGCGGCCTTCTCACTGCTTACTGCCGGCCCAGTGATGTCATGACTAGTATCACTGGCCTGGGTGGGGCTAATCTCTGTTCCCTTCAATGGAGCTTAGCCGCGCCCAGGCCAGTTGATACTAGTCGTGACGTCTCTGGGCCAGCGGTAAACAGTGAGAAGGCCGCGGCGCTCCAGGAGTGCTGCTACCTTCTCAAACAGCTGATCGGCGGGGTCCCGGGTGTCGGACTCCCGCCGATCAGATGCTGATGATCTATCCAGAGGATAGATCATCAGTTTAAATAAAGTGCAGAACCCCTTTAAGCTTTTGAAATTGACCAATGAATCTATGACTTGTAGACTTGTTATTCTAGAGAGAAGGACATATCGTACAGTAAGACCAGACCCAAACACCAAACACAAGATGTACCTCTCTTTAGAAATTTCATGGAACAGAAAAAAAAAACAGGTCCTGCTTTCAGGGCGTGCACCAGTATTACACAAAAATGAAGAACATTTAGCACAACACATTTACAAAGAGCAGTTTCACTGTCAAACAGTGATAGACCTTGCTACAAGGGAAAGTTTGGGAATGTTTCCATTCCACCATGTCCTTAGAACTACACTTACACGACCCTATGTGTTTCGCTTTCCGCAAAAAAATCGGATGACATTCCATATGGCATCCGTTTGTTTTGCGGATCCATTGTAACAATGCCTATCCTTGTCATAAAAACGGACAAGAATAGGACATGTTCTATCTTTTTTGCTACGAAACGGACATGTGCTTTTTTTTTTTAACAGAATGTTTATTGAGTTTTTCATTGTCTTACAAAGCAATTTGAACACATATTATCATAACAGAAATACATGGTATAAACCCCTTTCCCTCCCTTAACCCCTCCACCTTCTCTGATGTACGGGTATTTATTCAAAACAGTGTCTCGTTTTTTGGGGGGGTTTTTTGCAAAATTTTGATTTCTTGTTAGTGCTTTGTCACTAATGGTTTTCAGTTGTTCAGTATTTTGCGGAACGGAACAGCTGGCCCCTAATAGAACAGTCCTATCCTTGTCCATTTTTTTTTCAGACCCATTGAAATGAATGGTTCTGTATATGGTCCGCAAAAAAAAACAAACGGACATGGAAAGAAAATACGTTCGTGCATTAGTTTCAACTTTCCTACTGTGCCTGCTATATCCTCCTTGAGATACCATGTTGAGTCCCTGAAATAAAACATCAGTTTGCCTATTTCTATCTCAGATATGAATGCACGTCCACATTTTTTGCGGACTCAAGGAAATGAATGGGTCCGCATCCTATCTGCAAAAAAAAAACCCGGAACAGACACGGAAACAAAATACGTTTGTGTGAATGCAGCCTAGATCTCTTTTTTTTTGGTGTATAATGACCACTAGAAAAACAGTCCTAAGTTTGTTAGTCCATGTTCTTCAGACCAAGTAAATGGTGGACTTTCAGGGTCGTGACCTGCCAGGAAGTCTCCCACGACTCATCTTCAGTCTTTCTGATCAAGATTTCAGAACAGGCCTGACTTCTCTAACCCCTCTGTACTAACCTTGTACCATTTTGGGAAACTGTCTAGCTAGATTCTAGAAATTTAGTACCAGTAAAACCACACAACCACCTCTTTGAGGGTACTTTCACACTTGCATTTAACTTTTCCGGTATTGAGTTCCGTGCTAGGGGCTTAATACCAGAAAAAAAAGATCAGTTTAATTCTAATGCATTCTAAATGGAAAGAAATCAATTCAGGATGCATCAGGATGTCTTCAGTTCAGTCACTGTACGGTTTTTGGACGGAGAAAATACCGCAGCATGCTGCAGTTTTGTCTCTGTCCAAAATTCCGGAACACTTGCCAGAATGCCGGATCCAGCATCAATTTCCATTGAAATGTATTAGTGCCGAATAAGGCATTAAAATTACCGCATTGACGGATCCGGTCTTCCGGTCTGCGTATGTGCAGACCTTTAAAAATGTGAAAGAAATAAATACCAGCAGAGACGGATACGATATTGAAATGCATTTGTGAGACGGATTTGCATCCGGATCAATCTGCAAATGCTGTCCGTTTGCATACAGATTGCCGGATCGGAACTGCCTGCCGGAATCCAGCAACGCAAGTGTGAAAGTACCCTGAGAAGATCACCCTTTATCCAGATTATAACGATTTATAATGAAGCATGCAGTGAATTTTATTTGCACTTTACAGCAAGTAATAGATGTGCCTAAAATATCTTACTTCTTGCAGCTAAAACATTTGCCGTCATTGTAAATACACGACATCCACAGATCAGAACCAAGCTGGAGGCTGGTATGAACGATGTTATATCCTCCGTTATGGGAGAAAATTATCAATTACAGGTGAATTTGCAATTCTATTCCAATAATTTGCACTGACCTTGGTAACTGAGGTAAAGAAAGCAATAGAAATAAGTTGGAAGATAATACATCCCGTACATGCAATACATTCCACTAGATATGTTTTAATCCTTTACAATGGATACATTGAATCAGTTCCTTAGTAAAGTTCCTTAGAAATAATTTGCTGTGGTCATTGTTACTTTGACTTCAAATTCTTCAAATGAAGCTATATAACTAAACACAAAGGGGGTCATTTATTTAGACTGGCGTTTTAGACGCCAATCTCAATAAGCCCAATAGCTGGCGGTGGATCCGCCGGAGTTATAAGTGCCGGACTCTACATAACTTCGGCAGATCAACTGTCGCTTCTAAATATAAGACAGCTTCCGCACTGTCTTACATTTAGACCATTTTCTATGCCTAAACCAGTGGTAGAAAATGGTAAGGAGGACCTTTGTGCCACAATCTGCGCCACAAATACGCCTAATATAGGCGTATTTCTGGTTAGTGAATGACTGCTAAAGTCTTGTAAGTTTACAAAGTTTAGGATCAGTATGTGGTGCAAGTAATAATGTATGAAAGTTCACATTACAAGTAACTAATGTCACATCTTCCAGCAGCCCTTAGGCCCCTTTCACACTAGCGTTTTTGCTTTCCGTCCTAGAGTTCCGTCCTCGGGGCTCTAGGACGGAAAGATACTGATCAGGATTATCCTAATGCATCCTGAATGGAGAGCAATCCGTTCAGGATGCATCAGGATGTCTTCCGTTCAGTATGTGAATGTTTTTTGGACGTTGACAAAAGCGCAGCATGCTGCGGATTTGTCTCCGTCCAAAAATCCGGAAGACATGCCGTAACGCCGGATCCGGAATTAATGCCCATTGAAGTGCATTAATCCGGATCTGGCCTTAAGCTAAACGTCGTTTCGGCGCATCGCCGGATCCGACGTTTAGCTTTTTCTCAATTGTTACTATGGCAGCCAGGATGCTCAAGTCCTGGTTTCCATGGTAAAATGTAGTGGGGAGCGGGGGAGCAGTATACTTACCATCCGTGCGGCTCCCGGGGCGCTCCAGAGTGACGTCAGGGCGCCCCACACGCATGGATCACGTGATCGCATGGATCACGTGATCCATGGGCATGGGGCACTCAGACGTCACTCAGACGTGATCCATGGGCATGGGGCACTTCCCCGCTCCCCGCTCCTACTATGGCAACTAGGACTTTAATAGCGTCCTGGCTGCCATAGTAACCTGAAAGCATTTCGAAGACTGATCAGGATCCTGATCAGTCTTCTAATGCTTTCAGGCGACTTGCGTTCTGATGGATCCAGCGGGACGGAAGTGCCCACCGGATCCTCAGAACGCAAGTGTGAAAGAGGTATTGGCAGTATTGGCATTGATTTTCATGATAAGGTTTTTTCAGACGTCAAACAATATAAAAAAAATCGTATAATAAATTTTGAAATTCAGCAGCGTAGATCTATTTTCAGAATGACACTTTTTGCAATGATTACTGTACAGACCATTGCTGTATGCGTAATTTTCTTTTCCCCTAAGGCCTTTTTCACACGAGCGTGTCCGGATTAGGTCCGGATGCATTGCGGATGCGTTCAGTAAAAACTGTGTGATTTCGCAGGCAAAGCCATTCAGTTTTGCCTGCGATTGCATTCAGTTCAGTTTTTTTCGCATGGGTGCAATGCGTTTTGATGCATTTTTTACACGCGTGATAAAAAACTGAAGGTTTACAAACAACATCTCCTAGCAACTATCAGTGAAAAACACATCGCACCCGCACTTGCTTGCGGATGCAATGCGTTTTTCACGCAGCCCTATTCACTTCTATGGGGCCAGAGCTGCGTGAAAAACGCTGAATATAGAACATGCTGCGATTTTCACGCAACGCAGAAATTATGCGTGAAAAACAACGCTCATGTACACAGACCCATTAAAATGAATGGGTCTGGATTCAGTGCGGGTGCAATGCGTTCACGTCACGCATTGCACCCGCGCAGAAAACTCGTTGGTGTGAAAGGGGCCTAAAGAAGGTGTAAAGTGAAAAGTCAGGCCACAGTTTGTTACCCCAACCTATATAAATTGCTCACAAAGGTGCACAAAGACACAATGCCCAAAGGAGTATAATAAACATATCCTCAATTTATTGAAAGAGTAATCAAAAATACATGATTAAAATTAGAGATGAGTGAATTAAAGCTGACAAAGTGGAATTCGATCCGAATTTCAGTATTTATTAGATTTGCAAAGAATCCGAATTTCCTCAAGCTTTGTGGTAACGAATCGCATTTTTTCCTAAAATCGCTGCTGCACATGTTAGGAGATGGAGAAAGGAACTCTAGGAAGGCGGGATCACCCATAATACCATGCATGCAGCCAATCACCAGCCAGCCCTGTGATGTCACAGCCCTATAAATAGCCTCAGCCATCTTGGATTCTGCTATTTTCCAGTGTACTTAGTGCAGAGAGAGATGTCAGCAGGCGCTGGGGACAGTGCTAGAAAAACGTCATTGTGCTAAAAAAAACTATTTACAAGTGCAGGGAAAGATTATTCAATATGTAGGGAAAGTATAGGGAGGAATCATTCCGCAGCATTTATGTGGAACAGGGTTCAGTAGGGGAGGTTACAGCCTGGGTAATAGGAACAATCCTATTACACCTTGTTGCACTGACTGCGGATCCAAATTGCCATTATACAGCTCTGTAATTCCAGCAAACCGTTCTTGTTATTGGGGTGCAAGTGCTGTTTGATACAACCATTAACAGGGTTTATTACAAGGAAATATTTCTTATTTGCCCTTGTGCAGTGCAGTTATATGTTCTAAAGCATTTTTTGGCTTGTATTAGTGGGGAAAAAAGGGGTTACTAGCCGTTGTGTGGTGAAGGGCGAAAAAACAGCCCTTTTTGTCGTGTATTAGTGGCAAAAGAAAAATATATTTGCCGTTCAGCGGTGAAGTTATATGTTCTAAAGCCTTTTGTGGCATGTATTAGTGGCAAAAGAAAACTATATTTGCCACTTTTATATATTTGAAATATATATATATGTCACCTTGCCACTCTGTGGTCTTCTGATGCTTCTGCCACCTCCACACTATGTCACCTTGCCACTCTGTGGTCTCCTCCTGATGCTGCCGCCACCTCCAGACTCTGCCATTGGGCCACTCTGTGGTCTCCTCATGCTGCTTCCACCTCACCACTATGTCACAGGACCACTCTCTGGACTTCTCATGCTGTTCCCACTCTCCCCACTTAATGACTGGGCCACTATTTTGCCTTTCGGCCTGGCTGACATCATCATTTATTTTACCCTTTTTCTGATCTGTCAGAAGGAAGGAAAAATGAGACGCACAACGGATCTTGTCTGTGTAGCAGCTGTAAGGCCTGTATGGTCCCATCAGAATTGGCTTGTAATTTGGTAGCCAAAAGCAGGAGTGGGTACAAAACACAGAAGACATGCAAATATTCCATTCACGTGTCATCTCTGTTTTGGATCCACTCCTGTTTTTTTTGGGCTTTAGCAATACTGATGGATTACTGACCAAATGCTGACCGAGTGACGGCGTATGCTCAACGGACAGGATCCCTTTTTTTGGGATTATTGTTCTGACGGATCAGAGGAAGGGCAAATTAATCAGTGACGTCAACATAAACTTACTGCTGCCACCTTCTCCACTCTGTCAGGGGGGCTATACTTGTATAAGCGTTTAATAGAACAGGTTCTGTTTGCATCTATGTGGAATCAGCTGACAACGCTGAGTTCATACTTGAGTTATTTGGTTGACTTTGGTCCCGTGACTGCCCAAATTAGTGAAGTGTGCAGTGATTCTAAGAGCGACGCTGGTCATCTGCATGTCATACAGACTCACAGTATTATTTCACTACCACAACAGACTCCCTATGCATGTTACTGCAAGGTAGAGTGTTCTACACACCTCTATAAAGGTTCTCTGCAGCCAGGAAATAGCTGGTTTTTAATGAGATTCGACGCAAATAAATTTGGATCAAACCAAATTTTTTCAGAAAATTCGGCGAATTGGCCGAATCGAATTTTGAAAAATTCGCTCATCTCTTATTAAAATCATAAAACATGGGACAAAACATCAAAGACACTGTAGTGTAGCTGTACCGAATCACTGACCACTTATTCCATTCCACCCGAAAAAGATGTCAAATATGGAGGGGGGAATGGCGCTCTATTCTCCTATATCGTAAGGAGTTGAATGTAATCATACTCCTAAATAGTAGCAACATATAAATCATCTGATGTTCGAAAAAAGAGGGGAGACGCCCATAAACCCTCAAACTATATAGTATATAGTAATGTAGCTATAAAAATATCATATTAGCAAAAGAACTCCCACCCAAACACACAAACCCACCTGTAGACATGATCGGGGGTAGAGAAACCGCAGTGGCCAGAACACACCTCACACACTGTGTTTGTTTCAGTTTATGTTGCACCTTCTATATTGCTCCTTGACTACATCCAGAATTTGGAAGACTGCCATGGTTGACGTCTCTTCTCTTTCTCACCAGTTTAACCTTTACAATGATGTAAGAGAGTACCTTGAGAGGCAAAACTTTGTCCTGACAGAAGACAACCTGAGTTTTTCATACACTTTCAAGCTTGATGTCCTTGTGGATTTCTTCTACTGGTTCGGTCTGAGCAAGAAAACGTGTGATTTGCACGGGAAGGTTCTGAACCTGCACTGTTCAAACAATAGCAGGAAAGAAAAAGTTAAACTGTTCCTGTCAAAGATGACCACACCACTGATCCGATTAGGCAGCAGTTTGGATCATGATCGGAGACCGAGTATATTCTCTCTGGGTAAGATCAGCGCATTAATATTAGATTAATATGTTACAGCATTTCAAACCTCAAAACTCTGGTGTTAAAGCAGCTGATGCTTGGGTCCAGGAAGCAGAGCAGAGAAGAACTGCTTAAAGGGGTTCTGTCACTTCAGCAAACGGCAATTATCATGTAGAGAAAGTTAATACAAGGCACTTACTAATGTATTGTGATTGTCCATATTGTCTCCTTTGCTGGCTGGATTCAGTTTTCCATCATATTATACACTGCTCGTCTCCATGGTTACGACCACCCTGCAATCCATTAGTGGTGGCCGTGCTTGCACACTATAGAAAAATGCACCAGCCTATGTGCGCTCCCATGGTCTCGGCCACCAGAGATGCCGGCGTTTTTTCCTATACTGTGCAAGTACGGCCACCTCTGCTGGATTGCAGGGTGGTCGTAACCATGGAAACAAGCAGTGTATAATGTGATGAAAAAATGAATCCAGCCAACAAAGCAAGCAATATGGACAATAACAATACATTAGTAAGTGGCTTGCATTAACTTTCTGTACATGATAAATGCCATTTGCTGAAGTGAGACAATCCCCATAACTCTGTCTTAAAGGGAACGCATTGCCTATATTTTTCTCTATCAGTTAAAGGGGTTGTCCAGGAATTTTATACTTATGACCTATCCTCTGGATAGATCATCAGTAGCTGATCAGTGGGCGCCTGAGAAAGCACCGGAGCTCACTGTAGTGCCCTGGCCTTATCTCAGCTCACCAAACACAGCACCGTACATTGTATAGCAGCTGTGCTCGGTATGGCAGCTCAACCCCATTCACATCAATGGGGCTGAGCTGCACCTAGGCCGTGATGTGACTGATGAAAGTTATGTCCCATGGGAAACCTTGAGAAGGTTGCGGCACTACTGCGAGTGCCAGTGCTTTCTCAAACACCCGATTGGTGGGGGTCCCAGGTGTTGGTCCCCCACCGATCAGATTCCAGAGGATAGGTCATCAATGTAAAACTCCTGGAAAACCCCTTTAAAACAAGATAGTGACACAAATCCTTTTTTCTAATCTGTTGCAGGTTTAATCTTTATTTTTATTTTTTATTTTTTTCTGAACATGATTATGAGGGCAGCCATCTTGTCTGAGCATTTAAAATACATATATGCTTCACAGCAGACACTGTGGTCCATATACACAATAAAGACTCTGGATGGTACTCGTTGATTTCTGTGGTTCGAGTTCTTTCTGTCTCTTATGACGCTGGCGCCTCCACTTCTGGGTGGAATTATGTCATTGGCGCCTGCACATTGTGAATCTGCGTTGCTCAGCAAGCAGCAGATCTAGAGCACAGACACCAAGTTTGTGAGCCACAGCACAGGCGCCAGGAGACAGGGAAAGACGAGGTGTCAATCAAATGGGAGGGCAGAATGTATTGAGCACTGGGGCGTAGCTGTAGTCAGGATTGCGGAACAGCTGCAGACCCATTCTACGACAATGACAATGACTCATGGACAAGAATAGGGCATGTTCTATTTTTTTGCGGGGCTACCGAACGGACATACGGAGGTGGATAGCAGATGGTGTGCTGTCCGCATTTTTTGCGGACCCGTTCAAATGAATGGTTCTGCATCCTATCTGCAAAAAAATGGAGCGGACACGGAAACAAAATACGTTCCTGTGAATGTAGCCTAATATAGCACTGACATATTCTGCAGCTCTTTACAGACATTAGCATCACACTCTTCCCAACAGGGCTCACAGTCTAGATTCCTATCAGTAGGTCTTTTGAGTGTGGGAAGAAACCGGAGGAAACTCACACAAACACAGTGAGAACATACAAACTCCATGCATATGTTGTCCTTGGTCGGATTCCAACCCAGGACCCCAGCGCTGCAAGGCAACATTGATAACCACTGAGCCACCGTGTTGCGGGTTTGTATATGTGAGTCAAAACTATACAAAAGAGGTGTTTAAGGGGAACCTGTCACCGGGATTTTGGGTATAGAGCTGAGGACATGGGCTGCTAGAAGGCCGCTAGCACATCCACAATATCCAGTCCCCTTAGCTCTGTGTGATTTTATTGTGTAAAAAAAATGATTTGTGCTAGCGCCATCTAGCAGCCCTCAGCTCTATACCCAAAATCCTGGTGATGGGTTCCCTTTAAATGACTCTACAAGCAATGACCATGTAGATGTTGCGGATGTCCCAACATTTTTTAAAAAGTGCAGAGGGTCGAATGTCCCACTGCTCCGATCTCTGTTGTGCCTGCAGCGGTTATGTGCCATTCATCATTCACATGATTGTTGCAGCCAACCATTGGCTTCAGAGGTCATGTGGACTTCGTGCACTAGTGACTGCTGAGGCCAGTGATTGACTGCAGCGGTAATATGGAAGATGAATGGCACGTAACGACTGCAGGCCCAACAGAGATTGAAGCGTGACATAGTTGTAGTGGAACATTTAAAAGGTGAGGCATTTTCCCGCAACGCAACTGCCTCTGACGCCCGTGTGAAAGAGGCCTTTGGGTTCATAGAGAACTGGTCCGACTTCTCTGTTGGTTACAGGCTCTACAGTAGGGACGGGGGGGACCTTAATGGGGAGGGTGCAACTGCCCTGGGGGAAAAATTGGTTAGACGGCTGGAGGAGCTTTTAATCTAGGATCTGGGGGGAGTGTGGAGGGGTCATACTAATAAAGGGGGTAGATCGAGTAGATAGAGAGTGGGATATAGGAGGGGACAGTGGGGATTTAGTGGGGGCTGGGTTTAGTGAGGAAAGTAGGGAGAAGACTGGACAGAACTATACACCGATGAAAAATAGAACTGCTGGTAACAAGAAACTGTTACATACAAACATCAACCAAGGTAACACAAAAATCCCAGATATTCACTTTACAGGTAATAGTACCGTAATTTAAAATGTATTTTCACAAATGCCAGAAGTCTAGCTAGAAAAATGGGGGAGCTGGAGGCTATGGTACTAGAAGAACACATAGATGTAGTTGGTGTGGCTGAGACATGGTTGGATTCTTCGCATGACTGGGCTGTAAATATTGAGGGTTTTACACTATTTAGGAAAGACAGGGTCAATAGAAAAGGCGGTGGCGTGTGCCTGTATGTGAGGAGTGATCTGAAGACAAGTGTGAAAGAGGCAATTGTGGGTGAGAATGGTGAGGATGTGGAAACCTTATGGGTGGAAGTTCAAAGGGATATAAACACTGAAAATTAATACTTGGTGTAATCCATAGACCCCCTAACATCACAGAGGAGATATAAACGCAACTGTATAACCAAATAGAGCGGGCTGCACAGGCTGATACAGTGGTCATAATGGGAGATTTTAACTTCCCAGACATTGACTGGGGTCATGGTTCTGCCTCAACCGCAAAGGGGAGAAAATTCCTCAACTTGCTGCAGGACCACTTTATGGGCCAGTTTGTAGAAGCTCCCACTAGGGGCAATGCTCTGTTGATTTGATTGGCATTGATTGGCAAGCGAGACCGATTCTTGATTGGAGTGATTATTGCATAGATAACTGTCTTAGCACATCGCTTTCGGTTGTAACCACTAAAGTTGTACCTTCATTTATTTCAGATTTTTCTGATGTATTCTCTGAAAAGTGGAGACCAGAATTACCTCCACATCGGGAGTATGATTTCCCTGTCAACCTTATTTCCGGAGCTAGAGAGATTGGTTAAAGGTCATATTAGACCATCCGAATCCCCAGTAGCAGCAGGGTTCTTCTTTGTTAAGAAAGAGGATAGAACTCTTAGTCCATGTTTAGACTTCCGTGAGCTTAATCGCATTACTGTCCGTGATCCTTATCCCCTTCCTTTGATCCCGGATTTGTTCAATCAGATTGTCGGTGCCAAGGTGTTCTCTAAGTTGGTTTTGAGGGGGGCAATAATCTGGTAAGGATCAAGGAGGTGGAGGAATGGAAGACAGCCTTTAATACCCCTGAGGGTCATTTTGAGAATATGGTCTTTCAACATTTCATCAATGACATTCTTTCATCATCTGGTGGGCAGGTTTGTTGTGGTATATCTGGATGATATTCTAATTTATTCTCCTGACATGGAGACGCATCAGGATCACGTGAGACAAGTATTACAGATCCTAAGAGAGAATAAACTGTATGCTAAGATGGAGAAGTGTGTATTTGCAGTTCCGGTAGTGCAATTCCTGTATTACCTACTCTCATCTTCAGGTTTTCGTATGGATCCTGAAAAGGATGTGTTGGACTGGGATCGACCTGAGAATCTGAAAGTGCTTATGCGTTTTTTTGGATTCACCAACTACTAACGTAAATTTATTTCGAGCTACTGGACTGTTGTTAAACCTTTAACGGACATGACTAGGAAAGGTTCAGATGTCTCAGTCTGGTCTGATGACCAGGAACAGAGTGTAAGGATACGGTGGTTTGCGCTCCAGCCTGGATCATGCCCTGTGTAACCATGACAACGATCGCTGTTTACCTCCCAGGCTGGAAGCAGTGGCCGCTGGGCCGTCTAAGGTGGCTCCGCCCACCCACACTTGGTCAATAAATAGGAGCCAGGTGCTGCACAGGGGGTTCCACTAATGGAGTGCGCACCCTGCCTGCTCCATTCACCACGAGGACTCAAGATCCTAACTACCTGCAACTCTGAACCTCCAGGAGAAACCCTCACCTACCTTACCCGGCTCCACCACTGCAGGATCCCTGCATGACTTCCAACAACAAGTATCAAGCCTGTCATTTTGTTTCACTGACATTGCTCACTGAAAGGAAGGGACTCGCGCTGGTGGTTATTAGTACTGCAGGCCTGGGATTCCTGAACGTTGCCAAGAGCTGTTATTCACATGAACTCTAATCTGAACTCTCATCCCTAAAACGAACTTTACTCACTATTAGTTTTACACTCTATCTGTAGTACGCGGTACATGATTTTGTTAACCCCATACTCTCCGCTTAAGATTGAGAGAGCCGCCTGGGGTACACACTGAGCAGCCGCAAAGACACCACCAACACTCAATCAGTGTGACAAAAGTGGATGTCAAAGGACACCGCAGTTGAGATCCTAACTGATCAATTTGGTGCGTTACATATTAGTGGAACCCCCATGGATCCAGCGGAGCTCGCGCGGCATATGGTCGCCCTCACTGAGAGGGTGGAAACCCTTAACGTGACCGTACAGAATCTCCAACTGGAAAATCAGACGTTGCGAGATCTCGTCACGTCGCGCACAGGACACCCCCACGATGGACCGGAACCCAAGGTCAGTCCACCTGAACTTTTCTCAGGAGACCGGAAGCAGTTCCGCGAATTCCTGAATGCGTGCAAACTGATGTTTCAGTTACGCCCGGACCTATCCTACCGATAGAACCAAAGTACTCACCATGATCTCGTACTCAGGGGGAGCCCAGAGCATGGGCTAATACCTATTTAGAAAAGGAAGACCCGGTCTTGAATTCCTTTCCGCAATTTCTTGAAACAATGGCCCTCCTTTACGAGGACCACAACAAGCAGCTGACTGCGGAGACCGCCATTCGCACCCTAAAGCAAGGGAGATGACCCGTAGAGGACTTTATTGCGGAATACACTCGTTGGGCCCGTGAGACGGAATGGAATGATCTCACTCTTAGAAATCAGTTCCGTCTCGGTCTATCTGAGGCCCTGAAAGATGAGTTAGCCCGCGGAGAGCTGCCACATACACTCGACGCCTTGATGCAGAAGGTCACCACCATTGACAGACGCTAAGGGAACGCAGGGCTGAGAGAGTCTCAGGGTTTACACCCACCCCGAGACAGACCAGCCCAGATCCTGTAGCAGAGATGATGGAGATTGGGGCAATTCGTGGTCCTCTGACTGAGAGAGAGAAGACCTGGAGACGGAACCTCAACCTCTGCTTATACTGTGCGTCGGCTGACCATTCGGTTGATGGATGTCCTGCCATAAGAAAGAAACATGAAGGTAAAATGATGACGTTCTGTAACTTAGGCAGAAAAAATAACAACACAAGTGGTTACATTTATATGTCTCTTACCTTACAGTGGGACCAAAACCGAACTATCGTTGATGCAATGGTGGACACGGGAGCTTCGGGAATTTTATCGATAAGCATCTAGTAGAGAGAAATAAAATTCCCCATACAAAGAAAAATGTATCGATATCCGTGAGTTTTATTGATGGTACAACCTCTAGACCTATCCATAGCCAGACTCAACCCCTTTTGGTGACAAGCGAAAATAGCCACACAGAATTTTTATCCTTTGATGTCATACACTCCCTTCGTTCCCCATCATTTTAGGCTTGCCATGGCTCCGGTTACATCAACCAGTTCTCCTATGGGAACAGGGGAGAATTGGGTTTACCTCACGTTATTGCAGGGAGACCTGCTTCCCTATTAAAACGCTCATGCATGTAGGGGTGAACCAGGTCCCTACCCAATACTCAGAGTTCTCGGAGGTATTTAGTGCAAAGATGGCGGAATCCCTACCGCCCCATAGACCCTACGATTGACCCATAGACCTACTGCCGGGCAGTGAAATACCCACAGGAAGAATCTACCCATTGGCACAACCAGAACTTGACCACCTCAAACAGTATCTCAAAGAGAACTTAAGGAAGGGATTCATTCGGCCTTCAACCTCCCCTGCAGCCGCAGGTATGTTCTTCGTAAGGAACAAAGACTTGAGCCTCAGACCCATCATTGATTACAGAGCATTAAATAAAATAACAATCAAAAACCGGTACCCCTGCCGCTAATATCCGAGCTTATTGAAAGACTTCAAACATCAACTATCTACACTAAACTGGACTTGAGAGGCGCATACAACTTGATTAGGATTAGAACCGGGGATGAATGGAAAACTGCTTTTCGCACCGGTACGGACTCTTTGAGTACATGGTAATGCCTTTCGGCTTGTGCAATGCCCCTGCCACATTCCAAAACTTCATCAACGACATATTTAGGGATCTACTAGATGTATGTGTTGTCATCTATCTAGATGACATATTGGTCTACTCCGATAACCTACAAGATTACAGGAAACACGTCCGTTGGGTACTTGCGCGATTAAGCGTCCATCACTTATATGTCAAACCAGAAAAGTGTATATTCGAGACTACTACCCTTCCGTTCCTTGGTTATATAATCTCACCCAAGGGAATTCAGATGGATCAGTCAAAGATCACTTGCATCCAAAACTGGCCGACTCCGGACTCCAGGAAAGCCCTCCAGCGTTTCATAGGGTTCTCGAACTTCTACAGGAAATTCATCAAAGACTTCTCCGCTACCATTAAACCCCTAACCAGATTAACTAGTGTCAACACGAAATTTGTTTGGTCCATGGAGGCCCAATCAGCTTTTGAGTTACTTAAAGACAAATTCACTTCAGCACCAATTCTGACCATTCGAATCCAAACTATCACTTTGTGCTGGAAGTAGATGCATCACAGGCAGCCATAGGAGCTGTTCTGTCCCAGCGGAGCTCCTTCTCATCCCCATTACATCCTGTCGGGTTCTACTCCCAGACTCTAAACTCCGCTGAAATCAACTACCCCATAGGGGAAAAGGAACTTCTTGCCATAAAATGTTCCCTAGAGAACTGGAGGCACCTACTTGAAGGTTCAACACACCCCATCACAATATACACGGATCACCGTAATTTACAATACCTGAAAACCAGTAAAACACTGTCAGCACGTCAGGTACGGTGGAGTTTTTTTTTGACAGATTTGACTTTCAAATTACTTACTGACCAGGCTCAAAAAATGGGAAGGCTGACGCCTTATCACGTCTGGCTGAATGCCGCGCCGCAGTCACAGCCCCCACATGCATTATACCACCTAACAAAATTATCTTCGCCACCATCGAATTGGAAACCCAGCTTAAGGATGCTCTGAAAATTGACTGTGCTAACATCCCCCCGGGACTTCTGAAAGACCAACGGGGTTTCCTCTACAAAAACAACCTACTGTACATACCAACTCTTCTCACTACCCAGGTAATCAAACTCTGCCATGACTCACCCCTCACGGGACACCCTGGCATTGCCAAAACCATAAACCTGATACGCAGGAACTTCTGGTGGCCAAAAATGACCAAAGAAATTAAGCAATATGTTTCCACGTGCGAGACATGTGCCTCATGCAAAAGTGATAGAAATCGACCATATGGCCTTCTTATGAGTCTTCCTATCCCCAACAGACCCTGGGAATGGGTTTCAATGGACTTCATTGTAGAACTCCCCCGCTCCAGAGGAAACAACACCATCATGGTTGTAGTAGACCTACTAACTAAGATGGCACACTTCATCGCCCTCAAAAATTACCTTCCTCCAGTGAAACTGCCGAGGCCTTTCTGTCCAATGTCATAAAACTACATGGAATCCCCAGCCAAGTTATATCAGACAGGGGTTCACAATTTGTATCCAAATTTTGGAGAGCACTTTGTCTTAGACTCCAAATCGACCATAGAATGTCTACCGCCTACCACCCCCAAACTAACGGGCAGACGGAAAGGGTGAACCAATGTCTGGAACAATTTCTCAGATGTCACTGCTCATTCCTTCAAGATGACTGGGAAAGCCTACTCCCTCTTGCCGAATTCGCTTACAACAATTCTGTGAATTCCTCCACTTTACATAGTCCATTCTTTGCTAATTATGGATTCCACCCTAGGTCTCTCCCTGAAATCAACCTTCCTACAAACGTTCCTGCCACAGATGATTTTGTAACTACCTTGCAAACAACCCTCAGGATGCTGAAAGACAACCTCCATCGGGCAAAGGAAAGGCAGAAGATCTACTACGACCGTCACAGAAGAGAAAATCCTCCTTATCAGGTTGGAGACTCGGTATGGCTGTCAACGAGAAACCTTCGGTTGGGGGTACCTGCTAAGAAACTGGGTAGGCAATTTTTGGGTCCTTTTCTGATAGAAAGAATTATCAACTCCAACACGTTGAGACTTACCCTTCCTCCTCGACTACAGGTACATCCCACATTCCATGTATCGTTGCTAAAACCGTTTAGACCTAGCCCGTTCCCTCACGGGTTCCTCAACCCTCCCCGATAGATGTCCGAGGTGAGGAGGAATTTGAGGTTGAGCAGCTTCTCGACTCCAGAAGAAGACGGGGAGGATCCAGTACCTCGTTAGATGGAAGGGTTACGGGTCTCAGGATGACTCTTGGGAAGATGTGCGAGACGTCCATGCACCCAGACTCCAAAGGTTGTTTCACAGGAGATTTCCCGGCCGACCCTCCCTACTGGGGTACCCCGAGAGGGTCCCCTTAAGGGGGTACTGTAAGGATACGGTGGTTTGCGCTCCAGCCTGGATCATGCCCTGTGTAACCATGACAACGATCGCTGTTTACCTCCCAGGCTGGAAGCAGTGGCTGCTGGGCCGTCTAAGGTGGCTCCGCCCACCCACACTTGGTCAATAAATAGGAGCCAGGTGCTGCACAGGGGGTTCCACTAATGGAGTGCGCACCCTGCCTGCTCCATTCACCACGAGGACTCAAGATCCTAACTACCTGCAACTTTTGAACCTCCAGGAGAAACCCTCACCTACCTTACCCGGCTCCACCACTGCAGGATCCCTGCATGACTTCCAACAGCAAGTATCAAGCCTGTCATTTTGTTTCACTGACATTGCTCACTGAAAGGAAGGGACTTGCGCTGGTGGTTATTAGTACTGCAGGCCTGGGATTCCTGAACGTTGCCAAGAGCTGTTATTCACATGAACTCTAATCTGAACTCTCATCCCTAAAACGAACTTTACTCACTATTAGTTTTACACTCTATCTGTAGTACGCGGTACATGATTTTGTTAACCCCATACTCTCCGCTTAAGATTGAGAGAGCCGCCTGGGGTACACACTGAGCAGCCGCAAAAGACACCACCAACACTCAATCAGTGTGACAAAAGTGGATGTCAAAGGACACCGCAGTTGAGATCCTAACTGATCAATTTGGTGCGTTACACAGAGATAACTTCAAACCCAGTCATTATTTCATCCCATAAATTATTGCAGCCTTTTCAGCTGTTAAGAAATGTTTTGCTTCTGCTCCTATTCTGGTGCAACCTGATGTGTCGCAGCCATTTATTGTGCAAGTTGACGCATCTGAGGTAGGGGTAGGAGCAGTCTTGTCGCAGGGTCCTTCACCTAGTAAATGGTGCCCATGTGCTTTCTTCTCTAAGATGATCTCAACTGCTGAAAGAAATTATGATGTAGGTAATAGAGAGTTGCTGGCCATTAAGTTGGCTTTTGAGGAATGTCGTCATTGGTTGGAAGGAGCGATTCATCCTATTACTGTAATTATCGATCACAAAAATCTGGCTTACCTGGAGTTGGCAAAATGTCTTGAACATAAGGCAGGCCAGATCGTCGTTGCTTTTTACCAGATTTAATTTCGTTGTCAGCCCTGGGGTTAAGAACATTAAGGCGGATGCTTTGTCGCGTAGCTTGCCTATAATTCGGAAGATCCTGGTCCAATATTGGCTGAAGGGGTGGTAATATCCGCCCTCTATCCCAACCTTGAGGCAGAGGTGTTGGAGGCCCAGGGAGATGCACACGATTTCTGTTCTCCGGAGAAGTTGTTTGTTCCTTCTGAATTATGACACAAGGTATTTAAGGAACATCACTGTACAGTTCTTACAGGACATGCTGGAAGCAGATCTACGGTCGATCTCATTTCTCGTAGATTCTGGTGGCCTGGGTTGCGTAAATGTGTTGAGGGCTATGTGTCAGCTAGTGGTACTTGTGCACATGCTAAGGTGACACATACTCGGCCTTCAGGATCTCTACTTTCGTTGTCCATCCAGTCCTGACCTTGGACTCATTTATCCATGGACTTTATCACAGATTTGCCGCATTCCTCAGGAAAAACTGTGATTCTGGTGGTTGTTGATTGCTTCAGCAAGATGTAGCACTTTATAGCATTATTAGGTCTAACTAATGCTAAAACTCTCGCACAAGTGTTTGTCGATAACATCGTGAAGCTACATGGTATTCCCTCTGTGGTGTCGGATAGGGGGAATCAGTTTGTTTCCAGATTCTGGAAGGCGTTCTGTACTCGCCTGGGGGTACTATTGTCCTTCTCTTTGACCTTTCATCCTTAGTCTAACAGACAGATTGAATGTACTAACCAGGAAATCAGGAGGAGTGGTCTCCATTTTTGTCTTTGGCCGAGTTTGCCATAAATAACCGTAGACAGGAGTTCACTGATAAGGCCTCTTTCATACTTGCGTTGTTAGGATCCGGCGTGCACTTCCGTCGCCGGAAATGCCCGCCGGATCCGTAACAACGCAAGTGACCTGAAAGCATTTGAAGACTGATCAGTCTTCAAAATGCTTTCAGTGTTACTATGGCAGCCAAGACGCTATTAAAGTCCTGGTTGCCTTAGTAGTAGTGCGGAGCAGGGGAGCAGTATACTTACAGTCCGTGCGGCTCCCGGGGCGCTCCAGAATGATGTCAGAGCGCCCCCTGACGTCACTCTGGAGCGCCCCGGGAGCTGCACGGACTGTAAGTATACTGCTCCCCCGCTCCCCACTACACTTTACCATGGCAGCCGGGACTTTAGCGTCCTGGCTGCCATGGTAACCATTCAGAAAAAAGCTAAATGTCGGATCCGGCGATGCGCCGAAACGACGTTTAGCTTATGGCCGGATCCGGATTAATGCCTTTCAATGGGCATTAATTCCGGATCCGACCTTGCGGCAAGTGTTCAGGATTTTTGGCCGGAGCAAAAAGCGCAGCATGCTGCGGTATTTTCTCCGGCCAAAAAACGTTCCGGTCCTGAACTGAAGACATCCTGATGCATCCTGAACGGATTTCTCTCCATTCAGAATGCATGGGGATAAAACTGATCAGGATTTTCCCGGCATAGAGCCCCGACGACGGAACTCTATGCCGGAAAACAAAAACGCAAGTGTGAAAGAGCCCTAAGTCGCCGTTTTTTGGGGCATATGGGTTCAATCCGCAGATTGGCACATTTTCTGGTACTGAGACTTCTGGTATACCTCAAGAAGAAAGATTTTTCTCTTCTTTGTCATCTATTTGGCGGAAAATTCTAAATAATAAAAAAAAAAGGGCAACAAGTATAAACATATGGCTGACAAGAGACATATTAGTGGTCCGGACCTGAGAGTGGGTGATTCTGTGTGGCTGTCCACCAGAAACGTTAAGTTGAGAGTACCTTCTCGTTCATCGGAAAGGTTACGGTCCAGAGGAGAGAATGGGGGTTCCGACGGCTGACGTTAATGCTAGTCGTCTTGTGAAAGCCGTTCACTGGGCTCATCCGGATAAGGTCGGTCCTGGGTGATCGGAGGTCACCCGTAGAAGGGAAGGTACTGTCACGGTAGAAGATCTGAGAAACTGGCCGCACGTGAGGTTATCTGACAGCCTCTCTGTTTTCACGAGTTGTTGTTGGTAATGACCAGACCTCTTGTGTCAGGTGTAGCTTGTGGTCATTACTGCTCCTCTAATTAGTCTGGACTCACACTTCATACCATGTGGTTGATATGCTCTGCCTGGAGTTGGAAGAGCTGGTGTGTTGTCCTCTTCTGTGTTACTGCTCATTCATTTTCTATTGAAGATAAGTGTTATTCTCTTTGTATTTTGTTGTTCCCATTTGCTCGTTGTTTACTAGGCCTCAGGGAGACGTTGGTTTGTTCATCTGGGAAGGAACCAGTAGTCTCAGACCCTGTCACTACTCCTAGGGCTATTCAGGGTTACCAAGGCCTAGGTTTCCAGTGTATGAATATTCCTACCTTAAGGGGCTATTCATACTGACAGGAGTCAGGACTAGGTTTAAGGTTTCCGTAGGTGGTAGGACCATTTCCCTTTCCCTAGTCTTGAGGCCTAGCTCCTTGTCTTTTCCCTTCTGTTGTCATTCTGGTGTTTCTCCCCTCCCCTTACATTGTGACACTATGTAACTCCAGCTGCCACTTGTGGTGACTACAGATATATGGGGTCATTTATCAAACTGGTGTAAAGTAGAACTGGCTTAGTTGCCCATAGCAACCAATCAGATTCCTCCTTTCATTTTTAAAAGCTCCTTTGGAAAATTAAAGGTGGAATCTGATTGGTTGATATGGGCAACTAAGCCAGTTCTACTTTACACCAGTTTGATAAATGACCCCCATTGTGTCTGTTACATGTACAGACAGCGTGGTCACCAATGTAAAAAGCTATAAACTGGGGAGACCTCTAATACACCCATATAAATATCTGTACTTTGAATGTCAGTCTATGTACTAAAATTAAATGTTCTCATCTTTTCAGACATCATCACAGAAGATCCTTTTATGCAAGAAGAAGATGTCACCGATACGGCCCCTGTTCTGCCGCTGGACTCAGAACAAGCTGGATAAATACTGACCTGCATGCACAGAGAGGACATTATGGCTAATATTGAAATTATCATAAAACTGGCCAACTAGCTTTGATGTCACAGATCTTCTTTAGTTAAGGTTTTATGTTACCGACAAAGTCGAGGCAGTTCAATTATGC
Source organism: Bufotes viridis (assembly GCA_033119425.1). Taxonomy (NCBI): domain Eukaryota; kingdom Metazoa; phylum Chordata; class Amphibia; order Anura; family Bufonidae; genus Bufotes; species Bufotes viridis. The sequence continues at coordinate 459,343,413 of CM065591.1, read as the reverse complement.
ACAACCATTACTGACGAGCTTGGTCTGAAATGATCCATCAGAAGTTTAGGACTATGTCAGCAGTCACCTGCCATACCTACACGCCAGGGTCCATTTCAGAAACTTGTTTGGTGCAGTAACCCTGGTATTGGGTAATCTTTTCTTTTTTTCCACCCTGTATGTACATCAGTAAGTGGGTAATTCTGGGAGTGGGTTTGTGGTGTGTGCTTTTCATAAACTGATAAACCATGTTGTATTATACAAGCACTTAATGGGGTTGTCTGCTTTGGATAACCCCTCTTTATTAGAAGAGTTTCTCCAATGATAAGCTGATCACCGGGTGTCCTCCTGCAGAGTTTCCTGATGTCATCTGTGGGGAGAGCAAGTGTTTTATTTCCCTACAGTGCCCCTACAGGGGAAATTAAGCATTACACAAGCAGAATCCACTAGAATGAGAGACACTCTGTAGAATGAGAGACTCTCTGTGTAGGGAGGGTTATATTCATATGTCCAGGTGTCCAGCCCCCCCCCCCCCCTATTATATGCATATGCCCTAACAGGTAATATTACTTTTAATTTAGATTCTCAAACTGCACAAAATTAAACATGAAAATCTTTATTAAGTAACTTTTTAAAGCAAATATACAGTAACAATATATTGCACTTCTGCTTTTCTAACCCCTTGGCGACATCTGCCGCCCAGAGTGACCAGGAACAGAGATAACTTCAAACCCAGTCATTATTTTATCCCATAAATTATTGCAGTCTATGGTATAAGCAATTGGATGGTGGATAGAGCATGTCCTATTCTTGTTCTTGTCCTATCCTATTTGCGGACAAGGATAGGCATTGTTACAATGGATCCGCAAAAAAAAAAAATTGATGCCATGCAGACATCATCCATTTTTTTTGCGGATCTGCAATTTGCGGACCGCAAAACACATACGGTCGTGTGCATGTAGTCTAATGCAGATTTCCAGCAAAACATTGCAGATTTAGGCCTCTTTCACACGGGCGAGTATTCCGCTCGGGTGAAATGCGTGATGTGAATGCATTGCACCCGCACTGAATCCTGACCTATTCATTTCAATGGGGCTGTGAAAATCGCAGCATGTTCTATATTCTGCCACGCAACGCAGGCCCCATAGAAATATATGGAGCTGCATGAAAATCGCATAGCATCCACAAGCAAGTGCGGATGCGGTGCGATTTTCACGCATGGTTGCTAGGAGATGATGTTAGTAAATAGGGATGAGCAACCCTGGACCCCATTAAAGTAAATTCACTGTATTATTTTACCTTCTAACATGGTTATAAGGGAAAATAATAGCATTCTTAATACAGAATGCTTACTAAAATGTCAATTGAGGGGTTAAAAAAATAAATAAATAAACACCTCGTCCACTTGATCGCGCAGCCAGTATCGTCTTTTTTCTTCTTCCCGCAGGGCCTGCAAAAGGACCTGCGCTGACATCATCGCGCTCACCACGTGAGCGCAGGTCCTGCTGAGTGAAGATAGAAGATCCTTTGCTGGCTCAGAAAAAACACATGTAATCCGCATCTGTGTGCAATGTGCATGTGGCCTTGGGTACCCATATTGTTGAGTATTATGCATGGATTTGCCATGGCAATTTATGTGTGCCAAATCTGCAACATAATACAGTACCACCCAAGTAGATGACATTTTGAAAATCTCAAGTACAAAGTGTGGATATTTCCTGGGCGTAAATTGACCTGCAATTTGAAATCCGCATCATGTAATATATGTGTATTCTCATTTGCAATGCAAAAGGGTGAAATCTGGTGCAGATCTGCAACAGTATCCACATGTAACACTGAAGTGCAGCCAAATCCGCATGAAAATCTATCATGTCACGTGCAGGTACCCTAATAAATCAACACCACCAATCAATTTAGGCCCCATGCACGCGACTGTATGTGTCTTGAAGTCCGTCATGTGCATGCCGACATTTTTTCCACCTCCTGTAGAAATTTCCTATTGTCCGCAAAACGGACAAGAATAGGACATGTTCGATCTTTTTTGCAGGGCAGCAGAAAAGACATACGAATGCCCACAGTACACGGTATGCTGTCCACATTTTTTGTGGTCCCAGTGTGCATAGGCTTTACACTGTAGATTTTTTTTGCAGCATGTGGATGAGATTTCTTAACTAGAGTTGAGCGAACTTCTGTTTTAAGTTCGTTTTCCAAAGTTCGGGTTATCCAAGCATCCCGTTATGGATTCCGCTACCACGGACCATAACGGCATTTGGAATCCGGGGTGAAGGACCTGGGGTGACGTCACCGTCATGTGATCAGTGCAGGGGGCGTGGCTCAGTACTGGATTAGATAAGAGGAGGTAACCTACGACCTCTTATCCAATTCAGTACTGAGCCACGTCCCCTGCACTGATCACATGACGGTGACGTCACCCCAGGTCCTTCACCCCGGATTCCAAATGCCGTTATGGTCCGTGGTAGCGGAATCCATAACGGGATGCTTGGATAACCCGAACCCGAACTTTGGAAAACGAACTTAAAACAGAAGTTCGCTCAACTCTATTCTTAACGTCTCATCTTTTTTGCTGGTATTGTAACACACTAGTGGTTTGCAAATTCTCAGCGTTTACTCCACGGTTAACATACTTCTTGAAAGTTTATTTTTGGGATGGGACAGGTGATGCTAACTCTGGGCCTGCATCGGGGAGGTGGACCTATTTTGATTTTGCTTTGAAACTCTTCTTTTTCCTGCCCAAATATCTTGAAAACATTTACTTATTGTGTAAATGTAATTATTAACTTCTCTTTAGGCTGCATGCACACAAAAGTGAAAAAAAAAGTCCGTTAGAAACAGACACACTCAGTTTTTCATGGCCTTTTTGCATCAGTGTGTGCATCCATTTTCTGGACGTGTTTCCGTTTTTGATGTCCGTTTTGCATCAGTTGTTCACGTCCGTTAAAAATGGACATGAAAAATGGATGAATTTTATTGGCATTTATTTCTAGACCCACCCTTCTGAGAACACCCACAGGATGGTAGGCACCCAGCTAAAATAATGTCCCCCATAGTGTAGGAATTTTTTTTTTTATGCTGTCCCTAGCTTTAATAATGCCCCCATGTAAGCCCCCAGCCAAAATAATTTCCCCCATAGTGTAGGATTTTTTTTACTGCCCCCAGCTTTAATAATGCCCCCTAGTTTGGCCCTAGATAAAATAATGTCTCCCACAGTGTAGATAATTTTTTATAGTGCCCCCAGCTTTAATAATGCCTCCATGAAGGCCCTCAGATAAAATAATGTCCCCCATAATGTAGGATTTTTTTTTTACTGTCCCCAGCTTTAATAATGTCCCCCATGTAGGCCCCCTGGTAAAATAATGTCCCCCATAGTGTGTGATTTTTTTTTACTGCCCTCAGCTTTTATAATGCTCCCAATGTAGGGCCCCATCTTAAATAATTTCACCCATGGTTTAAATAATGCCCCCATAATGGCCCACCGCTGTTTTATTTATTTTTTGTTGAATTTACAAAAAAAAAAAACCTCACCTTATCCACTTGCTCGAGCTGCAGCAGTCTCTTCTCTCTTCACTGAATAGGACCTGCCGAAGGAACTGCAATGTGTGCAATGACGTCACTGTGCGCTCCCACGTGGTTACATCACCACGCATATCGCAGATCCTTCCGCAGGTTACTTAAACGGCCATCACACGGCCATTATTCACTAACATGTTCATGAGGCCTTAGGTTACGGCCACATGGGTCAGGTTTCTGGAAGCCAAAACCAGGAATGAATTGAAAAGGGAGAAGTCATATCTGTCCTTTAGGCCAGTTTCAGTTGAGCATATTCAGTCCAGGAAATGCGCTCCGCATGGGGCAGTATTTCCTGGACTGAACATTACTTTACCCTTGCAGCATCATAATAATTGAATTCATATCTCACTGTGGGTCTGCTGAACTTTACTCACATAATGGTGTGAATATAGTTCAGTAGACCCTCAGTGAGACGGAATTCACAGCATCATAAATAATAAGGATGCTTTAAGTTCACTTCAGAGGAGCAGTGTTCATAGTGGGAAATACTGCCCACACCCAGAGCGTGTTTCCCATACCGAATATGTTCGTGAGAAACTGGCCTCATACTTTCTCCTCTTTTCTGATCCATTCCAGATTCTGGCTTCCAGAACTGCTTTATGAAACCTGACTGTGTGGCTGTACGGTTATAAATGTCAATTGCTTTGCTATAATTTAATTTCTTGTGTCTTTGGTTTTAGTGGTCCCAAAAGAAAGATGGGCACACTACAGAAAAAAATATATATTTAGACTTAATAAAAGAGGATATGTCACATTGTGTCTCTTTATATGCACATTTGTTTATTTTTCATTAAAATGAAGTTAAAGATTACGGAATTTGTTATTTAATATCTTCAATTACCGTTTGGGAGGACTGACAGTAAATGTGTCCATAATCCAGATGACTGTGGATAAATAGGTCAACAGTCTGCAAGAAAAATAAAAATTACACGCTGTAATACCGTAAAGTTTTGAGGAATTTTTGTTGCAGGGGATGCTGCATATTTTGCTGACCTTATCTAATTCAAGAAGCAGGACAGGTATGACAACCTTTGAATTCTGTTTAAAAAAAACTTCCTATAAACAGTTTCAGTGTAGCCTGGGCCACAAGCCCCCTACTCATCACGAGAATGGGAACTCCGTGAAATGGCAGGTTGGGCATGCGCTCAGCCTCTCCTGTTATTTCTATGGGAGATGCATAGTATACCCATAGAAATGTGTAGGGTGGCTGAGCACATGCCCGACCAGCCACTCTCTTTATTTGGGGGGGTCTTGTGATCGAAGGGTCCGAGTTGTAGGACCTGCGTAATCTAATAGTACAATATACAGTAATAACAATATAAACTGAATACCCCTTTAACCCCTTCAAGACAGAGACATTTTTCATCTTCCTACCCAGGCCATTTTTTGCAAATCTAACATCTGTCATTTTATATGGTAATAACTTTGGAATGATTTTTTACTTATCTGAGCCATTCTGAGATTCTTTTCTCGTGACACATTGTACTTAATGACGGTGGTAAATATAAGATTACAATTACAGAAAAGACCGGCAATCGCTGGGCTGGATGCGACATCTTATTCTTTTATTCTTGTGGCAAGAAGTGCCGTCTTTTCTGTAATTGTATACTTGGGACGCCGACCCTAGAGCTGCGCACCTCACACTACACTACGGAGTGACGGCTGTTCTACCTCCTCTTAGGGTACTTTCACACTAGCGTTTTGGATTCCGTTTGTGAGATCCGTTTCAGGGCTCTCACAAACGGTCCAAAACGGATCAGTTAAGCCCCAATGCATTCTGAATGGATAAGGATCCGTTCAGAATGCATCAGTTTGGCTCCGTTCCGCTTCTATTCTGTTTTGGAGGCGGACACCAAAACGCAGCATGCAGCATTTTGGTGTCCGTCTGAAGAGGCGGAGCCTAACGGATCCGTTTTTAATTACAATGTAAGTCGATGGGGACGGATCCGTTTTCAATGACACAATATTGTGCATTTGAAAACGGATCCGTTCCCCATTGACTTTTAATGTAATTCAAAACGGATCTGTTTTGGACTTTGTCATTTTTCTTTTAACTAATGCAAACGGATCCGTTCTGAATGGATACAAACGTTTGCATTATAGGTGCGGACCCGTCTGTGCAAATAAACAGACGGATCCGCACCAACGCAAGTGTAAAAGTACCCTAAGTGGTAAATATAAGTTGATATATTTCACCTTTATTTATTAAAAATCAAACATTTACCCCAAATTAGCAAAATTTTCAATTTCTCCCCTTTTAAAACAGAAAGTGATACCTCATAAAATATTTATTACTGAACTTTCCCCATATGTCTACTTTAGGTTGGCATCATTTTGAAAATGTCATTTTATTTTTTAGGACATTAGATAGTCTAGAATTTTAGAAGCAATTCTTAAAATTTTTAAGAAAATTTCCAAACAACACTTTTTAGGGATCAGTTCAGTCATCAAGTAACTTTGCACAACTTACATAATAGAAACTACCCAAAAATAGCCCCATTTTAGAAACTGCACCTCTCAGGTTATTCAAAACTGATTTTACAAACTTTGTTAACCCTTTAGGTTTTCCATAAGAAATAAAGGAAAATGGAGGTGAAATTTCAAAATTTTAAATTTTTTTTGGCAGACTTTCCATTTTAGTCCTTTTTTCTGTAACACAGCAAGGGTTACCGGCCAAACAAAACTAAAAAATAATTACCCTGATTCTGCAGTTTAGAGAAAAACCCCACATGCGGTGGTAAACTGCTGTATGGGCGCACAGCAGGACTCAAAAGGAAAGGAGCGCCATATGGTTTTTGGACGGCAGATTTTGATGGGTTTTTAGTCACCATGTCACATTTGAAGACCCTGATGTACCCTACAGTAGAAACTCCCAAAAAGTTACCCCATTTTGGAAAGGTTACAGTTTGTTGGTACTATTTTGCGATAGATATGATATTTGATCGCTCTATATTTTCTTTTAGTGAGGCAAGGTAACAAAAAAAATGGCTGTTCTGCTACAGGTTTTATTTTTTGTTTTTTACAATGTTCACCTGACAGGTTAGATCATGTGCTAGTTTTATAGAGCAGGTTGTTACGAATGCGACGATATCAAATATGACTACTTTTTTTTTTCAGTTAACAAAGCTTTTTTGAAAACAAATTTGTTTTTGTGTCTCCATTTTCTGAAATGTGTAGGGGCTCGTTATTTTGCAGGAAGAGTTGATGTTTTTATTGGTACCATTTTTGGGTACATATGATTTTTTGATAATTGAATATTACACTTTATGGGGCAACGTGAATTTTATTTTTTTTTTACAGCATTCACCTTAAGGGGTAGATCATGTGATATTTTTATGCAGCATGTCATTACGGAAATGGTGATACCTAATATGTCTACTTTTTTACATTTATTTAAGTTTTACACAATAAAAGCATTCTTGAAAAAATAAAATCACATATTTGTGTGTCTTAACATAGTAACATAGTATATAAGACCGAAAAAAGATATTTGTCCATCCAGTTCGGCCTGTTTCCTATAGGTTGATCCAGAGGAAGGCAAAAAACCCCTGTGAGGCAGAAGCCAATTTTCCCCACATAAGGGGAAAAAATTCCTTCCCGACTCCAATCAGGCAATCAGAGTAACTCCCTGGATCAACGACCCCTCTCTAGTAGCTGTAGCCTGTAATATTATTATACTCCAGAAAATACACCCAGGCCCCTCTCGAATTCCTTTATTGTACTCACCATCACCACCTCCTCAGGCAGAGAGTTCCATAGTCTCACTGCTCTTACCGTAAAGAATCCTCTTCTATGTTTGTGTACAAACCTTCTTCTCTCCAGATGCAGAGGATGTCCCCTCATCACAGTCCTGGGGATAAATAGATGATGGGACAGATCTCTGTAATGTCCCCTGATATATTTATACATAGTTATTAGATCTCCCCTCAGTCGTCTTTTTTCTAAAGTGAATAACCCTAATTTTGATAACCTTTCAGTGTACTGTAGTTGCCCCATTCCAGTTATTACTTTAGTTGCCCTCCTCTGAACCCTCTCCAGCTCTGCTATGTCTGCCTTGTTCACAGGAGCCCAGAACTGTACACAGTCCTCCATGTGTGGTCTGACTAGCGATTTGTAAAGTGGTAGGACTATGTTCTCATCACGGGCATCTATGCCCCTTTTGATGCAACACATTATCTTATTGGCCTTGGCAGTAGCTGCCTGACACTGGTTTTTACAGCTTAGTTTGCTCTTTATTCAAATTCTTAGATCCTTTTCCATGTTAGTGTTAATGAGTGTGTTACCATTTAGTATGTACGGGTGACTTGCATTATTCCTTCCCATGTGCATAACTTTACATTTGTCAGTGTTAAACCTCATATGCCATTTCTCTGCTCAAGCCTCCAATCTATCCAGATCCATCTGTAGCAGAAAACCGTCCTCTTCAGTATTAATTATTTTACACAGTTTAGTGTCATTTGCAAAAATTTATATTTTACTGTGCAAGCCTTCTACAAGATCATTAATAAATATATTGAAGAGAATAGGGCTCAATACTGTGGTAAGGTGCAAGGTACCGTGGTCGATGGCAGGTACGTGTCACCGAGGTTCCTGGCCTCGGTGAGGTAAGAGCCGGGTTTTCCTGTGTCAGCAGCAGCTAGTGCTGCTTGACACCTTGAAATTTAGTTTGGCTGCAAAGCCAATCCGGGCCGGCTCTTACTGGGAGTAGGCAAAGAGTTGGGTGGGTGCCTACTCCCCACGGTCCAGGCCAGACTTTGCCGGGCCTTTATAAGACAGCCAGCACCAGCAGGTGGTGTGATTATCCTGGAGCTGCTGTTAGGCTGGGGAATCATTTGAGTTTGGAAGTTCTCTGGGCAGGAAGCAAGAGCACAGCAAGGAGGACTGCAGACGGCCTGGAAACCTGACGTCGCTTGTCTTGCGGCTGGACTGACAGCCAGGTGTGAACCTGCACCTAAAACCTCCCAGGTGACTGGAGCCTGTATTGGACTGTCTTGTTTTTCTCATGATTTCTTATGTGTGTGAAGTAACACTAAGAGACTGTTTTTGTTTATCTTGTGCAAGTGTGAATAAAACACTGTTTATTGCACCTTCGAGACTCCTGTTTTGCCTCGGTACTGCACCCGCACCGCTATCTACCAGAGCGATTCCCCACATTTGGTGTCGGATGCGGGCATGCGCAGTGAGGCTGGCGTGAACGCCGAAAGTTTTGTTTTTGCTGGGCACGACTGGATGTCCTATATTAGGCCGGCAAAGTTGCAGCCTGTGTTCCCTGACAAAATGGAGGCGGCTGTGAAAGCTCTCATAGAGGCTAACGTGCAGCAGCGGGAGACCAACCAGCTACTGCTACAGCACGTGATGGCGTTACAAGCTGCAGGAGCGTCCCACCACGACCATGATGCCCGGAAAGCGGTCCGTGCAGCGATCCCAAAGATGACCCCCTCGGACGACGTAGAGACATATCTGGCGGTCTTTGAGAAGGTAGCCGTGAGGGAGAAGTTACCCCGTGACCAGTGGGCCGAGGTGGTCGCTCCGTTCCTGGCATCCGGACCCCAGCAGGTTTTTTTTGACTTAGCAGATGACCAGGCTGCTGATTACCCCACGGTGAAGGGGGAGATCCTGGCCAGACTGGGGGTAAACGTGTTAGTCCGGGCTCAGCGGGTCCACCAGTGGGACTTTAAAGCGGATGAACCCGCCCGGCCGCAGTACTATGAGTTGCTGCACAGGTTGCAAAAATGGCTGCAGCCTGATATTCTAAGTCCGACTGCTATGCTGGACCGTCTGCTGGCCGACATGTTCTGGGGGGCCCTGCCTTACCCCCTTCAGCACTGGATTGGCCAGGTATCCCCCACTAATGCCCTTGAAATGGTTGATCTGGTGGAGCTGGACTGTGTGCAACCGGCACCCCCGAGACAATAGACAATCGTCACCTGTGCCAGGTGCAAGTGGGTGATAATCTGGCCGTGGCGCTGCTGGACTCAGGGAGCCTAGTAGCCCTGGTAAGTGCTGCCCTGGTACAGCCCTCCCAGTATACGGGCCGGAAAGTTGGTGTGGTGTGCATACACGGAGACTTAAAGGACTATCCCACTGCTGTAACGTCTCTGTCCACGGCGGCCGGCACATGGACTTGTGAAGTGGCGATCTCCGCAAAGCTACCTTATGAACTAATAATTGGGATAGACTTCCCTGGTTTTTCGTCACTATGGCCTGAGGTGAAAGTGACTAATAGCCCTGAGACAGGGGTAACCCTAGCAGAGTGGCCTGGTTCCAGTGGGAGGCCAGAGCCCTGGGAGCCCGAGTCCGAAGGGCCTGCGGTAGGGGTGACCACCACTTCTGTGATAGAGGGGGAGACACCTCCACTGAGTGTAATGGTGGGAGACATGGAGGACTTGCCACCAGGGCCTGAGTTGGCAGACCTCCACGTCTCCGGAGATAATTTTGGGACCGCCCAACACCGGGACCAAACCCTAACCAGGGCCTGGGAGAATGTGCTGGAAATTGATGGTAAACCCCAGAAACCAGGGGCTGAGTTAATATTTCCCGCTTTGTTGTTCACCAGGAAATGTTATATCGGGTGAACCAAATCAGAGGTGAACCTGTTGAACAGTTGGTGGTGCCCACAGCGCTACCATAAGCTTGTCATGGAGCTTGCCCACCAACATGTTCTTGGGGACACTAGGGTGGCAGAAAACCCAGGACCGCATACTGCAGCGGTTTTATTGGCCCAGTGTGTTCAAGGAGGTAGAAAATTATTGTAAGTCCTGTCCCACCTGTCAGATAAATAGCCCCAGCCACATTTCCGTAGTCCTCTGGTACCTCTTCCAATTATTGAGGTCCCGTTTGAGCGAATCGCTATGGATCTAGTGGGCCTGTACCAAAGTCTGCCAGGGGCCACCAACACATTCTGGTAGTTCTTGACTATGCCACTCGGTATCCGGAGGCGGTGCCTCTGCGACATACCTCAGCTAAGCTCATCGCCAAAGAGTTAATGGAAATGTTTTCCCGTGTGGGCCTGCCAAAAGAGGTTCTGACAGACCAAGGGACCCCTTTTATGTCCAAAGTTATGAGGAACTGTGTAAATTGTTGCGTATAAAGCAGTTACGGACGTCCGTTTACCATCCGCAAACAGACGGTCTTGTCGAGAGGTTTAACCAAACTTTAAAAAATATGTTAAAAGGGTGGTGTCTAGAGATGGGAAGGACTGGGACCTGCTTCTGCCCTATCTCATGTTCGCAGTGCGAGAGGTGCCCCAGGCCTCTACTGGGTTCTCGCCCTTCGAACTGCTTTATGGCAGACACCCTCGGGGCCTGTTGGATATCGCCAAGGAAGCGTGGGAACAACAGCCTGTCCCCCACAAAAGTGTCATTGAGTATGTCACCCAGATGCAGGAACGGATGGAAAGGGTGTTGCCGCTGGTCCGGGAGCATATGGAGGCAGCGCAACAAGCCCAGAGTAGGGTGTACAATCGTCAGGCTCGGGTGCGGGGCTTCAATCCGGGAGATCGGGTTTTGGTTCTGGTACCCACCCTTGACAGCAAATTCCTAGCTAGGTGGCAGGGCCCCTATGAGGTGATCGAGAAGGTAGGGAAGTAAATTACAAAGTACACCAGCCAGGGCGGCGCAAGCCGGAGCAGGTGTACCACGTGAATTTACTAAAGCCGTGGAAAGATAGGGACACGGCCGACGACCACAGCCCCCGGCCAGGGCTTCTAGGTGAAAGGGTCCAGCCCCACAGTTCGAGGCCTGTGAAGCAGTAACCACGGTAAAATTGCAGACAGCCTGTCTTCCAAACAAGTTCAGGAAGTCAGGGAGTTCATCAGTCGGAACACGGATGTGTTCTCGGACCTCCCTGGCCGCACGTCTCTCATCCAACATGACATCGTCACTGAGCCTCAGGCCAAGATCCGGTTAAAACCATACCGGGTACCCGAGGCTCGGCGACGGGCCATCGCGGAGGAAGTGCAATTAATGTTGAAGCTTGATGTCATTGAGGAGTCGAAAAGTGAGTGGGCCAGTCCCATAGTTCTAATACCCAAGCCGGATGGGACGTTGCGGTTCTGCAACGATTTTCGCAAGTTAAATGAAGTGTCCAAGTTTGATGCGTATCCCATGCCCCGGGTAGACGAGCTTGTTGAGAATTTAGGACAAGCCCGTTATTTTTCTGTGCTAGACCTCACTAAAGGGTACTGGCAGGTACCCTTAACGGAGTCGGCCAAGGAAAAAACGCTTTTGTTACCCCGCAGGGCCTGTATCACTACAAGGTGTTACCCTTTGGCCTGCATGGCGCCCCGCCACCTTCCAGAGATTAATGGACATAGTGCTGCGACCTCATCGTCGGTGCGCCTCGGCCTACTTAGATGATGTAATCATCCACAGCACCGACTGGGAAAGCCATTTGCCCAAAGTGCAGGCGGTAGTAGATGCCCTGAGGAAAGCTGGACTAACCGCCAATCCAAAGAAGTGTGCGATTGGGTTGGAAGAGACCAAATATCTGGGATATGTTATTGGGCGGGAGTCATCAAGCCGCAGGTAACTAAGGTAGAGGCCATACGTAATTGGCCCCGACCGGTTACCACCAGGCAGGTAAAGTCCTTCCTAGGAATTGTAGGGTACTACATGCGGTTTGTGCCCCACTTTGCCACAATAGCAGCGCCGTTGACAGACCTGTTGAAGGGGCGAAAGTCTGGGAAGGTTAGCTGGAGTGAGAAGGCGGAGGAGGCTTTCTCCGCGTTGAAGTCGGCCCTGTGTGGGTCCCCGGTTTTGGTGACACCCGACTTCAACAGGGAGTTCGTCGTTCAGACGGATGCCTCGGAGGTAGGTCTCGGTGCAGTGCTGTCTCAGGAAGTCAATGGGGAAGAACATCCCGTTGTCTTCCTGAGCCGGAAACTCACCCCAGCCGAGACCAGGTATAGTATAGTGGAGAGGGAGTGCCTGGCTATCAAGTGGGCACTCGAATCTCTCCGCTATTACCTGTTAGGGAGGAGGTTCCGTCTGGTGACCGACCATTCCCCTCTCAAGTGGATGAGCCAGGCCAAGGAGAGGAATGCTCGGGTCACCAGGTGGTTTCTGTCCTTGCAAAATTTCAAATTTTCGGTTGAACACAGGGCAGGCCGCTTGCAGGGTAACGCAGATGCCCTGTCCCGCGTCCACTGCCTCACTTGTGTTCACCCCTCAGGGTTGAACAAAGGGGGGTATGTGGTAAGGTGCAAGGTACCGTGGTCGATGGCAGGTACGTGTCACCGAGGTTCCTGGCCTCGGTGAGGTAAGAGCCGGGTTTTCCTGTGTCAGCAGCAGCTAGTGCTGCTTGACACCTTGAAATTTAGTTTGGCTGCAAAGCCAATCCGGGCCAGGCTCTTACTGGGAGTAGGCAAAGAGTTGGGTGGGTGCCTACTCCCCACGGTCCAGGCCAGACTTTGCCGGGCCTTTATAAGACAGCCAGCACCAGCAGGTGGTGTGATTATCCTGGAGCTGCTGTTAGGCTGGGGAATCATTTGAGTTTGGAAGTTCTCTGGGCAGGAAGCAAGAGCCCAGCAAGGAGGACTGCAGACGGCCTGGAAACCTGACGTCGCTTGTCTTGCGGCTGGACTGACAGCCAGGTGTGAACCTGCACCTAAAACCTCCCAGGTGACTGGAGCCTGTATTGGACTGTCTTGTTTTTCTCATGATTTCTTATGTGTGTGAAGTAACACCAAGAGACTGTTTTTGTTTATCTTGTGCAAGTGTGAATAAAACACTGTTTATTGCACCTTCGAGACTCCTGTTTTGCCTCGGTACTGCACCCGCACCGCTATCTACCAGAGCGACTCCCCACAATACTGACCCCTGAGGTACCCCACTAGTTACAGTGACCCAATCTGAGTATCTACCGTTAATAACCACCCTCTGTTTTCTGTCACTCAGCCAGTTACTTACCCACATAGAGACATTTTCTCCCAGTCCGAGCATCCTCATTTTATATACTAACCTTTTATGTGGTACAGTGTCAAATGCTTTGGAGAAGTCCAGATATATGACATCAATTGATTCCCCGCTGTCAACTCTAGAACTTACCTCCTCATAGAAACTGATTATTCATTTTCTGAAAGCCATATTTTTTAAATTTTTTGGGTGATTGTCTTATGTAGCGGCTCATTTTTTGCAGGATGAGGTGATGGTTTAATTGGTACTATTTTGGGGTACATATGACTAGTAAAAATACTTTCATATGGGAGAGGAAAGGATTTGATGTAGAGAAAATAACTCTATCCTCTAGTCGAGCAAGATACATATTTGCGAATGTATATGAGACGAGGGTCCCCATGGCCGTACCCAACTTCTGCCTTTACCAATCATTTCCAAATCTAAACATGTTGTTGGTAAGAATAAATCTAAGTGCTTCACCATTGAAATTACAAAAACTTTCACTTTTTCTCAAATTGCTTACGATGTCGAGAACTGCCTCCACACCCGCAACATGTGGTATGCGGGTGTAGAGGCTCTCCACATCGAGGGACACCAACTGGTACCCTTCCTGCCATTGTATCTCTTTTAGTGCCAACAAGAAATCATTGGTGTCCCTGAGGTAAGCGGGAGCACTAACCAATGCAGGTCTTAAATTAATTGTTATCCAGCCAAAGTAAAGAAGAGAAAGAAGAACAAATTTGTTAGAGATAAACAAGACTATGAGTCGGGGCATGTTTTTGATTGGATAATAGGTAGGAAAGGGAAACAACAGAAGAGAAAACTGAGCCGTATCCAAAAAAGTGACTATTGGACGACGGACTCGGATTCAAGCGTATCCGATGATTCTAACCATTTGGGAGCTGATATTATTAGGGATACAGTTGGCCCTTTAGACATCGCATCAGAAGGGGCCGCAGAAAAACCAGGAAGCAGAGGAGTCAGGAAATCAGATAAGACAAAGAAACAAGTGTCTTGGAGGAAATAACTGTCCCTACATTTTCCAGCTCACCGTGTAATGATGACAATCTGGTGGTGAATCTCACGGGGTACGATCTACCTCCGGGCTGTACCCGGGTCCTCAGCGGAGGGCTCAGGTACAGCCTGATGGAGCAGTTCGACCCTGTAACGTTTGAAATTGATTTATTCAAAGCAAGCAACTAGAAAACGTTATCGTCATCAAATGTTTAAGGATATGCCACAGCCAGAAATGCTCAAAACACAAGGGGAGGTACCACTTTGTCCCAATCCCGTTGGCTTCAATATATGTACTAAATTTGATGAGGTTGAGTTAGCCTGTTTGGAATTCCTCACTGAGAGCACACTCACTGGGGAAAATCCAATAGTTAGTCAGGTAGATGAATTTAAGGGTGATGTCAAGTCCACTTTTTGGGAATGGGGGGCCCTGGGGGTCATTATACTGTGTAAGGGGCCGTCAGTGTAATGACCCCCCAGTGGCCCCCTCACATACCTATCATTGCTGGAGCACAGGGGAGTCGGTGGTGCTGTTATTCACTAACAGCTCCCTGTGCTCCTTCTCTCCTCAGGCCCGCGGCAGCAGTGAGACACACGTCATGAGGTCACTGCTAGGCCTGGAGGAGAGAACGACCTGTGCAGTGATGTAGCTAGAACTGACTGAGCCCCACATAAAATTTTAATAGTATGACTAGGGGCACTGTACAGGGTGTGGTACGATGGCACAATGCAGGGTATAAAGAGGGCACAATGCAGGGTATAAGGTGGCACAGTACAGGGTGGGTGGCACAGTCACATGACTCTGTGACGTTAGAAGGTCCTTATGGGGAATGTGGTTCCAGACACCACCATATTGAGAGGCAGAGGAGTGAGACAGGGGCCCGGGGCCCTGGATGGACAGGAGGGGTGGACACAGCAAGTAGGTGGAAGGGGCTGTGAGGGGGATACAAGAAGTAGGGGCAGGAGGTCTGTTCAGGGCAGAAATAGGAGATAGGAGGGTTAAACAAGAGCTCTGAATACATGAGGGAGGAAAGGAGACAGTAGGGACTCTATGAGGATGAGATGGGACAGGATATGAAGGGGGGGGGCAGATGTCATGGAAGCAAACTGCTTAATGAGGCAGTAAAACAACAAAATAGCATGAAGCTGCTGGTCTACAGCATCCAGCAGCAGCTGGGAGAGTTCCCTGACCCCCAGCTGCCTCCTGTCCCACAGAGAAAAGACAGTAACAGTGCAGACTCACTCACAGATTGTGTTCACACTTTTTCTCCAGCCCTGCAGTCTCTCTCATCAGGCAGCACATCTTGTGTAGAGGGGGCGTGTCTGAAGCTTTGCAGCAGTCAGCCTGTGACTATCAGAGGGCCCACCAGAGGGGTACTGCGTAAGTTACAGCAGTGTTATTGATAGAAGTGCTCATAGCAGCTCAGTGGGCCCCCCCCCCCACCCCAGGAGCAGAGGCCCCGACACTTGCCCGTGTATGCCGGGTGCTGAAGCCGGCCCTGCTAATGTCGAAGGAGTACTATGTGAATGAAGCCCTTAGGCAACTAGGGGATGCGTGCATTTACGAGAAAATACGGGGGGACTCATTACCCAGTATTCAGCAACAACTCAGGTGCCTCATTATGAAATATGTAGGGGCTGGATTTCTCCCCAGCCGTATGATGGATAAGCTGGTACCCTCATTTCCAACTAGACCGTCGTGGTATTTCCTCCCTAGGATTCACAAGTCACTGAGCCAACCCCTGGGACGTCCTATCGTGGCAGGGATTGGCTGGGTGACGGGGACATATGCCCCCATTGTCGCTAGGATATGCCCCCATTGTCTGATAGGTGCGGACCGGCACCTATATCGAGAACGGAGCCCTGAAAGTGAAGGAGGGCGCACTGTGCATGCGCAGCCGCCCTCCATTCATTTTCCATGGGGCTGGAGAATATAGCCGAGCTATTTCCTTCGGGAAATCTGGGGTCCTCCAGCCACAGCTCTCCCCGCTTCATTCTCGATATAGGTGCGGGTCCCAGCGGTAGAACCCATACCTATCAGACAAAAGGGGCATATCCTAGTGATATGCCCCCATTGTCTGAGATGGAATACCCCTTTAATGCTGCTTTCCAACATAGATTTTATTTCTGGAATTTTTTTGCACTTTTGTACCAGTGTTTTTCATACAGTTTTTTTCTTTTTCTTATTTTTATTTTTTTTGCTGCAAAAACACCAGCTCCAGATGTTCGCTGAAAGTCTATGTTAAACATGGAATGCAGGGGGGCGTGGTCGGCTGAGCATGTGAGAAGACGCACGATCGCTGAGCTCCTGCACTGTCCCGGGCTTTTATCCTGTTTTTACCTGACTGACGCACTCTTAACCTGCCCTGGATTGCTGTGATCCCGGGTGTATTTGTTTCCCTACCCGGTGGATGAAAACTCAAGCAGCCATGACAAAGAAAAAAGATGGAAGAGGCACTGAATGTGACTCACAAGATGGCGCGGGAGCGGCTACCCCGAGGCGCCGGGATCGCACCGCTGAAGTGCAGAGAGACGCGGCAGCCCGGTTGGAAAAATTCGCCTGCTCCTCCACGCAGATGAAACAGCGTCGACCCAAAGATCACCGTGAGTCTGATCCGAACGCATTGGGAGAGATAGCGGTGGCTGAGAAGGGGGTGGCTGGAGAGACTCTAACACAGGGCCGCAACAAATATGGCGTCTTGCAAATGAGTGACGGTGAACCTGACTCAGAGATAGAGGAGTCTGACACTGAGGAACCTACCTTGAAAGATGTGATGAATGCCATCTCAAAGTGTGGAAAATCCCTACACACGCTAAATGTGCAGATGGGAGCCATTAAAGAGAACATATCCTTACTCCGGCATGATTTCAGGAAACTGACAGAACGCACCACAGAGCTGGAGGGCAGGATGGGGGATGTGGAGGACGCGGTGCAACCACTGCAAAATACTACTACTACCCATACCCGCATGATCGATCTGTTATCAGCAAAACAGGATGATATGGAGAATCGGCTACGCCGAAATAATGTCAGAATTGTTGGGGTGCGGGAAAAAGTGGAGGGACAGAATCCGACTGAATTTTTTGAGAACTGGCTGAAGGAACAATTCGGGGTTGATGTCCTAACTCCGCTCTTTGCAGTTGAACGGGCACACAGAGTTCCCACCAGACCATTGCCTCCGGGGGCTCCACCAAGGCCTGTACTTGCCAAAATATTACACTATAAAGATCGGGATATCCTGCTTAAGCGGGCCAGAGATATGCCTGAGCTCGCTATCGATGGCCACAAGGTGTCGCTATACCTGGATTATTCAATGGAGGTACAGAAACGCAGGGCCCGATTCACAGAGATCAAGCGCCGGCTCCGCACTATCGGTGTTAGCTACTCCATGAAATACCCGGCACGCCTCCGTGTGGTGGCGCTGGGCTCTACAAGCTTTTTCGAGGATCCGAAGGAAGCCGCAAGGTGGCTGGATAGTCACGAAGGACAGATTCGTCAGGAGCAACAACCACCTAACTGAAAAGACGGTAAATAGTGGATAATGTAATGTGCTCTGCAGACGTCCGATAACGTAGCTATTTGTTTGTGTGTTAGTATGATCTTTGTCACTAGAATGACGTGCTGGGTATTCCTGACGTGTTCTCAAAAGTTACCGGTATATGCGTCAGATGGGTACATGGTCGGGGATCATTCTGCTAAAGTTATTGCACGGGAGTTGGTCACTTACTACACCCGGGTTTAGTGCAGGAAGCTGCGGTACGGTTCAGAGTGTTGGCTGAGTGCTTAACAGTTCTAAGTTTATACCTTTCTAGGGTTATAGTTTGTTACTGAGTCTTCTGAGAACCATAGCCCCTCAGATCATCTGTGTGGGGTAAGTAGGGTTAACAGTGTTGACCTCATTGTCAATAGAGATTCAAAGGTTACCCACTGACCTAGTGCAAGGTGTATTGGTGGGATCTATTGACAAGATCAATGCAGTGCCCGGTTCACAAGTTGGGTTATATAGCTAATAGTATTTTTGAGGGAGGGATTGGGAGGGGTAGGGTAGCCATTATACTTTCCGTAATACTGGGAGATGGGTTCCGTCGACTCCGTCATATATCTTATTGGTCCTTTGTGATCCTTGCTGGTAAATTGAGATCTAGTGGGTTACTCTATTGGGTCTCGGAACTATTATTTTGTAATCAGCTATGTCTAATGGAGTAAATATATTGAGCTGGAACATCAGGGGCATAAAAGATGGTACTAAACGTAGGGCCATATTGGATAGTATAGGGACCTACCAACCCCTGATATGCTGCTTCCAAGAAACGCACCTGCTGCCAGATCAGGTTCGTCTCCTACAATATTCTTGGGTAGGTCAGAGTTTTCATTCTACATACTCTACGTATGCCAGAGGCGTTAGTGTCCTGGTACATAAAAATATTGCATTTGAATGTTCTGTCAGTAAAATTGATAAGGAAGGCCGTTTTGTCTTTCTGTACGGCACTCTTTATAATGTCCGAGTCCGCTGCATTATATGTGGGGTATATATCCCGCCGCCATTCTCTCCAGCAGCAGTCAATATAATAATATCCTTATTGGCCGACTACCCAGGAGTCCCGGCATTAATCCTCGGTGATTTTAATAGTGTTATATGCCCACAGATTGATAAATTGGGAATGGCAGCGCAGGTTACAGCTGAGGGGTGCACTCCATTTGGACGACTTATATCTGAGGCGTCTCTTATGGATTTCTGGAGGTTAACTAACCCTGATGCTAAGCAATATTCATGCTGTTCCAGCACATACACTTCCTTGTCAAGAATTGACCTGGCCTTAAATAATGTGGAGATGGCTAAATTTTTTAGGGAAGTGCAATACCTACCTAGAAGGTTGACAGACCACTCCCCCATATTAGTACGGGTCGGACTTATTCCCCCACGAATAGGTCGAGGTACTGGTTGGAAATTTAACCCCTTCTGGCTGTCGATACTCCCAGATATAGAGGGTATAAAAATAAAGCTAAAGGAGTTTTTTGAGTTAAATCTGCCTAGTGGGACACGCCTTGTGGTCTAGGATACCATGAAGGCTTTCCTGAGGGGACTCCTCATGGCAGAAGTGAATAAAAAGAAAAGAAAGTCTAAAGTGCTTGTGCAGGGTCTACTGCAGGAGGTGGAACAGTCAGAGGCTCAGTATGTAGATTGCCCTTTGGAGACACATAGGATACTATGGCAGGAGGCACAGCAAAAGCTGACAGAAAGACTGCTTATTAACGCAAAGAATAAACAGTTTTTCCAGCGTCAGAGATACTTTGAGAAGGGTGAGAAAACAGGGCGTTTACTTGCACAAATATCTAAGGCACAACAGCCGTCTGCCTATATAGCTGCTTTAAGAGATAGTGGGGGACAGCTGCGCACAGAACCTGAACAGGTACTAGATGTTATGCTTACCTTCTATGACTCTTTGTATCGGTCTAGATTAGAAGGTACGGAGGCAGAGCTAGGTGGCTTTATTGAGTCTTTGGAGTTGCCTGCCCTAAGTGAGGAACAACGGAAGTGTTTGGATGCCCCTATCACTACTGAGGAAATGGAAAAAACCCTGTCAGGTATGTCCAATAATAAATCCCCTGGTAGTGATGGTTTGCCGTCAGAAATTTATAGGACATTCGCAGATATCTTACTCTCCCAGTTAGTGGACATCTTTAAAGATGCCCTTATACAGGGGGAATTGCCATCCAGTATGAATGAGGCAACGATAGTTGTAATTCCGAAGCCTGGAAAAGACCTATTGGAAGCTGAGTCTTACAGACCCATATCATTGCTTCAGACTGATGTAAGGATACTTGCCAAATTACTGGCGAATCGGCTAAATTCGGTTATCTCGGGCCTCATTCATACTGATCAGGCGGGTTTCGTGCCCAATATGTCCACAGCTGTAAATATACGCCGATTATTCCTCAATATTCAGGCTAGCCAGGTCCACACCTCGGATGCGGCGGTCGCATCTCTTGATGCGGCCAAAGCATTTGACAGTGTGGAATGTTGTTATTTGTGGGCAGTGTTGAAAAAAATGGGGTTTGGACCAATATTTATTGGGTGGATACAGCCCCTATATAAATGCCCCTCTGCCCGGGTTCGTGTAAATGGGAACTTGTCTGACCGCTTCTCCTTGCACAGGGGGGCCAGGCAGGGCTGTCCCTTGTCCCCTTTGCTGTTCGCTATAGCGATAGAGCCCTTAGCGACGGCTATCAGGAGGACAGATGAGATAAAGGGTTTCACATACGGGGCTCTAGTTGAAAAGATAGCTCTTTATGCAGACGACCTGCTACTTTTTCTTGATGAGTGGACGATATCCCTTCCACAGGTCATTGCTTTGATTACTAAATTTGGCAAATTCTCTGGGCTGAAAATCAATTGGTCTAAATCAGCACTGCTGGTCCTCACTGGGAATGGGGACTCGATTCCAACACATGCAGAAGGATTACAGGTGGTCTCAACCTTTAAATATCTAGGCATTCAAGTGTCACAAAATACACTGGACTTTGAACATCTAAACCTGACGCCATTAATGCAAAAGTTTAGGCAGAAGGTTCAGGTATGGTCCAGACTGCCGTTATCCATCATAGGGCGCACTAATCTAATCAAAATGGCCCTGATGCCTCAACTTCTCTACCTGTTACACAATTCCCCGGTTTGGATACCTCTTAGGTTCTTTCACACAGTGAATGCGATCTAGAATCAGACTCTACTGAATGTCTGTCATGTGTGCCAGACACATGGCAGCGCTATAGTAATGAGTTCACTGGGGCTTTATATCATAGTAACATAGTATACTATGTTACTATGTTACTATGATATGGAAAAAGAAAACCCCCCGGATTAAACTTTCTACATTATGTAGGCCAAAAACGGATGGTGGTCTGGGGGTACCTGACCCGAGGATGTATTATCTGGCAGCACAATTGCAGCATATCAGGGGTTGGGGTTCTGATAGTGGCCTAAACACTGCAGGAAAACTGGTGAAATATTTAGTAGGTAATAGGAACTTGCTCTCAGCAATGGAAGATGGTACCTTGCAAAACAAAGGGGCTACAATTCCGGTTTTACGCACTATTCATAATGTGTGGTGGAAGGCTCGGACGATTGTGGGCTTACAGGGCTACACTGCATTTACTCCAATATGGCCTAATGTACTATATGAGGAGGTGCATAAAGTCCAATCTGTTCAAGCATGGGAAACATATGAGTTGAGAAACATGCACCAATTATTTGAAAACGGGACACTTAAGGAATACTCAACATTGCAGCAAGAATTTGGGTTGCCTAGGTCTCAATTTTTCATATATCTGCAGTTGAGACACGCCATTAGGGCACAAGAACGGGTGGTTAAAATAGGCCCTGCCTCGAAACACTCAGTGCTGGAACTCACAAGCTCCCAAGGGTCGACCAGTGGGGTCATATCTCTGCATTACCTATCCCTTAAGGATGCTCAGATTAAGAAACAGCCCTTGCAGCTGTATGATAAATGGAAGACTGATGTAACAGATCTGTCGGAGGAACTATGGAATTCAGTGTTGGAAGATTTCACACAGGTAGCAGTGAGCGAGGCCCACAGAGTGTCGCAGTTATTATTTATACATAGAGTCTATAAGACTCCGGTACTGCTTAAGAAAATGGGCTATAGACCAGACGACCTCTGCCCCAGGTGTGACGTCTCCAACGCTGACTTGATTCACCTTATGTGGAATTGTCCTAAATTAAGAAGATACTGGGAGAAAGTAGTAAATACGATTAATAGTGTTTTTGATATTACCTTAGATGTGGATGCGTTAAAATGTCTACTGGGATGTGTGGATCAGCTTGACTTGTCAGCTGACATCAGGCTGGCGGTTATAAGGGTGTTGTATCAGGCCAGAAAGGTCATAGCATACTATTGGATCGATAGGGAACCCCCACACTGTAAGGAATTAGTGGCTAGAGTACGCACGTTAATATTGTTAGAGCATTTTGTGTACCAGAAGCGGAATACTTTACAGAAATTCTCTAGAATATGGTCCCCATGGATACAAAAATACAATATTCCGGTTTGAGATATATATAGCTCTGAATGGAACGTGAGGAGACTGATTGTGGTTTTTGTATTGTCGAAATTATATGTGTATGCTGGTATAGTGTAATTGTTATATGTCTCTGAATTTGATCTTACCGCCGGATACCAGTTTGGAGGCATAAGATGGTCGGATGTTGTGTAATTGAATGTTTAATATAATAGTGCATGGACTGCTACGAACTCTGCTATGCCAACAGCACTGTATCCCTGCTTATTTCACTGGTTCCTACGCACGCTAGAAATGTATAAGACAAGAAATGTCGTCGGTGGACCGAGGAAACCGTCTGCTGGACTTTGGGATATAATGGCTATGGGGTGGGAGAGGGCTGGGGGGAGGCATTGCTTGTGTTTGTTTTCTCATAAAATGTCAGAAAAACTTTTCAATAAAAACTATCTGACTCAAAAAAAAATATAAAATGCAGGACACAAATGCAGGTGGTGTTTTTTGTCTTTCTCGTTTGTTTTCAAGAACCCAGCATGCTGTAGCTCTTTGTGTTTTTTAAGGCATTTTAACACAACTTTCTCTGTAGGGAAAGAGTACCATGAAGAAAATGCTAGTGATAAGGGTTGGTTCACATCACATTTTATGCCCCCATTTAACGTATACTTTAGAAAAAAAGGATACAAAATCGCAGGACACCATGTTCTTGTGTCCTGCAGAGTCCGGTAACTCCTTGCAGTGTTGTTGTTTGGTAATGATGACCACACCTCTTGCCAGGTGCAGCTTGTAGTCATTACTGAGGCCCTATTTAGTTCTGACTCACACTGCTTACCATGCAGTTGATATTTCCTGCTGGAGTTGTTGAGCTGGTGTGTTGTTCCTTTGGATCTCCTGCTCCTCCATTCTGCTTTAAGCTAAGTGCATTTTGTTTTGCATTTTGTTGTTCGCTTGTGTTAGTTGCTTTCTAGGCCTCAGGGAGACGCTGGTTCCTTTATCTGGAAGGAATCAGTAGACTCATTCCCTGTCACCACTCCTAGGGCCTTCCAGGGTCTCCAGGGCTTAGGTTCAGGTGTATGAGTATTCCCACCTTCAAGGTCTACTCATATTGGCAGGAGTCAGGGAGAGGTCTAGGAATCCCTCTCTCTTAGCTTTGAGGCCTATACTCCTGTTTATTTCCTTCTGTGTGTTTTCTGGTGTTTTCCCCTCCCCAATACTTGTGACCACTGGCGTACATACAAGGGTCGCAGGGGTCGCAGTTGTGACCGGGCCCGGAACTCCAGGGGGCCCGGCCACCTGTAGACCCCACACCCTAAAGCCTGTTAAAATGTTAAAAAACGGCCGCTGGCACAGGCCCCACTGTATTCACATGTAATGGAGCGCTCTGATGGGGCCCCGCATGAAGTACAGTGGCAATTTTGGGCCCCATCAAAGCGCTCCATTACATGTATAATATGAAGGGGGGGGGGGGAGCATGCACTCACTCACTCACACCTGGCCGGCAGTTCCTTTCCATACTGAAGCAGGGAAACCTCTCTCATCCCTGCTTCACTGATCTTCACAGCTCAGGTGCTCCCCCTGCTGGCCCCACATCGGATCGCATACGGAAACCAAAAAACGTATCGCATACGGAAACCATACAGATATGTTTTGTGGAATAACAGAACAGAAGAGGACTTGAATCAGCTCAGATGCAGAACAACAGATCCGTGAAAGAAAAAACGCAAAAGAGCAACAGTCGTGTGCATGAGCCCTAAGACACACTGGAGGAGATCAAAACTAATGTGAAGGAAAACTGCCTATGTTATCTAAAAGAGCTGTGAAAAATGAAAGGTGAAATCTGATTTGTTGTTATGGGCAACTAAGACAGTTTTCCTTTACACCAGTTTTGATAAATCTCCCCCATGGTAGAAAAACAAAAAAGCCACACAAAATTCATGTATGTAAGCACCCTAACTGAGCCAGTAAAGAGCCTGGCTCTCTTCATCTGGCCCTAGACCATAAATGCAATGGTGGTCAGTCGCGCATGCGCACTACCGGCCCATTTATACAGGCGAGTGCTCAGCGACTCTGTTCTCTGCGACAGTCCTAGCAAGTAGGTCAGACAGTGATTATGCATTTATCACTTATCCTATAGGATATACTGTATATTTTGTTTATATAAAAATCTATTTTACTTTTAACGAACAATTTTAGTTTGGTCTCATAAATCCTGCTGTCTTATAACACATCCAGTGTTCTATTACTGCTGCCTTGCTGCATGTTTCTCCTCACTCGCTGAGCTGACATGATGTCATCATGCTGCAAGAATTCTTACAACCCCACCCACTGTCTGGAATTTATCACTGTACAGGAACAAAAAAAATAAAAATTAACCAAATTCTCTAACCTCAGAATAACACTGGGAATATACAGAAAGTTGTAGACTCTACTTAACCCCTTCAGGACAAGCCTATTTTGGGCCTTTAGAAAAAATATCTTTTTTTTCTTCTCTCATATTTAAATTAGTTGAGTTATAACATTTTTTATTTTAACATCGAGGTAGCTATATGAGGGCTTGGTTTCTGTAGGGCAAGTTTTCATTGGTATCATTTTAGGCTTCAGAACACTTTTGCTCTTTTTTAGAGGTAGTGGCTTAATGGTTCTGTAGTGGCTAGGTATGGGGTGGTCGAAATGCTACATGTGGTCCCCCTCTCCACAAGGGATGGTAAGGCGTGGTGTACCCCAATGGGAAATAAGTCCAGAGAGTCAGGGGCTGCAGTGAACCAGTGTATTTCTTGACTGGAGGAACACAAGTGCAAAACAATGCAGGCAAGGCATTGGGCTGGTTTCTCCAGTTTCCTCCCGGGCAGAAGAAGGGTTTAATGTTGAGGAAAGGCCTGAGCTAGCTCTCCCTCTCTCTCAAAGGCTGGTAGCCTGGCCAAGGTCTGTGGCTCAGTAATCTGGCTGGCTCCTTGGTCAAAGGGCTGCTGACCCATGGTCTGTGACTCAGTATCCCCATCTCAGCATCTTTCTCTGGTCACCCACGCAGTCTGGCAGTCTTTTTTTCTAAGCACTGATCCCAAACTGCATAACACTAGAACACTCTGACTGCTCTTCTTACAGTTGTGTTCAAAATTATTCAACCCCCACTGAAATTGAGTGTTTTGGCCAGTCTGACATTGATTTTGATCATTTCAGTCATCTTGTTTACAATTAAATCAAAGAGGCCCTTGTAAGTCAGACAAATATAACATAACATTTATAATGAAATAACCACAAATGTCTTTTCTGTGCTCACATCATTATCAGTTTTATTCAACCCCCAAGTGACATTCAATCTTAGTACTTAGTACAACATCCTTTTCCAGTTATAACAGCTTTTAAACGTGAAGCATAGCTTGACACAAGTGTCTTGCAGCGATCTACGGGTATCTTCGCCCATTCTTCATGGGCAAAAGCCTCCAGTTCAGTCACATTCTTAGGCTTGCGCTGCAACTGTTTTCTTTAAGTCCCACCAGAGGTTCTCAATCGGATTTAAGTCTGGTGACTGCGATGGCCACTTCAAAATGTTCCAGCCTTTAATCTGCAACCATGCTCTAGTGGACTTGGAGGTATGCTTGGGATCATTGTCCTGTTGAAAGGTCCAACGTTTCCCAAGCCTCAGGTTTGTGACGGACTGCATCACATTTTCATCCAATATCTCCTGGTACTGAAGAGAATTCATGGTACCTTGCACACGCTGAAGCTTCCCTGTACCTGTAGAAGCAAAACAGCCCCAAAGCATGATTGACCCCCCGCCATGCTTCACAGTAGGCAAGGTGTTCTTTTCTTCATAGGCCTTGTTCTTCCTCCTCCAAACATAGCGTTGATCCATGGGCCCAAACAGTTCTAATTTTGTTTCATTAGTCCACAGAACACTATCCCAAAACTTTTGTGGTTTGTCCACATGACTTTTGGCATACTGCAGTCGACTCTTCTTATTCTTTGGAGACAGCAAGGGGGTGCGCCTGGGAGTTCTGGCATGGAGGCCTTCATTACGCAGTGTGCGCCTTATTGTCTGAGATGAAACTTCAGTACCCACATCTGACAAATCTTAGCATCTTCTTTCTGCCACGACCAGGTAGCGTTTCAACATTGCCCTTTGCCTTGAATTTGCCAATGATGCTTCCTATGGTGTCTCTTGGTATGTTTAACATCTTTGCAATCTTCTTATAGCCATTGCCCTTCCTGTGAAGAGAAATCACCTCTTCTCTTGTCTTCCTGGACCATTCTCTTGACTTCACCATGTTTGTAAACACACCAGTAAATGTCTAGAAGGAGCTGAGTATCACAGTCAGTTTACATCTGCCTAATTGGTGCTTATTCTGCTTGATTGCTGCTCCTTGACATCCACAGGTGTTTTCAATACCTGATCGAAAACACTTGAATGAACCTCTGTTCTTAAGAATGGTCGTCTTTAAGGGGTTGAATAATTGTGTCAATGAAGAAATCACAAAAAAAAACATTTAATACTGTATTACAAAAACAATTGATGTCATTTTAGTTGCATTTGGTTCTTTAAAAAGTCCTTGTAAGATTTCATTCTGAACACAATTACAAATGTACACTAAATTCCCTAAAACCCTTTACAGCATTGGGGGTTGAATAATTTTGAACACAACTGTATATACTGCTCCTAGCTAAACTAGAGCCTTTTAATGGGAGGGGTGGAGTGGAGAAACACAACCCAAACAAATACAAAGTTACAACTTCCCGTCTGTCATAGACTTACATTAGAACTTCAATAATACCTAATAAGAATGACACAGCAGTTTTCCCAGACAAAAATAAGTCTTCAGAAATAATATGGTAGCTAAACCAGACACCCAAAAGGTCTGTCTGTCTGGTTTAGGTGGTAAACAAGTCTGTCTTTTTTTTTTTTTACCACCTAAACATATTCTTCTTTAACTTTTATAGTAACTGTGGAAAATTGCCTGTTTCACATTATTAACTAGAAAGTCCCAAAAGTCTCTCAGTATTCATTAACCCCTTCTACAGTGCTGTGTAAACACTGTGCAAATGAACAGGATATACATCACAACAAACATATAAAAATCAGTTACACAGTATTCAAAAGTATAAGTCAGTGCAAGTTAACCTTTTTAAGTGAAATAAAGTATGGAGTGGATGACTTTGCATAGGGGAAACAGGGATAGATGTCCACAAACATCCTTCTTCAAAGTATCCCTGCTCCAGAGCACCAAAGTTCCCCTGCAGCAAAGTCCAGATCCCCTGGGTGGGGGCTGGTTGTGGGGTAACCCTACAGACCCTTTTTAATACATGTGTGCAGGATAGCAAACTGTCATTTTTTGGGGTATCAATATGGACTGACCAATCTGACCAATATTTCTGCTTCCCCGGGCAACCAGACATATCCATCCCGTAACGTATTAAGTTCTGTTTTAATCCCTTTTATTTTCCAAACTGATATTTGCATTATATGTCTGTATATTTTATGTTGTATTTTCTATGATAACCCCATTGTTTTCATGCACTGTCCTTTTTTATATTTAACCTTCACTTTAATAAGAGCCTTCTTGTGTTCTAACGATTCCATGACCTTAGAAGAAGCGTTACCGATATTGATGTATTAACCTTTGAATGCTAGCCCGCATAGTAAGTTGTAGAGCGTACTTGGGCGTTATTTAATGCAAGGTGTTTCGTCAGCCTGATATAACGAGTGGTGGCAGCTAAAACTGATTACTTTTGGATGATGGAGAGCTGACAGAGGAAGGTCCAGCGTGACCCTACAGGCTCCTATCCTGAATTTAAAGAGGACCTTTCACCAAAAAAAAAATGTCTAATCGTTATATTACCTTTTAGGGGACCTGCCCCTGAAGTCTTCATCATAGCAATTTTTTAAATAGTTTTTTTTTGTGTCGTTTTTCAGTGTGCTAAAGATGATTTTACTGTTTTTTTTTTGTTTTTTACTCAAACCATTGTTTTATTTTTTTACTCCAGCAACTTCCAATTGGCTTCAAGAGTCATTAAGCCTCCAGCTGCCACAGCAACCATTCGCACTTTATGATCACACTGACGTGGTAGCTTGACAGAAACAAATACGGTTATAGGTAAACACACAGTTAACAAGCAACCTGCTTAAAAATACACTGCACTGTTGGATTTGTTATGCTTTTCAAAATTAAACAAAAACTCTCCAAATTATCCCTTATTAGCAGCAGATGCCTCCTGCTGTTTGTATACACACAGTGGTATTTAAAAAAAGTATTATCTTGTTCACAAGTGGACCAAAAATTCTACCTTTTTCAGACTCAGCATCACTACAGTATGGAACCGGCTGTGTAGGGGTAACCGTAATGGCAGTAGCAGTACAGGTGCAAGCATGAGGTGCAGGCTATTTTGTTTCCATCATCCCTTTTTGCCTCAGTGTGAGCATTTTCTCTAATATAAATATCAGAGGGATGAAATTGCTGATGCCACTGTTTTCACTAGTGACAAATCCGGAGGCCTTTTTCGAAGGGCTTTAGTATACAACATGCATCCCTGATGAGCAGCCACTGTCTTAGCTCAAAATAACACATGCCACCTGCTGTGTTGGTCTGGTGAGTGAAGTAATCATTGACTGCTTTATGCTACTAATTCAGACGATCCTGCATATATGCAAAGTAGAAATGCAGCATGTTGGAACGTCACAGATCAAGCGGTGAAAGGGCAAAGCGTTCAGTGCTTTAGTTTACACATATGAATGCAAGGGAGGGGGGGGGATAGTGGGAGCAATGCTCTGCCCTATTTCTGTTGGGGATGGGAGGATGTCCATTAAGGAGGATATGGAGAAGGTTTAAAGGCATGTGATGTGAGAACTAGGACTACACAAACATAGCCTCGTTGCAGTGGTGTAGCGTCACCGCTGCTATGCAAAACTTTGACCTAGTGGGCTGTGAAGGACACTGTGCCTAGCTTTAACTTCTGCTCCAGGTCAATGATGGCATGCACCTTGCCGAGAGCAGCAATTCCAAGCAGCAGCCCAAATTCTCTGCCATGAGAGCACAAGACAGGAATGGCTTATTATTTTTTTTAGAAATAATGATGGCTAGATATCTTCTATTGAGGTTGAGTGTCCACCATTAGTTCTCTAGAGTGGAAACCACTAAGTGGTACAACAGCGACTGCACCTCCAGCAACTTGGCCAGGGGGGAGTTCAGTTTGCACACAAGTGGATTACTGGGTGGTATATTTATTTATTTATTTTAGGCACTTATATTCCCTGGCACTTTACAGACATTAGCATCAAGCTGTCCCCAATGGGACTCAAAATCTAAGGTCCCTATCAGTATGTCTTTGGAGTGTAGGAGGAAACCAGAGTACCCGGAGGAAACCCATGCAACATACAAACTCCATGCAGATGTTGTCCTTGGTCAGATTTGAACCTAGGACCCAGGTGTTGCAAGGCACCAGGGGGGCTAACCACTGAGCCACCATCCTACCCATTCGGCCTTTGATTCTACAACTTTAAAAACATTTTAAAACAGCAGTCCGAAGTTGGCTTTGGTACGGAGGTCTTACTATCACTTTGGCTACTAGTGATGAGCGGCAGGTGCCATATTCGATTTCGACGAAATTCGCGAATATTCGAATGAATATTCGTTTCATATTCGTCGAAATCGAATATTCGTCATTTTTTCTAGTTATCGCGATTAACATGCGATTTAAATAATCGCATATTGCGATTTGTACTTAAGGCTACTTTCCTATTGGTTTCATATCTAGAATTAGCGAGGATGACTAATATGACGAATGTAGTTCGTCTATTCTCAAAACGAAGATAACTAGTATTCTACATCTTCGCTTTAGTTACCTATTCGTCAACCTCGCTACTTCTAGCAATCAAATAGGAAGGTTGACTATAGAGACAGCTGTGTCAATCGCTATGCTATTTTTTTTTTTTTTAATAAATAGAATAATTATAATAATTATATCAAGTAATATAATTATTCTATTAAAAAAAAAAATCGCATAGCGAATTTAACACAGCTGTCTCTATAGTCAACCTTCCTATTTGATTGCTAGAATTAGCGAGGTTGACGAATAGGTTGCTAAAACGAAGATGTAGAATACTTCGTTATCTTCGTTTTGAGGAATATGACGAATACATTCGTCATATTCGCTATTCGCTAATTCTACCAAGCCAACCATAACTTCTGTGTTCATGGAGCGTCCCCATCACCATGGGAACGTCTCCATATACTAAAATGTACTGTCGGATTTGAGGAATTACGTTGAAATCGCAATGCGATTAATTCAAGTTATATTAATCGCATTGCGATTTCAACTTAGAGCTGGGTTTATAATGGGTCAGCTTGCTAGAATGAACGAGTTAACGAATATGGAATATAGCAGCACTGTTAAGTTGAATTCGCAATGCGATTAATTTAACTTGAAGTAATCGCATTGCGATTTCAACTTAGCACTGCTTTCTACATAGGCTAGAATTAACGAATATGGAATATAGCACTAGCAGTGCCAAGTTGAAATCGCAATGCGATTACTTCAAGTTAAATTAATCGCATTGCGAATTCAACTTAGCAGTGCTGCTATATTCCAAATTCGTTAACTTCGCTCATTCTAGCAAGCTGACCCATTATAAACTCAGCTCTAAGTTAAAATCGCAATGCGATTAATATAACTTGAATTAATCGCATTGCGATTTCAACGTAATTCCTCAAATCCGACAGTACATTTTAGTATATGTAGATTCTCCCATGGATGGGGACGCTCCATGAGCACGGAAGTCGGCAGAAGCGGCAATGGGCACTGACTAGAGCAGCCAGGAAGCCAGGAATCCTCAGGACAGGTAAGAACTACTGTTGGGAAGAGGGAAAGAAAAAAATATAACTAAAAAAAAAAAAAAAACGAATATTCGAAATAGCGAATTTATAGCGCTATATTCGAAATATTCGCGAATTAGCGAAGTGCCGATATTCGCTAAAAAAATTCGCTTTTCGAATATTCGCGCTCAACACTATTGGCTACTAGTGCCACTACTACCATCACCATGGCTACAAGTGCCACAACTTCTACCACTAACACAGCTATGCATTTCAGTCATTCAGCCTGAACTTCCTCCTCATGGCAGTCTAAATGCTGACTGTTCTCACACAACTCATCAACAAAAAGACTATCTTGAGCATCCTCCCACCACTAGGAGGGAGTACTGAAGACACAAATGATGCCAATGAAAGGCTTCTCTTTGGCAGAAAGAAGGAGGAGTGGGTAGAATGCATTGAACCCTAGCTCTAAGTCACGGTGCTAGACTCAGAGGTGACATCAATATCATCCTGCTGTCACTGATAATTTATTTATTTATTGTACAGAGAGAACCCAGAGGAAACCCATGTAAACAGGGAAGAACATACAAACTCCATGCAGATGTTGTCCTTGGTCAGATTAGAACCTAGGACCTCAGCGCTGCAAGGCACCAGGGCTGACCACTGAGCCACCGTGCTGCCCATGACAAATAATCAAGTAGTAGAAGCACACACCTACGGGCTGGGCACTACTGCAGTAGGATTCTCCAATCCTTAGTACTGTAGTAATACAAAACTCCAATTCAATGCAAAAAAGTCTCACATGCGTTAGTGACATAGAACAGTACTTCAAGTAAAGAAATGCTTCATCTACTAGGAAACAGGAGGATATGAATAAAGTCAGAAGTCTCAGCTGATACGTGATGCTTCGGTCCAATACAACCATTATCAAGCTTTATCTGAACACAGGATAGGGGCATACTGGTTGGATGAAGCGCCAACACAATGGATTGCAAATTTGAAGGCTAATGTCACACTTTATTTTTTTCGCTGTTTTTAGGTGGTTTTTACGTTGTTTGTTGAATTGTTTTAGTTGACATTTCTTGGAGCTGTTCTTTTTTTTAAAAAAAGACACCGGCTATAGATGTTGCATGGAAGTCTATGGGAAATATTAACCAGAGGACAAACTATGGTAGTGTTTTTAACCCTTAACGTTTTTCGGTTAATGCTGATTTTTTTTTATATTGCAGCATGCTTTGGGACTGCTTTTTTTTACCTTATTGCCAGTTGTTTTTTTTCTCCCATAGACCACCACTGTTTATTAGTTTTTTGTAATGTGAAAAAATCTCTTGTGAAATGTGTGTTAGCATTTTGCATGGTGTTCTTTGTACCAATGTATTTTCCCCATACTGCCCTACAGAGGAAGTGACATTACGAGTACATACTTTCCTACAAAAAGAAGTAAGGCTGAGTTCACATCACCATTTATTTTTCCTTTCTTCTGATCTATCAGAAGAACAGAAAAATAAGGAAAAAAACGGATGCTGTAAAAAAAAACGGATCCTGAGCATCAATTAAGCACTTTTGGCATCTGTTTGAGCCATTTCCGTCAGAGATCCGTTATTTTAGTTGGAAAAAAGGTCCCACATGCAGGATGGGTTGACATGCACACAACTATGGGGCCACCGTGCCTGTGTTGCGAACCACAAACTGCAGGTCCACAAAATACAGAAGACGGCCATGTACATTCCATATTTTGCAGAAAGGAAATGGCCCCTAACAGAACTTCAGTTTTTTTGCAGACCCATTGAAATGAATGGTTCCGCATACGGTCAGCAAAAAAAACTAAACGGACACGGAAAGAAAATATGTTTGTGTGAATGAGCCCTAAGGATACCTGCGCATGTTGCGGATTACGTACGTTTTTACCATGCAGATGTATGTGGAGAAAAAGCTGTGTAATGCAGTACTAGCAAAGTGATGGAGATTTAACAAATCTCATCTACACTCATATTTTCTGTGCGGAAACTCACCTGCCGTGCGGATTTTAAAATGTCAATTGTTTGTACGAGTTTTTGTTGTGACGCCAGTTGCAGCAAAGAGGGACTAAGTCCCCCGATGTAAAAGGTGATGGTGGAACCAGGTGTAGGAATGCCAGAGTTGTATGAGGGTGGCCTATAATGTCCCTGTAGGTGTAGCTTTGCACTCTTCACAGTGCTCCTACCTGGATAGCCGAAACCCCAAGCATGGTTCGTTCGCAGCAGTGAAAATAGGTTGAATAGTGAAGGGAGTTGCAGAATAACTTGAGTCTAGACTTTTATTGTAGTTGAAAACAGCTTTACTTGAATAAACTTGCATCAAGGAACAATCTTCCAACTTTATCTTGGTTGTCAGCAGGTTTTGGCATAAAATCTGGCAGGCAAACACATTCAGCTCTACTACGTCTGTACTCTTTCAGCCCTGCTATGCTGTCTGGATTAAATATAAACTTTTCCTTTTTGCTGCAACTTAACTTTCTGTAGTCTGACTCTGTCTTTCTCTTGTTCTGTATCTTTGTCTTTATCCAGGGAATCTTTCTTCCTGGCTTGTGAAGCTTTTAAATCTTTTAATTTGGCCTAGCAGAGCAGACGGTGGTCTGCTGGCTGGCACACAGCCTTTCCCTTACAGGGGGTGCGCTAGACTGATCCTAAAAAACTGAACTCCTCCCTCTCGAGAGAGGGCCAGAATGGAAAGAAGTTTCCATTCTAGGGAAACTAGCTCTGCCGTATTTGCTGCCACCTGCTGGTTACAAAATCATAAATACAGATACACATTGTGCAGGACCTAGGGATAAATACACATGATGACACAGGATGCACCATTAAAGATAGTGATGGGGCGAAAAGAGTGGTAATGCTCCCCTAATGGGGTGTTACACATATTCTGGATGCAGTTTTCTGAAACCAAAATCAAGACTGGAGATAAAAGCAAAGTATAAAGGACAGATATGACTTCATTTTTTTAATTCAATCCTGGTTTTGGCTTTCTTATTAAATTTCAAAAATGCATGGCAGGTCAATTTAGTGTACAGGAGATCTGTATAATCTCACACACTTTGCTGTTACTGTAATAGGCTGCTGGTTTTTAAACCGCACATATCTCGCAATGTGTGCAGGTGCCCTGGGGGTCCCTGCACACAATGTGGATTAGACCTCATGCACAAGGCAAACAGCGGGTCCGCAATATGCGGGCACCGGCCGTGTGCTCCCCACATCACGGATACGGACCCTTTCACTTGAATGGGTCAGCAATTCAGAGCTGCGATGCGGAACAGAGGCACGGAACCCCACGGAAGCACTACGGAGTGCTTCCGTGGCGTTTCTGTCCGTGCCTCCACACTGCAAAAAAATAGAACAGCTATTTTTTTTGTGGTGCGGATGGATCACAGACCCATTCAAGTTGAATGGGTCTCCATCCGTCCTGGCCGCCGCACGGATGTTGCCCGTGCATTGGGGACCGCAAATTGCGGTGCCCAATGCACGGAACGGACGCACAATGGCCGTGTGCATGAGAACTTACATGCAGTTTTTTCACGTGGATTTTGTGCAGAGAAACTCTCATGGAAAAAAGGGGGGGTCAGTTAGCACATCCCAATGTGCAGGTGCACGTTGCTATGGCTGAAAACACAAGATAAAACATACAATGCAACAGCACTCTGCAAACCAGATAAAGTACAAGAAAGTATTCTAATGCTACTGCTACGCTTAGGGTACTTTCACACTTGCATTGGTGCGGATCCGTCTGTTTATTTGCACAGACGGATCCGCACCTATAATGCAAACGTTTGTATCCGTTCAGAACGGATCCGTTTGCATTAGTTAAAAAAAAAATGACAAAGTCCAAAACGGATCAGTTTTGAATTACATTGAAAGTTAATGGGAAACAGATCCGTTTTCAAATGCACCATATTGTGTCATTGAAAACGGATCCGTCCCCATTGACTTACATTGTAATGAAAAACGGATCCTTCAGACGGACACCAAAATGCTGCATGCTGCGTTTTGGTGTCCACCTCTAAAACAGCATAGAAGCAGAATGGAGCCTAACTAATGCATTCTGAACAGATCCTTATCCATTCAGAATGCATTGGGGCCTAACTGATCCGTTTTCGACCGTTTGTGAGAGCCCTGAAACGGATCTCACAAACGGAATCCAAAACGCTAGTGTGAAAGTACCCTTATTTTGTAAATTTGAGATGCTTGGCATCGGGCGCGAGAGCGGTGCGGGAGGCCTCCTCTGTAATGTTTTCCTGGTGGTCCAGTGGTTTTAGCAGAGTGTCAGCCCCCCTCCCTTCCCATCACCCACTTATCTGTTCTGGCAGCGGGTGATGGTTACTATGGCAGCAGGATGCTTTCAGAGGCGTCCTGCTTGTCGTGGTACTATAAGTCTAATCAGACTTCTGCTAAAGTAACTTCTGCTAATGTCAAGTAAAAAAAATACAGTACAGTACACTATATGGTGAACTGTACTGCATTAGATAGACACCAGATCCACTGGATCTACAAGAACCAAGTTTGTCTGGGTCAAAAAAAAAAAGTAAAAAAGTGAAAAAAAGTAAAAATAAAAAAAACACATCACTGAATAAAAAGTAAAAAAAAAAAATACACTACACATATTAGGTATCGCCCCGTCCGTAAAAACCTGCTCTATAAAAATGTCACATGACCTAACCCCTCAAGTAGATACCGTAAAAAAAAATGGTGTAAAAAAAGCCCCAAAAGAAGGCAAAAAGTGTAATACCAAGTGATCAAAAAGCCTCTCAACATAGTAGAAATCAAACCGCCATCTCATCCCACAAAAAATGAGCCCCTACATAGTACAATGGCCCAAAACAATAAAAAAATATGGCTCTCAGACTATGGAGACACTAAAACATTACTTTTTTTTCCAAAAATGCTGTTATTGTGTCAAAGTAAAATAAATGAAAAAAAAGTATGCATATTAGGTATCGCCGTGTTCGAAAAAACCTGCTCTATAAAAATATCACATGACCTAACCCCTCAAGTAAATACCGTAAAAAAATAAAAGTAAAAACGGTGTAAAAAAAGCAATTTTTTGTCACCTTACATCACAAAAAGTGTAATACCAAGCAATCAAAAAGTCATACACACCCCAAAATAGTGCCAATCAAACCGTCATCTCATCTCACAAAAATCATACCCTACCCAAGATAATCGCCCAAAAACTGAAAAAACTATGGCTTTTAGACTATGGAGACACTAAAACATGATTTTTTTTGTTTAAAAAATGAAATCATTGTGTAAAACTTACATACCAAAAAAAAAGTATACATATTATGTATTGCCGCATCCGTAATAACCTGCTCTATAAAAATACCACATGATCTAACCTGTCAGATGAATGTTGTAAATAACGAAAAATGGTGCCAAAACAACTATTTCTTGTTACCTTGCCTCACAAAAAGTGTAATATAGAGCAACTAAAAACCATATGTACCCTAAAATAGTACCAACAAAACTGCCATCCTATCCCGTAGTTTCTAAAATGGGGTCACTTTTTTGGAGTTTCTACTCTAGGGGTGCATGAGGGGGGCTTCAAATGGGACATGGTGTCAAAGAACCAGTCCAGAAAAATCTGCCTTCCAAAAACCATATGGCATTCCTTTCCTTCTGCGCCCTGCCGTGTGCCCGTACAGCAGTTTACGATCACATATGGGGTGTTTCTGTAAACTACAGAATCAGGGGAATAAATATTGAGTTTTGTTTGGCTGTTAACTCTTGCTTTGTAACAGGAAAAAAATTATTAAAATGGAAAAATCTGCCAAAAAAAGTGACATTTTGAAATGTTATCTCTATTTTCCATTAATTCTTGTGGAACACCTAAAGGGTTAACAAAGTTTGTAAAATCAGTTTTGAATACCTTGAGGGGTGTAGTTTCTAGAATGGGATCATTTTTGGGTGGTTCACTGGTTTCTATTATGTAAGCCTCACAAAGTGACTTCAGACCTGAACTGGTCCTTAAAAAGTGGGTTTTTGAAAATTTCTGACAAATTTCAAGATTTAACGTCTAAGCCTTGTAACATCCCCAAAAAATAAAATATAATTCCCAAAATGATCTAGACATGAAGTAGACATATGGGGAATGTAAAGTAATAGCTATTTTTGGAGGTATTACTACGTATTATAGAAATAAAGAAATAGAAACTTGGAAAACTGCACATTTTTCAAAATTTTTGGTAGATTTGGTATTTTTTTATGAATAAAAATGAACTTTTTTTTACTCCATTTTACCAGTGTCATGAAGTACAATATGTGACGAAAAAACAATCTCAGAATGGCCTGCATAAGTAAAAGCGTTTTAAAGTTATCGCCACATAAAGTGACACTGGTCAGATTTGCAAAAAATGGCCGGGTCCTTAAGGGGAAATAGGTCCTTAAGTGGTTAAAAGGCATTCCGTTTGCTTTCCGTCCTAATAGAAGTTTATGGGAAAGCATAACGGATCCGTCTGGGTCCCGTTATGCAAGACGGAAAGCGAAGTCTTGTCGTCCGGACTTTGTTTTCCGTCTTGCAAAATGGGAACCAGATGGATCCGTTTTGATTCCCATAGACTTCTATTATGATGGAAAGCAAACGGAATGCCTTTTAAAGGCTTCCGTTTTGCAATCCGCCATAATACAAGTCTATGGTCAGAAGAATGGATTCGTCCTTCCGTCTTATGGATTCCGTTATTTTCCGTTATAACCATGTTATAACGGAAAGCCATAACGGAATCCCTAACGCTAGTGTGAACCCACCCTTACATCCGCACCAAAACCACATTTATGGCATATGCAGTACCCCAGAGCAAGGAGTATCTGCAAATGGTTTGTTATATATTGTTATCTTATGTATTGCACCCAGTAGAACAGTGTACTGTATGTATGGCACAGCCAGGATTAACAATTCCGGTTCAGCCTTTGTAGGAGGTTAGGTGGTGGCTGGCTCCACCCCTAGTTTGAGAGTCTAGATTGGAATTCAAGGAGAGAGTAAGCAAAGTCCATGTGCTCCTTAGAGATCTCTGCATGATCTACTGAAGGAGATCTTAAAGTTTGCATGGCCGAACATTGGTGTCAGTGAAGTCACCTGCTACCTAAAGCTACAATGAGGGACACCATTAACACACCTTTCAGACTGTGCCTTCAAAACCCTGTATTCCGCAGTGCACATTACAGCTACTATTACAACAGTGCAATTGTACAACTGTACAATTGTCCACAACAGATTCTGCAGGAGGAGGCTTGAGAAAGACAGAGAGAGAAGAGGGCCGAAACTCCCATCCTTGCCTAAATCCGTACATCTCATTCTGGGAGAGAATTGTACTGTGTACAGTTGGCACTGTGTCAGCTATGATAGGACGCCCTAACCACTCTTATTTTGCACTTACTGTAAAGAGATGTTTGTTGTACTGCGTCTGGCCTGGTTACTGACCTCTGCACCATACAGCGGCTATTGCACTCCATATACCCTGCCAGTTTCATAGGTACAAATCTGGTGACAGATGGCCTTTAAGAGTACACTATGGTGCCATTTAGAGATGAGCGAATCGAAGCTGACAAAGTGGAATTTGATCCGAATTTTAAGAAAAATTCAATTCATACCGAATCGGAATTTCATCACTCTTCACATTTTTTCCTAAAATGGCTGCTGCACGTGTGAGGACATGTGCAGTGTCCCACTCAGTGATGGTCGTCGTGGGCACTTCAAACTTTTGTATTTGCTCATCAAAATGCATTTCAGTATATTACTGTAATTCCTATTAAAAGGCTGTTAGAGTATCCTTGCATCCATTCGCCCCTAGCTGGTGATGGCACAACTTTTATATATAGTCTGGGGTATGCTAATACGAGGAGGAGAAGTTGAGTGGTTGTTGAGAGGAGAACAGAGGAGAAGGTAGGAAGTTAATGGAGGAGCAGAACAGGCCTAGTCCACCATGTAGCTGCTATTTTAGCCCCTTGGCTCTGGCCAGGCTAAGGGAGTATAGAGAACAGTATTACAGCAGCACAACACCAGGGGGACTGGGCCGGGTGGCAGGGGGGCAATTGCCCCCTGGGCCCCTCTGTTGCCTCTGTAAACGGGCCCCTCTGTAGTGCATGTGCCCTGCCGCGGCCCTGGTGACAAGTGGGGGCGGCCGGCGGCAGGGCACAGGGAGATGAACGCTTCCACTGTGGAAGCGGTCATCTCCATAGTCATCTGTATCGCCGTCCTCAGGACGGCGATACAGATGGCTGTGCTGCGGCAGAGCAGGGAGAGGCGTGTCCCCTCCCTGTTCCTCTGATAGGCTGCCAGCACTAGGCCGGCAGCCTATCAGAGGCTGGTGCAGGCGGCGCGATGACGTCATCGCGCCACCGGAGTGGTACAGCAAGGGACACAGGCCAGAAGAGGCCTGCATCGCATCGCTGGAGGTAAGTATAACTGTTATTTGTATGTTTGTTTGTTTGTTTTTGTGTTTTGGGGGCTACTGGCACATAAGATAAGGGGATGGGGGAATCTACTGGCACATAAGATAAAGGGGGATCTACTGGCACATAAGATAAGGGGGAGGAATCTACTGGCACATAAGATAAAGGGGGAATCTACTGGCACATAAGATAAAGGGGGAATCTACTGGCACATAAGATAAGGGGGAATCTACTGGCACATAAGATAAAGGGGGATGAATCTACTGGCACATAAGATAAGGGGAATATACTGGCACATAAGATAAAGGGGGAATCTACTGGCACATAAGATAAAGGGGGAATCTACTGGCACATGATAAAGTGAGGGGGATTCTACTGGCACATGATAAAGTGAGGGGGATTCTACTGGCACATGATAACTGAGGGGATATTCTACTGGCACATGATAAGGTGGGGGGATTCTACTGGCACATGATAAGGTGAGGGGGATTCTACTGGCACATAAGGAGGCGACTGGCACATAAGGAGGGCTACTGGCACATAAGGGGTGCTACTGGCACATAAGGGGGACTACTGGCACAAGGGGTGCTACTGGCACATAAGGGGTGCTACTGGCACATAAGGGGTGCTACTGGCACATAAGAGGGCTACTGGCACATAAGAGGGGCTACTGGCACATAAGAGGGCTACTGGCACATAAGGGGTGCTACTGGCACATAAGAGGTGCTACTGGCACATAAGAGGGCTACTGGCACATAAGAGGGGCTACTGGCACATAAGAGGGCTACTGGCACATAAGAGGGCAACTGGCACATAAGGGGCGGCTACTGGCACATAAGGGGCGGCTACTGGCACATAAGGGGCGGCTACTGGCACATAAGGGGACAGCTACTGGCACATAAGGGGACGGCTACTGGCACATAAGAGGGACGGCTACTGGAACATAGAGGGACGGCTACTGGAACATAAGGGGACGGCTACTGGAACATAAGGGGACGGCTACTGGCACATAAGGGGACGGCTACTGGCACATAAGGGGACGGCTACTGGAACATAAGGGGGACGGCTACTGGCACATAAGGGTGGCTACTGGCACTTAAGGGGGACCGCTACTGGCACTTAAGGGGGACGGCTACTGGCACATAAGGGGGACGGCTACTGGCACATAAGGGGGGGGGGGCTATAAGCGATGTGAGTGGCCAACATCTATCCTCTCCGCAATGCTCAGCCTCCTGTTACAGATCAGGAGAGCGGAGGTGTGGGGGCGGAGATAGCTGTCAATGCTGTCAAAGGAGGCTGTGCTCTCCTCCCGCAGCTCCCCGCCCAGCCTCTTGTGACAGCGAATCAGGAAGTAGACGGAGGCTCAGTGGGCCTCTGGGTGTTACTTGCCCCCTGGGCCAAAAGTTGCCAGTCAGCCCCTGCACAACACAGACCAGTGAGTCTACGTCTGAATATAGAGAAAGTCTAGTGGAGGTTGGAACTAAATTAGCCAATGGACTTCACAAGCACCAGTGACCAGGAGGTACCTAAAAGTAGCTGGACACAGCCGTTTGATTAATGCGCTAAATTATCCTTTACCACATGCCTCTATCGACATAGTGGACAGTCATTTTTCAGTGAGCATTCTTTCCAAAGAATGGAGCAGAAGACTGATGCCGGCCATTAGGGAGCCGCCCTGTGGATTGCTACTGACCAGTAAGAGTTATTATATTCAGTACCTGAGTACTAGAGAGTGGACCTAGTGTAGGCAGATATAGAAAGAAAGGAGAACTCCTAAAATTACAATTGCCAAGCCTGTTACAAGGAATGCAGCTAAACCAATATCTGAGTCATATCTTTTTACCATATAAATGAACTGTACTGACTACCTGGAGACTAATGATTTAAGTAAAAGTTCAACTGTTTTACTACAACCGACTCCTCATCTTTTCCACCACCAACCTTTGCATCTAACGGTGCTGGCGTCACAAACAACCGTGGTCCCAGCCTCAAAAGCACCCTAAAACCCTATACCATCAACGGGCACCTCAACTACAATCTGGCTGGTGATCCCAGTACTAGAGAGTGCCCCGGAGGATTTAGTGCTGTCTTCCCCCATCACTGCACGCCGGCCCATGGAGCTACAAAAATCGTGAGTATGACTACTACCCCCATCAGCTC
The DNA here is from genome assembly GCA_033119425.1 of Bufotes viridis. Lineage (NCBI taxonomy): Eukaryota > Metazoa > Chordata > Amphibia > Anura > Bufonidae > Bufotes > Bufotes viridis. The sequence continues at coordinate 459,301,523 of CM065591.1, read as the reverse complement.
ACCGTGCGCTCACAGATTGCCTCTGTGGTCCAGTTCGCTGCACATGGAGCAAGGAACTCTAGGAAGGCGGGATTACCCATAATGCCATGCATGCAGCCAATCAGCAGCCAGCCAGCCCTGTGATGTCACAGCCCTATAAATAGCCTCAGCCATCTTGGATTCTGCTATTTTCCAGTGTACTTAGTGCAGGGAGAGACGTCAGCAGGCGCTAGGGACAGTGCTAGAAAAAACTTCATTGTGCTAAAAAAAACGATTTACAAGTGAAGCGAAAGATTATTCAAGGTGTAGGGAAAGGATAGACAGGAATCATTCCACATCATTTATGGTGAACAGGGTTCAGTAGGGGAGGTTACAGCCTGGGTATTAGGAACAATCCTATTACACCTTACTGCACTGACTGGGGACCCAAATTGCTATTATACAGCTCTGTAATTCCAGTAAACCGTTCAGCGGTGCAGTTATATTTTCTAACGGCGGATGCTCAACAGACAGGATCCGTTTTTTGGGGGTTAACGTTCTGACGGATCAGAGGAAGGGCAAAATAATCAGTGACGTCAACACAAACTTACTGCTGACACCCTCTCCACTCGGGGGGCTCTACTTGTATATGTGTTTAATAGAACAGGTTCTCTAGGCATCTATGTGGAATCAGCTGATGACGGTATAAAAGGAGTACGTTTCTTCTTGACGCTACAATCAACCTGTAAGGCTGAGTTCATACTTGAGTTATTTGGTCAGTTTTGGCCCCGTGGCTGCCCAAATAATAAGTGTGCAGTGATTCTAAGAGCGACGCCTGTCATCTGCATGATAAATGATGTAGAGAGCAGCACTACTGTACCTTACTGACTCTCTTAAGCATGCAACAGCCTGTCCATGAAACCGGATCCACGGTAATCCATATATAAGTATTCAAATAGAAGTTGACGGCAGCATATTCATCCAAAAGTCCTTTATTAGAAGCTAATCCTTGAATAATGTCAATATAGGTAATTAATGATCACAAATACCCAGCTTGAAAAGCCACCAAAGAAATTCGCTGCATTGTGATTACTATCGCAATTCACCTTTACATAATTATAAAACTGAGAACATCCAGCAATGGACACCTTACCTCATGCACATCACTTCAGTTTAGCGTCTCAGCGTCATCACTGCGCAGGTACAATCACACATAGCAATACACCTAACAATTTGTGACATCAACAGGTCATGTGATCAAAATGCGATCATATGGTCCCCTGGTACTATTCTTACTGTAAGTCAGGAATACGGAATAAAAAAAGAGAGAGAGGGGTACTAATCACTGGACCCTCCTACAAGAAAGGTCCCGAGTTAACAACTAGGGCGCCAAGGGACTGGATCAATTTTCTGAATTGAAATGTAAATAGGTAAGATAATGTAAAGCTGATCAAAAGTGGTTAGAAGAACAGGCTGCCAACGGTCACTACCTACCCGGGGGAGCCTCGGGAAGGTGTGTGTGAGAGCAGGACAAGTGTGCACAAAAAAGTGCTGGAAAAAAGACCGTACTAATGGCGCCAAAGACCGTACTAATGGTGCCACGTTCCAGAGGGTTTAGATATAAGTGGTCCTTATAAACAAACGATTAAAAGATATAGAAATTCTGGGGTGTAGTACACATAGGTAAGCCTGCTCCTGATGAAGGTTTTTTTAGCCACAACTCCGAAATGCGTTGAGCCTTCTCCTCTCTCCCCCACCCTGGATAATCTAATAAAGGAAAGTCCGAGACTAAGCACGAAGAGTGACTGCCGTTAATTCCTGACACTGTCTACAGGCGATCCAGGCGCAGGAGGACGCAGCGTGGGTGTCTTGAGCTTATCCCACACCGCCCCTCCTGGGTGAAGTGAGTCTATATTTGTTTTATTATTATATACATTGGTCCAATTCTGCATATTGAGTACTGCACTTTAAGTATTGGCACATGGTCTCCACAGTCTGGATATTACCCTTGGTGTAAGTATCCGTTACCTATGTGTACTACACCCCAGAATTTCTATATCTTAATCGTTTGTTTATAAGGACCACTTATATCTAAACCCTCTGGAACGTGGCGCCATTAGTATGGTCTTTTTTTCCAGCACTTTTTTGTGCACACTTGTCCTGCTATTCTTACTGGCCCGGCTGTTTTTCAGCCTCATGGTTTTGGATTGCTCTATATTACGTTTTTTGTAAGGCAAGGTAACAGAAAAATGGCTGTTTTGGCACTGTTTTTATTTTTTAAAACATTCATCTGACAGGGAAGATCATGTACTATTTTTATAGCGCAGGTTGTTATGGACTAAATGATATAAAAAATGTCTACTTTCTTTTTTTGCTTTCTTCAGTTTTACATAATAAAGCATTTTTGAAAAAACGAATATGATTTTGTGTCTCCATTTTCTGAACGCCATATTTTTACATTTTTTCTGCTGATCGTCGCAGGGGCTCGTTTTTTAGAGGAAGAGTTGATGTTTTTATTGGTGCCATTTTTGGGTACATATGATTTTTTGATCATTTATTATTACACTTTATGGGGCAAGGTGACCAAAAAATTTGTTGTTTTAGCACAGTTTTTATTTATTTATTTTTACAGCGTTCATGTGAGGGGTTAAGTCATGTGATATTTTTATAGAGCAGGTTGTTACGGATGCGGAAATACATAATATGTATACTTTTCCTTATTTATTTAAGTTTTACAAAAAATTGATGTTTTAGTGCAGGCATCCTCAAACTGCGGCCCTCCAGCTGTTGCAAAACTACAACTCCCAGCATGCCCGAACAGCCTACAGGTATCAGCCTACAGCAGGGCATTGTGGGAGTTGTAGTTTTGCAACAGCTGGAGGACCGCAGTTTGGGGATGCCTGTTTTAGTGTCTCCATAGTCTGGTAGCCATAACTTTTTTACTTATTGACCGATTTTCTTAGTTAGGATCTCATTTTTTGCGGGATAAGGTGACGGTTTGATTGGTACTATTTTTGGGGGAATATGCTATTTTGATCGCTTGGTGTTGCACTTTATGTGATGTTAGTTGACAAAAAATTGCTTTTTTGGCACTGTTTTTATTTTATTTTTATTACTGTGTTCATGTGAGGGGTTACGTCATGTGATATTTTTATAGAGCTGGTTTTTACAATACCTAATATGTATACTTTTTTAAATTTATTTCACTTTAACACAATAATAGCATTCTTTAAACAAAAAATATGTTTTAATGTCTCCATGTTCTGAGAGCTATAGTTTTTTATTTTTTGAGCGATTTTCTTATGTAGGGGCTAATTTTTGGCGGGATGAGGTGACAGTTTTATTCGTTTTATTTTGTGGGACATACACGTTTTTGATCACTAGTTGTTGCACTTTTTGTGATATAAGATGACAAAAATTGCTTTTTTTGACGCAGTTTTCATTTTTTTTTCATCATGTGATATATTTATAGAGCCGGCCGTTACGGAAGCGGCAATACCAAATGTGTCCTATTTATTTATTTCTATTTTTAACTTTTTTTTTATTAATTAATTGGGGATTATTTTTTTTACATTTAAATCATTTTTTTTCTTTTTTTTAAAAAACACTTTGGGCCAGATTTATCATTACACTTACATCTTATTCCACTTTTACATATGCCCAAGTCATTTTTGGCTAGTCAGATTTAATACTGTGATAAATGTGAGCGGCTTTACAAAAGTCGCACGTCTTTACAAAAAAGTCGCATGTTCTTTTTAAAAGTCGCATAAGATAAGCATGGTCCCCCTGGAGTGAAATTGCGCATTTTTTTGCGACTTTTTAAATGGTCGCAATAGTAAATGTGTCTAGAAATTAATTTACATTTTACAGATTGCGCATTTTTATTTTTACTTTGAGTCCCCCATAAGGTCATCATACCAGACCTCTGGGGAACATTTAACTTCATTTTTATTTTTTTTTCACTATTGATTTCTCCTATATCTGGGGCTGACATAGTAGCCCCTAGAGAGGCTGTACAGCAGAACACATCGCTGTACAGCCTCAGTGCAGGGCTGATCGAGGTCTGTAAAAGACGCTTACCCGTTTTTGCAAATAGAAAACGCACGTTTGTACGCGCGTTCTTGTGATTGACTACTGTGGTGTCAATCACAAAACGCGCGACAAACGCCCCAAAAAAAGCTCAAGTACTTGTCTATGCGTCGGGCGTTTTACAGCGCGTTGAAACGCGCTGTAAAACGCTCAAGTGAGAACCATGCCCATAGGGAAACATGCGTTTTCTCCTGTTGAGCGTTTTACAGCGCGTTCGAACGCGCTGTAAAACGCGCAAGTGTGAACTGAGGGTTAATCTCAAGAACGCGCGTACGCACGCGCGTTTCCTATTTGCAAAAACGCGCTGAAATACGCGCGTAAAACGCACGTTTTTAGGACGCTCAGGTCTGAACCCAGGGTAAGTGTCCCTCTTTGACCGTTCAAAAAGTTGGGTGGAGGGGTAGATTGGCCATAGACTCCACAAGGAAATTTCCTCACGGCCCGTCGGCCGGGTACATCATGATCTAACGCTCTAAGCATTACACTGGGAGCATCAGGCGTCCTCCTGAACTCAGCCGTATCACGGTCCTCAGGATACTGTAGTGAGCGTGGCGGTATTTTGTGCTGCACTGTGGTTTTTGCCCAACCTTCTATCAATTTGGACCCCCCTTTAACACCGGGCCACTTTTAGTTGTTTTTTTTCTAGTTTCCAGCCCGCGGATGGTTGGGTGGTATGCCGTACAAAATTAATGTAGTATGTCAGTATTATTTATGGGTATAATATGGCTGCCTTGTTTGTGGACACCATACTGCAGCATTATTTAGGTGTAAAGAGTCACTGACTGCATGTGCACTCTCTATGGTATGTGCAGAAACCCACAAGACTTGGGAGCGCCCCTGCTGGGCACGGTGGGTTATAACAGTTCTCCTGCTTGCCCTTACACACTCAGCAGCTGACCACGCCCCCTCCAGCACGTGGTCTCCCAGTTGCCTAGCGATGGAAGCGTCCGGGCTGTAAAGGCTGCTCGGGTGCTGGGCACAGCCAGGAACATCCTACAGCACCCGTGCCTCCGCACCCCGACCCGATCACCCGAGACCGGTGCCCGCGGGGGGACCCCGAGCTCCTTCACCATGATCGCCACTCAGGTGGGGCACAGGCTGGCAGTACTGGGGTCTGTGTAACTGTAGATGGGTATCACACCTTCCTGTCTGTGGCTGACATGAACCATCTGCAGGTTCACAGCCGCCGCAGCATCGCTTCTTGTAATTGGCTGGCAGGGGCAGATCCGTTTCCTCTTGTCTGACTGTGTTCACACTTGCAGCGCTTTTTAGTACTTTTTTTGCATGTAGATTCAAGTGCATGGAATCCACAAATTCTCTGTGTAAAGTCCATAGGGGGATGAATGTGCTAAGATTCAACCTAATGATCACAATGGAATGTATGAAAATATTCAGCAATCCTGCTGTGGTCATTGTACACATGCATGCTTGGCTGAGGGCGGGTGGCAGTAGTAGGCCATTGTAAGATTTCTCTCACTGAATACATAAGGATCAGACATGTTGAAATCCAACAGCCCAATCCTTTACTCCCCATCAGGACGCCATCGTACATATTAGCTGGTCGTCCATTATATGAAATCTGTGTAAGAGCACCCATCAGCAGGATCCACCCTATCAAACCAGCCATAGTGCCTGGTAGGGGTGACCCTGCTGATTAAAATGATAACTGTCTTGTGAAGAGAGGTTGTGAGTAGAGATGAGCGAATTTGATGTTATGAAATTCGTTCACGCTTGGTTTGGTGGTAAAAGCAGAATTGCGTTATGGATTCTGTTACCACGGACCATAACGCAATTCTATGACGGAACGCATAACGGAATAGAAGTCCTTGGGCTGCAGAACGGATCCGTCCCCCATTCTGAAATCATGTAGTACATGAATGGCCATTTATCTGGGTAGATGCCGGGCACACATCGGCTTTCCCCTCCATATCAGCTGTTTCTAAACTAAGGGCCCTCTCACACTAGCGTATTTCTTTTCCGGCCTAGAGATCCGTCCTCGGGGCTCTGTGCCGAAAGAATACTGATCAGTCACATCCCCATGCATTCTGAATGGAAAGAAATCCGTTCAGGATCCATCAGGATGTCTTCAGTTCAGGACCGGAACGTTTTTTGGACGGAGAAAACACCGCAGCATGCTGCGGTTTTCTTTCCGTCCTGGGATGCGGAGCAATGCAAGTCAATGGGGACGGATCTATTTTCTCTGGCATAATCTGCCACAATAGAAAACAGATCCGTCCTCCATAGACTTTCAGACCTTATTCACACATCCGTTGTGTTTTGCGGATCCGTAACTTTGCGGATCCGCAAAACACCTTGCCACCAGCCCTATAGAGATGCCTATACTTGTCCACAATTGCGGGCAAGAATAGGACATGCTCTACTTTTTTGCGGAGCCGCCGTCCAGAAGATCGGCGGCGCGCTCCACAAATGCGGATGCGGAGAGCACAGTGTGTGCTCTCCGCATCCATCACGTCCCCATTCAAAATGAAATTTGCGGAACGGGTGCGGACGAACATTGCGGACGTGTGAATAAGGCCTCAGTAGAGTTCAAAACAGATCAGTTTTGGCAATGTTAAAGATAGTTAAATTTAGTACAAGCGGATCCGTTCAAACGGATGCATGCGGTTGTATTATCTGTAACTGAAACGTTTCTTTCTGATGACTGAACTCTATGCCGGAAAACAAAAACGCCAGTGTGAAAGGGCCCTAAACTAAACGCTCCAGTTAAGGTCTCATCCACACGACTGTTGTTTGTTTCCACGTCCGTTTCGTCCGCCCAAAAACATGGATGACGGACCGTTTTTTTTGGGCGGATCCGTTTTTATAGCAGATCAATTGTAATAATGCCTTTCCTTGTCTGCAAACGTGAAAAAAATAAGACATGCTCTATTTTTTTGACTGAATGTAAACACGGACCACGGATGACCATTGAAATGAATGGGGAACCATCCTATCCGTAAAAAAACCCGGAATGGACGCAGAAACAAACAACGGTCGTGTGCATATGGCCTAAGGCTGAATTCACACATGCCGTTTTTTAATGTACTTTTTGAGCCGTACACAGGACCGGATACAAACGTGACAAGCAGTTCTTCCTGTCGGTTTCTCTTTTCTGGCATCTTTGACACCGACCTAAAGCCTTACTAATGCATGTATAAACTGCTTAAAGGGGAAGTTCATCTCATTTAAAAGAGCTTTTTCTGGACTACAATACTGATGACCTATTTTCCGGATAGGTCATCAGTATCTGGTCTGCGGAGGTCCGACTCCCGGCCCTCCCACCGATCGGCTGTTTAAAGAGGCGCTCTGGTGAGCAGGTTGCCAAGCACAGCGCCGTACGTTGTATAGTGGCTGTGCTTGGTATTGCAGCCCATGCCCTTTCACTTGAACGGGACTGAGCTGTGCTTAGATCACGTGACCGATGAGCGTGACATCACTGGTCTAGGAACAGGTCGCAGCTAGTGCTGAGCAAACTTGTTTTTTAAGTTCTGCATCCAAAGTTCGGGTTATCGAAGGATCCCGTTATGGATTCCAAATTCTAGTCCGTGGTAGCGGAATCCATAACGGGATTCTTCTATAACACGAACCCGAACTTTGGACGCAGAACTTAAAAACACAAGTTTTCTCAACACTAGTCGCATCTCTCACCAGAGCGCCGTGGGATCTGATCAGTGGGCTGCGGGGAGTCGGACCCCCGCCAATCACATATTGATGATTTATCCTAAAGGACAGGTAATCAATATATAAATCCCAGAGAACCCCTTTAAGTAGGTCAATGTTAGGCAGGTCTCCCTTATGTCACCAAAACAGGGCACGGGCTCCACAAGACCTCTGGAGGTGCATCTGGGTGGCAAGGTAGGAAACACATGATGGCACTGGAGGGGGTCAGGATTGGGGGCCATATGTTTTGTGGTATTATTTTAATAGTTTAGGTATTTAAAAAAAACACGGACAACCCCTTTAAGGTAATGCCACGGTTGGAGCCCTGCAACCCTGACTCTCAGATGTCTTCTCAATCATTTCATAGCTGGACGGAGACCTTCTGAAGCCACAGTTCATGGAGCAGCTGAACTATCTGAGACATAAAAGTAAATCATTGCCGGAGAAAGAAAAATGTGACCAGTTGGCCGCCTGTCTGCTCGTGTCCTCCAAGTTCAGCAGCCACAAGAAGCCTCCTGGAGCAGCAGACAGAACTCCACAAAGACCCAAGACGGCCATGGCTCTTCTCGGTAAGGTGTGGCTGAGGAGGAGGTGTGCAGGTGCAGGCATTGTGCTGTCTAGTATGAATACGGGTGGGAGCGCTGAGTCAGCCGCGCGGCCGGTGGAAAGACTTGCATGAACATGTCTGTATGGTACAGTAGAGCTGTGAGCCTCGTGAAATGGTATTACTCATGACGTCTGTTCTTGTATTCGGAGGGATGGGCGAGGTTTAAACAATTAGCAGATGACAAAAACTTCTAAAATGTTGAAAATCGCCTACTAAAAATGAAATTCTGAAGTGTTTGGGGCCATTTACAGTTGCCTTGGTGCTTGCTCTGGTCCATAGAACATCTCCAGGTCATAGAACCACGTGGCCACGTCAGATGAAGGCACAAATTCATTATTCTGTCCACACAAAGGACCATGGATGAAGAAAATCCCTTACCCTAAGTTCACACCTGAGCGTTTCACAGCGCGTTCAAACGCGCTGTAAAACGCTCAACACATGGAAACCATTGCTTTCCTATGGCCCTGGTTCTCACGTGAGCGTTTTACAGCGCGTTTGAACACGCTGTAAAACGCCCGACGCATAAACAAGTACTTGAGCTTTTTTTGGGGCGTTTGTCGCATGTTTTGTGATTGACACCACAGTAGTCAATCACACGAACGCGCGTTTCCTATTTGCAAAACGCGCTGAAATACGCGCGACTAAAACGCGCGTTTCAAGAATGCTCAGGTCTGAACCCAGGGTAATAGCAACACCTACCTGACTGCTACTTGCAAGTTCTATAAAGTTTCATCAGCAGGCGCTGTAGAATAGTTTTTTTTTTATTGCCGGCTGCAGGTATCCGTTCCCGCTTTTGTTGGTTGGCTCCACTCCCTCACTGAAACAAAATAGAAATTTTTTTTGTGATATTTTTAAAAAAATCGCATTTAATAAATCTGGCGTACCACTACTCACCTAGCTGACGGGGCCAATGTTCCCGCCCAGATTTCAAAAGTGCTGACACTGGTGTAAATGACAAAACATGGCAAATTTTTGTGTAAAAAATAGTGGGGCACATTTACCAAGCTCGATGGTTTTTGGCCATAAAATTAAACAGGCGGATTTTATTCCACTGTCGTTCTTTTCTCGTGTATTTATAAAAAGTCGTGTGCTGTCCGCATTTTTGGCGGACCCGTTGAAATGAATGGGTCCACATCCTGTGCGCAAAAAAAACCCAGAACGGAAACAAAATATGTTCGTGTGCATGAGGCCTAAAACAGCGGGGTTTCTTTAGACTAAAAAGAGGCACAAACTTTTTAGTAAATATGCCCCAGTGTGTGACAAAATGTGCAACTTTTTTTTTAAGCCAAATGATTCTTCTTAGGCCTCTTGCACATGAACGTGTGCTGGCTGTGCCTGTGCTGCAGACTGCAAATTGAATGGGGTCCGCGATCCGTCCGTTCTGCAAAAAGATAGAACAAGTTCTATTTTTTTGCGAAACGGAAGCACGGAACTAAGGATCGACTGATTATCGGATTTACCGATATTATCGGCCGAAATTCAGGATTTTCAAAGTTATCGGCATCTACCTTGCCGATATACCGATTTAACAAATCGCGAACATGGATTGCGCTGCTGTCAGCGTGATCCATGTTCGCTCACTAACCCACCAATAAGATTAACTCACTTAGGCCCCTTTCACACGAGCGAGTTTTCCGCGCGGGTGCAATGCGTGACGTGAACGCATATCATCCGCACTAAATCCTGACCCATTCATTTCAATGGGTCTGTGTACATGAGCGTTTTTTTTCACGCATCACTTGTGCGTTGCGTGAAAATCGCAGCATGTTCTATATTTTGCGTTTTTCACGCAGCCCTAGCCCCATAGCAGTGAATGGGGCTGCGTGAAAAACGCATTGCATCCGCAAGCAAGTGCGGGTGCGTTGCGTTTTTCACTGATGGTTGCTAGGAGATGTTGTTTGTAAACCTTCAGTTTTTTATCACGCGCGTGAAAAACGCATCAAAACGCATTGCACCCGCGTGGAAAAAACTGAACAACTGAACGCAATCGCAGGCAAAACTGAATAGCTTTGCCTGTGAAATCGCACAGTTTTCACTGAACGCATCCGCAACGCATCCGGACCTAATCCGGACACGCTCGTGTGAACCCAGCCTTATTCTTTCAAATACAGGAGGCGGGTGAATCATACAACCGCACCCGACCTCAATGAGAGGTAGCTGCGATCCTCAGCGTTTAACCCCTGCCGCACCAGAGAGGTTAACTGCCGTAGATCGCAGCTACCTCTCCTAGAGCAGTGTTTCCCAACCAGTGTGCCTCCAGATGTTGCAAAACTACAACTTCCAGCATACCCGGGCAGTCTTTGGCTGTTCAGGCATGCTGGGAGTTGTAGTTTTGCAACAGCTGGAGGCACACTGGTTAGGAAACAATGTCCTAGAGGCCGGTGCGGCTCTATTTGAATTAATGGGCGAGTTATCGTCATTAGTGGCGCAGTGCACCCACCCTGTATTAAAAACATTGGTGCACCCCCCCTCCACACACACACTATTAAAAACATTAGTGGCGGAGTGCTCCCTTCGCCCCAGTATTAAAATCATTGGTGGCAGTGGCCACAGAATCCCCTCCCCTCCTCTTTATTGGTGGTGCAGTGGCAGCTTCTGATCGGAGCCCCAGCAGTGTAATGCTGGGACTCCGATCGGTTACCATGGCAGCCAGGACGCTGCTGAAGCCCTGCACAGGGCAGCAGGGAGAGTGTGAGGTCCTTTTCACCCTAATAGAGCTCTATTAGGGTGAATAGGACAAAGTGAAAAAACAAAAACAAAATATTAAGTATAAATATTTAATCTAATATATACATATATATATATATATTCATATATTCATCCCGGCGGCCGTACGGAGGTTGCCCATGCATTGGGGACCTCAAATTGCGGCCCACCTACGGCCATGTGAATGAGCCCTTACAGATTCTGTTGCTAAAAGAAAAAGTAAAAAATAATTTTTAAATAATAAAAAACAATGACGATCACCTGCATCACGGTAGGCATAGTTTATAACATTTTTCAGGGTTCTCTTTTATAGAGATGTAGGGGCGTCATCTGTAGTTCTGCGGACTGGTTGATGGCGGTGTCACCACAGGAACATGGTAATCCATGGTAATCCATGGTAATCCAGCATGTAACATCTCCGCCTGTTGCTATACAACAACCCAAATGTATCCAAGTAATACACCTACAGCTGACACATAGTAACGGATTCTGTGTTTGTTACAGTTCACACTGTGAAGCATTCCAAGGCTTTCCATAGAGACAGAAGCTTTCTGATTATTTTCTGGTCACCGCTCTCTCATGTGTTTGTCACCGCGGTATCCATATACTGTATACAGGAGGCTCCATACATTGCAGTGTTAGTATACTTCTATAATATATTACTCATCTCTTCACCATTGTAGTCAATATTTAAAGGGGTGTTGTTTTTTATTATTTAAAAACTAATTTTTTCTTATTTTTTAAGCCCTTCTAGGGGACCTTAACCTGCAATCTTTAAGTTTAATACAACGATTTAATACAGTAGTGTATTAAACGAACCGTATGTCTCGGAGGGCATGCGGTCGTGTGCAAGAGGCCTGAAGTGGAGGCCTAAGCCGGTCACGTCACCTGTATTGCATCCCATGACAAGATGATGAGCTGCTCTAGTTTCTCCATTTTGTCCTTTGGGAAATTTTTGAAATAAAAAATTGGTACAATAAAAAAATTAAGAAAAGTAACCAACACTTAGGCCTCATGCACACGACCGTATGAGTTTTTCGGTCCGCAAATTGCGGATCCGCAAAAAAAGGATGACGTTCCGTATGGTATCCTTTTTTTTGCGGATCCGTTATTTTTGCGGATCCATTGTAATAATGCCTATCCTTGTCCGCAAACTAGAAAAAATAGGACATGCTCTATTTTTTGGCGGAACGGAAAAACGGACACACGGAAACGGAATGCACACGGAGTACCATCCGTTTTTTTTGCGGATCCATTGAAATGAATGGTTCCGCATATGGTCCGCAAAAAAAACGGAACGGACACTGAGGCCTTATGAAGCTGTTTATGCGAGTATCTGCCATTGTGCCACTAAAAAGTCACAACTTTACAACATTTCAGCAGTATAACATTTTAGGATTCTTCTCATCACATCATCATTGAGAAATGGTTAACAAAATGAGCGCGGAGACATAGGGGGAGATTTAGCATCACCCAAGCACCTGAAAAGTGGTTTTAAAACGACGCATAGGGGGAGATTTATCTATATTTATATTTACCCATACGCCAGTCTTGATCTCCCTGCGCTGGCATGAGATGTGCCTAAGGGCTCATACCCACAAACGTATTCTTTTTCCGCTTCCGTTCCATTTTTTTTTCCGGACCGTATGTGGAACCACAGAAGTTACTCCATGTGCATTCCGTTTCCGTTTGTCCGCATAGCCGTTACGCAAAAAAGTAGTGCATGTCCTATTATTGTCCGCAAATCACGGTCTGTGGCTCCGTTCATGTCAATAGGTCAGCAAAAAATACGTAATGCACACCGAACACATCCATATGTCACCCGTATTTCATTTGTATTTTGCGGATCCATACTGTGGAAATGCTATGCCCAGCCCATATTGCTCATGTGTTTGGTGAGTAATAAGTTACTGTTTCTGTTTCCGATCCGCAAAAAAACGGATCAAATACAGAAACCATATGGATGTTTTGTGGAATAACAGAATGGAAGATGACTTAAATCAGAGTAAAAAAAAAACTCAGATGCGGAACAACGGATCCGTGAAAAATGGACCGCAAAACAGTGGTTGTGTGCATGAGCCCTAATTTAGGCAGATGCCTCTTAATAAATTAGACGCATCTCTGCCGTGCACCACAAACTGAAGTCTACGTCATCAGCTACAGAAAAAAAATAAAAAAAAAATCACCAAAGGTTATAGCCAGTACTGGGCCAACATGAGCCCAAGTATCACAACTGTATAACACAACGCCTATGGCACATAAATCAAAACAACCTAGATAGAAGATACCAGACCGCGTTTCATTGCAAAACACATTTTTATTACCATATTAAAAGGTGCATATAGCACATACAATTAAAATACATAAGGGGGGGTGCATAGATGGGCGGCATCCAAGAGGAGAGACGGAAGGGAGAAGGTCCGATAAACAGGTCAAATGTATAAAGTGCAAGTGCATACAATCAAGGAAGTAATAACATCATACCCATACTGTGTCTCTCCTCCGGGATGGCGCCAACCCCGACGCGCGTTTCGGCACAGGCCAACCCCAGACGAAGGCTTGTGCCGAAGCGTGCGTCGGGGTTGGCGCCATCGCGGAGGAGAGACACAGTATGGGTATGATGTTATTACTTCCTTGATTGTATGCACTTGCACTTTGTACATTTGACCTGTTTATCGGACCTTCTCCCTTCCGTCTCTCCTCTTGGATGCCGCCCATCTATGCACCCCCCCTTATGTATTTTAATTGTATGTGCTATATGCACCTTTTAATATGGTAATAAAAATGTGTTTTGCAATGAAACGCGGTCTGGTATCTTCTATCTAGGTTGTTGTCATCAGCTACAGGCTGGTGTAGACTTCAGCTATAGCTTATGCCAGTCTCTGACAAAAGTCATAGCAAATCCGGTGAGCTGCACGAAGTCCTTCAGCTAAGCCCCGCCAGCCTAAAAAGTCGCCAATTATGGTGTACATATGGCGTGCGGCATAATGTGCGACTTTTTAATGCCACAGTAGCGGCGTAAAGGGCTTAATAAATATTCCTTTTATTTGCAACTTTTTAAAAAATGGTCTCATCTTCCAGTTTTCATACCGCCGTCGCCACTTTTCAGACAGGGGGCGTGGCCGGCAGCTGCGACAGATTTATCTTAATTTGCGCCAGTTGTCTGTTGCAAATGAAGCCAGAAGCTCTGAGCTGCCGTAGATTTCTGTTTAGGCGCACAGACTGCCGGACTACCGCAGTCCCCAGTGCACAGGCAAAATCCATTCGGATTCCGCAGACGGATCCAGACCCATTCAACTTGAATGGGTCTGTGATCCGTCCGCACGGCAAAAATATAGAACGCGTTCTATTTTTTTGCGGTGCGGAGGCTCAAAGGCTCTGTGCCTCTGTTCCGCACCGGACCTTTTGGATTGCATCTGTGATGCTGTGAAAACGCTGATCTTGATAAACCTCCCCCATAGTTTACGCCAGATTTATTTATTATGTAAACTAGTTGGAAATTGCGCAGATTTTGGTGCACATCGGTGCCCTCTCATAGTTTGTGTTTCTGTAGAACTGTAAGGAGATCTCAGAGTAGTCTCAGGAGACATCTGCCCTTCTCGCAGAGTTCACAGCATGAATACATGGACACAAATGTCTCCCTGCAGTCTAGACAGCCCGCACCTGTGTGCAGCATCTCGCCATCACTGCATTCATCGTCCTTTGTGTATTTTTACCTTCCATATGAAAGGCTTTCACTGTAGGTTATTTATTTCTCCATTGAACTCCTTCCTGATTTCTCGACACGGTGGATTACCTATTTATGGGTCATGTTCTTCCCTCCTCCAGTGATTGTTCGACAGCTCCTCTCCGGGTAGTCATACAGAGGACCTGCTATCATTCCAGCTATGTCTAAGTAACTTCTTGCATCCCCCCATGCAGTAACAACTCTGGGGTATCTGTTCTTATAACTTTACATTGTTCCGTTCTTCAGTTATTGCTACTAGAAGTTTATTCCTGAATTCCTGCTGCCGCCACAGTACAGTAATACACTCGTATAGATCATAGGAGTGTATTACAGTGCAGCGGCGGCAGCAGGAAGCGCACGGCATCATAGGAACGTATGACGCCGTGCGCTCCTGCTCTAAGCAGGGTGCCAGTTCAGTATCACATGGTCCGTGTTCCACGGACGTGTGAATGCAGCCTTAAGAAGGGTATACACTATAAGTAGCTTGTTTGACCACCTGCTACCACCATACACTTGCAGACTTGGCCAAGCTGAGCGTGCTTGTGTTCTCAATGGGGAGAGGGGAGTAAGCCACTGCCAGGCTCCTCAGACAGTGGCTTATCTCTGGTGGGAACAAAGGATTGGACATGTTGAAATTCAGAATGTCCAGTCCTTCTTTCCCTCGACATCTTCCGATACCTCCTCACACAATAGATGGTCGGCCATCCCTCCTGAGGTTAGGCTGACGGTCGTCTAATTTACAGAGCAGTGCATGTGGACGGGGTTCTCTAAAACTTCTGTGTGAAATATGCTTATGCTGATGTTTTTTAAGTTTTCAGCGTGTTCATTATGTTTTGGAAAAGCAGATGATTTTCACCACAGATTTCACTTTTTCAATATACAGGGTGAAATGTGGAGCGCAATCCAAGCCAGATCCACATATAACTCAAAAATCAGCCTAAGGGCTCATGCAGTCGATCGTGTGCCAGCCGAACCGTGCATCGGGGACCACAATTTGTGGTCCCCAACGCACGGGCAACATCCATGCGGATTCAGCAGACAGATCCAGAACCATTCAACTTGAATGGGTCCGCGGTCCATCCACACCGCAAAAAAATGTTCTAATTTTTGTGGTGCGGAGGCACGGAGAGAAACCCTTCCCGATGGCAGACCCATTCAAGTGAATGGGTCCGCATCCGTGATGCAGTGCAATAACAGCCAGGGCCTGTGTTTTGCGGACCCGCTGTTTGCGGGCTGCAATACGGGCCCGGCCGGCACAGGTTCGTGCACATGAGGCCTAAGGCCTTATTCACATGTCAGTGAATGACAGACGTGTATTGTCTATGTTCTCCACGGACGGCACACGGATCCAACGACTGTATCGTCTTTAGTCACATATGAGTGGTTTTCTAATTCTACCGTGGATGCAGACCAAACACATCCATTGAAGTCTATGAGACCTTGAAAACCACAGACACAATGATGCCATCTGTGTCCTGTCAGTAGTTTTCATGGACCATTGGTAGGAGAACATTCTTCTTCAGCCTGTCAATGCACCGGGAACACGAATGACACATGAAGGGCGAAAAACGGACGTACAGACCAAAGACGGACCCTTCACAGACATTGTCAATCTTTTTGAGGACCGGACACAAGGATGTGGAAAGCACATGAATGATCTGTGTTCTTTTCCCATCCATACGCCTGTTCCGTAAACAGTAGAACATGTCCTGTACTTGGATGCAAAATGCGGACCACAGACCCATTGAGGTGTGAAATATATGCCAAAATCTGCATGAATTTTAGGCCATGTGAACATACCCTCAGAATTTTCAGAATAGGGATTCTAGAGATGTTTTGAGGGACACGTGATTGAAGATATGTCAGGCTATGTCAGGCTATGCTCTGAATCATTACTAAATTGTTGGTTAAGATTAGTCCCTCATTTGTCTCTTTTTGAAGGAGGAAACATATGGGATCCTTATGAGACCACTATGAATAGAGACTACCCTCATAACGTGTGTTCTCCACCAGTGGCCGTACGGTAAGTCATTACACTTGGACTTGTCTTTAGCTCTCAGTCTGTATCTCTCCATGCTTCATCCCATTTCTTAATCACAATGTTGGCTGTCCTACAGTCCTTCTCCATTATGGTCAGGTAGATCTAGCTAGTATGGTATTGGTCCTCAACAGTTCATCTTTATAGTGATTACAAAAAGTTGCTTAAATGTGTTTTCTGGGACTTTAAATATTGATGGCCTATCCTCAAAATAGAACATCAATATCTGGATGGAGGGGGTCCGACTTAACCCCCCCATTCCCCGTCAATCAGCTAAAGGGGCCGCGGCACTATGGCAAGTTCTGTGGCCTCTTCCCTGGCATGTGGTGTCACATGCATCCGCCAGATGGCCTTTGTATAGCTCTGTCCCATTTAAGTGAATGGGACTGAGTTGCATTACCGTTCACAGCCACTATACAATGTAGGGCACTGTGATTGTTACACTGTAAGCATGGGTCATCAATCTCAGATGGCGGGGGGTCTGACACCCAGCACCCCCGCCAATCAGCTGTTTATCTCCATGTGAGCACCACTTCCTCTTCGGTACATCACACTTTGTCTCGGAAGTGCGGTGTAATACAGGTGCCCGCCCCATTCGAATGAATTACACTACGCCACTGCTCCATTGGAAACAACGCGTAGTGTGATGACAAGGAAGCGCTGCTCGCATGGAGTGCCGCCTCCTCCTCTCACAGCTGTTCAGCAGTGGTCCCAGGTGTCAGACCCCCATTGATAAGATATTGATGACCTACCCTGAGGATAGGTCATCAATATTAGGGGCTGGGCAACCCCTTTAACTCATGATATTCGCCGTGGTCCACAATTGGTCAGAGAATCATGCGGACTGTTATCTTACAGTAATTAAAAATCTCCAGTCATTTTGTGTCTACAGCTACTTTTGCCGACTTATGTATTTCCATAGTAACAGACTGTCCACAAATCGGGATCCACAAAAAAAAATGTGTCCATCAGTTTTTTTTGGAGGATTCCTTTATTTTCACAGATCCCTTGTAATAAATGCCTATCCTCGTCCACAAATGAGAAAAAAGTAGGACATACACTACTTTTTTTGCTGAAGGGAAACACGGACAACGGACGCGGAACACAAACGGATGAACTGTCAGCATTTTTTGCTGACCTATTGAAATGAATGGGTTCCTGTCCTATCCGCAAAAAGAAAAAACTGAAACGGAAGCCGAGAAAAACAACTGTCGTGTGCATGTAGCCTAAGGCCTCTTTCACACGGGCGTCACGTTTGACGCCCGGATAAGAGGCGGGTGCACTGCGGGAAATATCGCAATTTTTCCGCGTGTGTGCAAACTTTTGTAATGCGTTTTGCACGCGCGTGTGAAAAATCCGCATGTTTGGTACCCAGACCCGAAGCCGGACTTCATCACTGAAGTCCGGTTTCGGGTTCAGTATTCTGTATATTTTTTTATTTTCCCTCATAACATGGTTATAAAGGAAAATAATAGCATTCTCAATAGAGAATGCAAAGTAAAAAGGGCAAGAGAGGGTTAATAATAATTAAAAAAAATAACTCACCCCCTCCATTTGATCGCGTAGCTGACGGTTACCGGGCTCCTGTTCTGTCTTCAGCTGGGAAGGGGGTGAAGGACCTTCAGTGATGTCACTGGGTCACATGGTCCAATCACATGGAAGCAGGTGATTGGACCATGTGACCCAGTGACGTCACTGAAGGTCCTTCATCCCCTTCCCGGCTGAAGACAGAACAGGAGCCCAGTAACCGGCAGCTACGCGATCAAATGGAGGGGGTGAGTTATTTTTTTTTATTTTTTTTTATTTTTTTGAACCCTCTCTTGCCCTTTTTACTTTGCATTCTCTATTGAGAATGCTATTATTTTCCTTTATAACTATGTTATAAGGGAAAATAATAAAGATCGGGTCCCCATCCCGATTGTCTCCTAGCAACCATTAACCACTTCAGCCCCCCTAGCTTAAACACCCTTAATGACCAGGCCACTTTTTACAATTCCGCACTACACTGCTTTCACCGTTTATTGCTCCGTCATACAACTTACCACCCAAATGAATTTTACCTTCTTTTCTTCTCACTAATAGAGCTTTCATTTGGTGGTATTTTATTCTTGCTGACATTTTTACTTTTTTTGCCATTAATACAAATTTAACGAAATTTTTGCAAAAAAATGAAATTTTTCACTTTCTGTTGTAAAATTTTTCAAAAAAAACTACATTTCTATATAAATTTTTCTCTAAATTTATTGTTCTACATGTCTTTGATAAAAAAAAAGTCCAATAAGTGTATATTTATTGGTTTGGGTAAAAGTTATAGCGTTTATAAACTATGGTGCAAAAAAGTGAATTTCCGCATTTTGAAGCAGCTCTGACTTTCTGAGCGCCTGTCATGTTTCTTCAGGTGCTAGAATGTCAGAATAGTATAAATACCCCCCAAATGACACCATTTTAGAAAGAAGACACCCCAAAGTATTCGCGGAGGGGCATGGTGAGTTCATGTATCATTTCATTTTTTTTCACAAGTTAGCGGAAAATGACACTTTCTGAGAAAAAAAAAAAAAAGTTTTAATTTCTGCTAACTTCTGGCAAAAAATAAAATAAAATCTCAGACGGACTCACTGTGCCCCTCAGTGAATACCTCGGGATGTCTACTTTCCGAAATGGGGTCATTTGTGGGGTGTGTTTACTGTTCTGGCATTTTGGGCGGGGCTAAATTGTGAGCCGCCATGTAAAACCTAAAGGTACTCGTTGGAATTTGGGCCCCTTTGCGCACCCAGGCTGCAAAAAAGTGTCACTTATGTGGTATCGCCGTACTCAGGAGAAGTAGGGCAATGTGTTTTGGGGTGTATTTTTACATATACCCATGTTGGGTGAGAGAAATATCTCTGTAAATTGTCAACTTTGTATAAAAAATTTTTAAAAGTTGTCGTTTACAGAGATATTTTTCACACAAAGTATGGGTATATATAAAAATACACCCCAAAACACATTGCCCTACTTCTCCTGAGTACGGCGATACCACATGAGTGACACTTTTTTGCAGCCAAGATGCGCAAAGGGGCCCTAAAACCAATGAGTACCTTTAGGATTTCACAGGGCATTTTTACGCATTTGGATTCTCACGCTTTAGGCCCCTTTCACACGGGCGAGTTTTCCGCGCGGGTGCAATGCGTGATGTGAACGCATTGCACCCGCACTGAATCCTGACCCATTCATTTCAATGGGTCTGTGTACATGAGCGTTTTTTTTCACTGATCACTTGTGCGTTGCGTGAAAATCGCAGCATGTTCTATATTCTGCGTTTTTTACGCAGCCCTAGCCCCATAGAAGTGAATGGGGCTGCGTGAAAAACGCATTGCATCCGCAAGCAACTTTTTACATTTTTTTATTCAAAGTTGTCAATTTACAGAGATATTTCTCTCACCCAGCATGGTTATATGTAAAAATACACCCCAAAACACATTGCCCTACTTCTCCTGAGTACGGCGATACCACATGACTGACACTTTTTTGCAGCCAAGATGCGCAAAGGGGCCCAAATTCCAATGAGTACCTTTTAGGAGGGCATTTTTACGCATTTTTCTTCTCACGCTTTAGGGCCCCTAAAATGCCAGGACAGTATAAATACCCCACATGTGACCCCATTTTGGAAAGAAGACACCCCAAGGTATTCCATGAGGGGCATGGCGAGTTCATAGAAGATTTTTTTTTTGGCCCAAGTTAGTGGAAATTGATTTTTTATTGTTTTTTCTCACAAAGTCTCCCTTTCCGCTAACTTTTGACAAAAGTTTAATTTTCATGGACTCATTATGCCCCTCAGCGAATACCTTGGGTGTCTTCTTTCCAAAATGGGGTCACATGTGGGGTATTTATACTGCCCTGGCATTTTAGGGCCCTAAAGCGTGAGAAGAAAAATGCGTGAAATGCTCTCCTAAAGGTACTTATTAGAATTGGGCCCTTTGCATCTTAGCTGCAAAGTGGCACATGTGTATCAGCAGTACTCAGAAGTAGGCGATATGTTGGAGTGTATTTACATATACCCATGCTGCGTGTGAGAAATATCTCTGTAAATTGACAACTTTGAATAAAAAATTTAAAAAGTTGTCGTTTACAGCGATATTTCTCACACACAGTATGGGTATATATAAAATACACCCCAAAACACATTGCCCTACTTCTCCTGAGTACGGCGATACCACATGAGTGACACTTTTTTGCAGCCAAGATGCGCAAAGGGGCCCTAATTCCAATGAGTACCTTTAGGCCCCTTTCACACGGGCGAGTTTTCCGCGCGGGTGCAATGCGTGAGGAGGACGCATTGCACCCGCACTGAATCCGGACCCATTCATTTCTATGGGGCTGTGCACATGAGCGGTGATTTTCACGCATCACTTCTGCGTTTTGTTGCATGTTCTATATTCTGCGTTTTTCACGCAACGCAGGCCCCATAGAAGTGAATGGGGATGCGGGAAAATCGCAAGCATCCGCAACCAAGTGCGGATGCGTTGCGATTTTCCCGCATTGTTGCTTAGCAACGGGACCCAATCTTTATTATTTCCCCTTATAACATGGTTATAAGGGGAAATAATAGCATTCTTAATAAAGAATGCATTATTAAATGATGAGGAAGGGGTTAAAAATAATAAAAGTTAACTTACCTTAGCCACTTGATCGCGTAGTCGAGATCTGTCCTCTTTTTCCCTGCAGCATCGATGATCTAAAGGACCTGTGATGACGTCACATCACATGGCCCAATCACCTGCTCCATCACTATGGTGATGGAGCATGTGATTGGTCCATGTGACCATGTGACATCATCCAAGGTCCTTAATCACTATCCTCAGGCTGTGGATAGTGCTTAAGGACCTTGGATGATGTCACGTGGTCACATGGACCAATCACATGCTCCATCACCATAGTGATGGAGCAGGTGATTGGGCCATGTGATGCTGTGACATCATCACAGGTCCTTTACATCTTTCAAGCTAACGGAGAGGATGCCGGGCTTCGCGATCAAATGGAACAGGTAAGTAATTATTAGTTTATTATTTTTAACCCATTCTGCACCGGGTTCAACATTAGGGAGATGGCCAAGGGTATTATTTTACATTATAACTATGTTATAATGTGAAATAATACCAGCGGGATATTTCTGACCCAAACATGCACTTCTGTGAAGAAGTGCAGGTTCGGGTCTGGGTACCAAAGTGCCGATTTTCTCCGCGCGTGCAAAACGCATGACAGCGCTTTGCACTCGCAGGGAAAAATCGCGGCAATTCCCGCAACGCACCCGCACTGTTTGACGGAGTGCACCCGCAACGCCCGTCTGAAAGAGGCCTTAGGATTTCACAGGGCATTTTTACGCATTTGGATTCTCACGCTTTAGGGGCCCCTAAAATGCCAGGACAGTATAAAAACCCCACATGTGACCCCATTGTGGAAAGAAGACACCCCAAGGTATTCTGTGAGGGGTATGGCGAGTTCACAGAAAAAGAAAATTTTGGCACAAGTTAGCGGAAATTGATTTTTTTTTTTTTTACAGTCTCATATTCCACTAACTTGTGACAAAAAATAAAATTTTGCATGAACTCACCATACCCCTCACGGAATACCTTGGGGTGTCTTCTTTCTAAAATGGGGTCACATGTGAGGTGTTTGTACTGCCCTGGCATTTGAGGGTCTCCGTAATCATTACACGTATGGCCAGCATTAGGAGTTTCTGCGATTCTCCTTATATTGAGCATACGGGTAATGAGATTTTTTTCCGTTCAGCCTCTGCGCTGAAAAAAAAATTAACGGCACAGATTTTTTCATTCGCATCGATCAATGTGGATGAAAAAATCTCTGCCAAAATCAGTGACTGCGGTGCGGTGGGCTGGGCGCTAGCTACCTAACAAGTAGCTAACTAACTGGCGGTGATAAGAGACCCTTATGCCCCATTCACACGTCCGAAATTCTGTTTGCGGAACGGAATTGCGGACCCATTCATTTCTATGGGGACAGACTTTGTCCCTCTCGGATCCGGAATTACGGATCCGCGCTTCCGGGTCTGCACTTCCGTTCCGCAAAAATATAGAACATGTCCTATTCTTGTCCGCAATTGCGGACAAGAAAAAGCATTTTCTATATAGTTCTGACAATGTGCGGATCTGCAAAATGCGGAAAGCACATTGCTGGTGTCCGTGTTTTGAGGATCCGCGGATCCGATCCGCGGATCTGTGAATCCACGGATCCGATCCGCGGATCCGTGAATCCACGGATCCGCAAAACACATATGGACATCTGAATGGAGCCTTACAAGGGGTGTGATCAGGGGGTCTAGATGGGGTGATCAAGGGGTTAATAGGTGAGGGGGGTAGGTGAGGGGGGGGGGGTTAGTGTAGTGTTTGGTGCAACTTTACAGTGTTACCTGGTCCTCTGGTGGTCGATCCCAGTAAATGGGACCACCAGAGGACCAGGTAGCAGCTATATCAGACGCTGTTCACAAAACAGCGTCTGACATAGCTGTTTGATGTGATATAATTCGCATCTACAGCCTGCCAGCGATGGATCATCGCTGGCAGGCTGTAGCTCAACTGCCGAGATGCGCTTCACTGTGAACGTGCGCGCGTTCACAGGCAGTCACGGCTCTCGCGAGATGACGCGCCGATGCGTCATCTCAGAGCTACAGGACCGCCCGCAGGACGCATCCCTGCGTTAGGCGGTCCTGTAGCGGTTAAGGAAAATCGCAAAGCATCCGAAAAAACGCAGAAACCGGAGCATGCTTCGATTTTCACGCAACGCACAAGTGATGTGTGAAAAACAACGCTCGTGTGCACAGCCCCATAGAAATGAACGGGTCAGGATTCAGTGCGGGTGCAATGCATTCACCCCACGCATTGCACCCGCGCGGAAAACTCGCCCGTGTAAAGGGGCCTAAGAGTGCTGGAATCTCATTGCTTGCTATAGGCAACTGCTCTAAACCTTCCTCATTGTGGCTGTACTACTACCCCAACATCTGATGTTGAAAACAGGGGTCCATTGTTTCAGAGTCTTCTTTAAAACCAAGATAGTGGACAGATGACCTCTCGCTATATGCTGCGGCCTCTATTATTTGTGTGTAGGTCATTTAGACTATAATAATATTATATGGAGAACGGTTTATCATGTACCGCTGCAGTGAATACTATGTGGTTGAATCATTTAATGAAAATGTCATCAGTAAGGTCACATTACAGGTGTTGGTGTCACATCCATCCGCACACTGCACTCAGCTACATCGCTGGTCTATTGAATGTCATATGAATGGTTAGCAGCATGCATAGTCTACAGAACCGATCCTGTGTTTATCTCACAGACCCAAGACATCTAAAAGCTACAGAAACCCTTACCATCTGTGTGACCCTGTTGGGATCAGCATGTACAGCGATGAGTTTAGCTGGAAACCATATTCCAAGCCAGAGCCTATCAGAGCGGCAACAGCATCAGGAGCCAGGAACAACAGACCTCATCCTGACAAGGTACTCCATACATTATCCATACATAATATTCACCATGCATATCCTTCAATCTGATAATACATTAAATATCACATGCATTAGCTAAAGCCCTGAGCGATATCCTGCATGGCTTTCAGCTCTTGAGGGCGTCTCGAAAACAATGGACACTCTCCGTTTATTTCACTGAGAGCTCTCGAATTCTCTGCAGTGGGGCTTCAGGACAAGCAAGTGCCCCAAGGGGCCGGGCAATCCCTTTTTGATAGAAGGGACCCCCAATAAAAAGTTGATTGCGCAATGTTCTGTGACCCTCAGTCATCACCTGAATGCTGTGATGGAAAAAAATAAAATAAAATTCCCGGATCGCTGTCGTTTAGTCATCTCGCCCTCTGAAAAAAAATAAAAATAAATGATCCAAAACGTCATACATGCCCCAAAATGGTACTAATAAAAACTACAGTTTGTCTTGTGAAAAACAAGCCCTGTAAAAAGAAAAACCTAAAAAATGATAACACAAAACATTTTATCTAAAGTTTTTTTATTTTTATAAAAGTACTAAAACTTAATAAAAACTGTATAAATCCGGTATCGTAATCTTTCTGACCATGTCCATTTAGCGCACAGTGAAAGGTGTACAAAGGAAACAAAAACAAAAAAAGTGGTGGAATTTATTTCAATTTCACTCAAAGAATTTTTTTCCTTTTTTTCAAAAAATGATATGGTAAATTACTGGTAATTGGTGCCATTAAAAATATAACTTGTCCTGCTAAAAACCAACCCTCAGGCTACATGCACACTAACATATGTGTTTTGCGGTCCGCAAATTGCGCAGCCGCAAAAAAAACGGATGACGTGCATATGGCATCTGTTTATTTTGCGGATCCATTGTAATAGCGCCTATCCTTGTCCGCAAAACAGACAAGAATAGGACATGCTCTATTTTTTTGCGGGGCTACGGAACGGACATACGGATGCAGATAGTACACGGTGTGCTGTCAGCATTTTTTTGGCAGACCTATTGAAATGAATGGGTCCGCATCCTATCCTAAAAAACGGAACGGACACGGAAACAAAATACGTTTGTGTGCATGTAGACTCATACAGACATATAAACGGGAAATAAAAACGTTATGGCTCCTGGAAGGCGTGGCTTGACTGCAAGCAGATGGAAAGGAATATCACATGACTGCAGGATCGGTCTACGCACAGCCTGTAATCGTGAAGACGCATGAGTCTGCATAGGAGCTGTATACAAAACACGGTGGGAGTTTTTTTTTTTTGTATAAACTTCTTGTAAAGTTGCTTCACTTTTTATCCTAGGTGTATGGTTCATTTTTTTTCTTTTTTAGTTTCATAAAATTTTATTCATATTCCATCACTCAACATCAGTCAACTACGTTCAAAAAAATAAAAATAAATGTCAAGGTCCGATTGTGTGGCCCTCTTTCTTGGAAAAAAACAAAACCACTTCTAATCTTGGAGACAACCTTTCATGAAAGGCGTGGCATGCCGAAAGGCTACTGACTGCAGATTCCTATTTCACAGCTCTTACACCTCTCTCTACATTTTAGAATGTTAAACCGTCACTACGTTTTGGTAAAACTTTTTGATATGTCCCTATGACGGCCGCCGTGTGTGGGCTGTTTTTCACTGATGGTTGCTTGATGATGCTGTGTGTTCCTGGCACATGCAGTCTGTAATCATGAAGATGCATGAGTCAGCACAGGTGCTGTGTACCAAACACGGTAGGGGTTTTATTTTTTAGTACCAACTTTTTGATAAAGTTGCAATATTTTTTTTTTTCTAGATGCCTGGCCCTTTTTCTTGCCCTTCCTCCCACCAACCTTCCCTTCTGATCTCAGACACGACCTTTCGCGTGAAAGGCATGCCGAAGGCTACTAACTGCAGATTCCTATTTCACATATTTAAACAATAGACTCTACATTTTGAAATGCTAAGTTGCTTTTTCGACATTTTTTTTTTTTTAAACATAATTTTTTTTTTCTCTTCGATTTAGGCGGGAAGTGCTTTATATAAACCCATGATGGAAGGCAAATAACACAGAGGGACAAATGCTTCAGCGTCCACAGAGCGCTGACCTCTAACCACACTCAGTACTTATCCGTGCAAGGAAAAATGGAGCTGCAGAGATTGGGAGAAATTTATCAAACTGGTGTTACCCTGGGTTCAGACCTGAGCGTTCTAGAAACGCGCGTTTTAGTCGCGCGTATTTCAGCGCGTTTTGCAAATAGGAAACGCGCGTTCGTACGCGCGTTCTTGTGATTGACTACTGTGGTGTCAATCACAAAATGCGCGACAAACGCCCCAAAAAAAGCTCAAGTACTTGTTTATGCGTCGGGCGTTTTACAGCGCGTTCAGACGCGCTGTAAAACGCTCAAGTGAGAACCAGGGCCATAGGAAAGCATTGGTTTTCATGTGTTGAGCGTTTTACAGCGCGTTTGAACGCGCTGTAAAACGCTCAGGTGTGAACTTAGGGTAAAGGAAAACTGGCTTAGTTACCCATAGCAACCAATCAGATTCAGCCTTTCATTTTTCAGCGCTCCTTTGGAAAATAAAAGGTGGAATCTGATTGGTTGCTATGGGCAACTAAGCCAGTTCTACTTTACACCAGTATGATAAGACACCTCCTATGTTTTCTGTCAGCTTCCACAAAATAAGGCTACATTCCACGACCGTAAGTGTTTGCGGACAAGACTGGCTGCTGATGAACCTGTTGCGATGTACTCGGCGCTTTCACTAAACAGCCCCCTCAAACTGAGATAGTGCTGTATACACCAGGTAGTAAACGCACAGCCAGAGGCCTAGCTATAAAGGAAGCAGGGGAAGTGGCTGCTACGGGGCCGAAACTCAGAAGGGCCCTCCCAGAAGGAGCACTACACGATTTTATTGTTAGGACCACCTCAATAGTATTACACAGTACATAACATACAGTATATATGTGTAGGAAACAGACTGAGCGGCTTCCGGGCCTGGTCTGAGAGAGCGATCTTGACCAGCCACCGGATTGGGGGTTGCATCGGAGCAGGGGGTTGCTGGATGGGGGCTCCATTTAAAAAATTGCTATAGGGCCCAGTTACCGCACTGCACACAGACATGCTATCTTGCTGGCCTGTAATGTCTGACCATCACCTCTACCACAGCAATGACTGGAGCATCACCCTTTCACCACTGACAACTTTTCAAGCCCAGTACAGTAGTCGGTCTAACCCCGGGCACATTATAAGGATAGGAGTAATGAGGTACACCGTGTGCACCCGCGAGAACCATTCACTGCCCCCACAGCAGCACTCCGTAAGTGCGAGAGGCTATGCCGCTGTCACATCCAACTGTGGCTTCAGCCTCAATGCGCACACAGCTCTGCTCACATTTCCACAACGAAGGGTTTGTGTGGTGAAGGGCTCCATGATAGACCAGCCTGCTGCTAGTGACACAACCAACATTGCCAGTAAGGTGTAAGGCTGAGGGTGCCTGCCCACGGGGTAGAAATTCCACACAAATTTCCAGCAGTCCTGTACACATCTAGAGGAACATCCGTTTCCCTACAGGAACAGCCTATCGAGTCGACCATATTGAAACAACCAGGAATTGGGCTGTTTAGGGCCTTGACCTTGACCGATCTACCGTTATGGCTAATCCGCCCCAGCCTTCAGGTTAGATGGTACATCATGCTGGTTGCATTTTTACGAAGGTTCCCCGTGTCTGTGAACATTTTTGAACACCTACGAAACAATATTTTGTCGCACGGGCGTTTTTGAAACGCATTCAACACTTAGAATTGGAGGGGGCGTGTCAGAGGACGGATTTGGACCCCTGACAAATTTACCTACATTTATACCCGGAAACGTTGGTGAACAGCTACTCCAGCCAAGGGCCGGTCTAGTTTTTCCGCCAGGCGCACAGACTGCTAAAGAGCACACGCCTTGTCATAAATTAGGCGCAGCAAAGCCAAAGCAAAGAGAGAGTAAAAAAAAAAGCAGTGCAAAAAGCCGGTCTTTGTAAATGACCCCCATTGTTTTATTTTATTTTTTATCAACAGACTTTTTCAACCTGGAAGTTACCGCATGAAGAGAAGACGATCTCCCAGGACAGCTATTCTCCGTTGATTAAGCCTCCAACTATCGAAGAGGTACAAAGAGCAATGAGGTCCCAATATCTCTCCACGTATAAAGGGGACTATCTAGGAACGCCACAAGGTAAGCGCCGGGTGGGTTTCACTTTGATAGATTACTTATTGCTTGGTCAGTCTTAATTTTTCAGTTCATTGCTAAACACAATACATACCATTTGTGATATGATGCACAATATGACACACTGTTTTAAAGTAGTCCGTCAGATAACAAGATCTTGCGTTTCTTTATGTCGCCTTCTCCTTTTACATCCAAAGCTACATTAAAGGGCATCTGGTTGTGATATGAAATCCTTACACACTGTGCAGAAATATATAACCAATATACATAGTTATAGAGTAACTAAACCTTTGAGTAAAATTTTAATAAGATGTCCCTAATGCACTAATAAAAGTTTTTCTAATATACTTTATTAAATCATTTTATATTTTTATTAGACTTTTCCCTACCTAAAGTGCACCATTCCCTGTTCACTTAAAACTCAGTTCTCTGTACACCGCTGACAGCTCAGAGGTATATGGAGTGCGGACTGTGCAGTTTATGAATGGGGCCGCAGTATAGAGAGTACAGGCGGGACCGCACATTGCTGCTCCTGCCTGTGCCCCCTGGACGATTACTAACTCTTAGGCCTCTTTCACACGGGTGTCACGTCTGACGCCCGGATAAGAGGCGGGTGCGTTGCGGGAAAATGCGTGATTTTTCCGCGCGAGTGCAAAGCGTTTTAATGCGTTTTGCACGCGCGTGGGAAAAATCGGCATGTTTGGTACCCAGACCCGAACTTCATCACTGAAGTCCGGTTTCGGGTTGAGTATTCTGTAGATTTTATTATTTTCCCTTATAACATGGTTATAAGGGAAAATAATAGCATTCTAAATACAGAATGCTTAGTAAAATGTGGATGGAGGGGTTAAAAATAAAAAGATTTACTCACCATATCCACTTGATCGCATAGTTGCGATCTCTTCTTCATTCATTAGCTGTCGGCTAAAGGACCTGTGATGAGGTCACTGAGCTCATCACATGGTCCATCACCATGGTGATGGACCATGTGATTGGACCATGTGATGTGACGTCATCACAGGTCCTATAGACGGCAGCTAATGCTTGAAGAAGACATAAGAGATCGACGAGGTGAGTTAATTTTTTTTATTTTTAACCACTTAATTAAGATCGGGTCCCGTCTCTTAGCAACCTTGCGGGAAAAGTGCACTGCATCCGCACTTGATTGCGGATGCTTGCGATTTTCCCGCAGCCCCATTCACTTCTATAGGGCCTGCATTGCGTGAAAAACGCACAGTATAGAGCAAGATGCGATTTTCACGCAACGCAGAAGTGATGCATGAAAATAACTGCCCATGTGCACAGCCCCATAGAAATGAATGGGTCCGGATTCAGTGCGGGTGCAATGCGTCCACCTCACGCATTGCACCCGCGCGGAAAACTCGCCCCGTGTGAAAGGGGCCTTAGCATAGCACATGAGTACCCTGTACCTATGTACTATGCCAGGATTAGCGGAGCGGCTCCTGCTTCTGCCTGCTCCACTAAGCTAAGAGATGACATACAGGACTTTTAGCTGAGCGGAGCAGGCAGAAGCAGGAGCCCACTCCGCTCAGCTAATCCTGGCATAGTACATGGGTACAGAGTACCCATGTGCTATGCCAAGAGTTAGTAATCGTCCAGGGAGTACGGGTAGTAGCAGCAATATGTGCGCCTGCCCGTACTCCCTGCGCTGCTGCGGCCCCATTCATAAACTTCACAGTCCGTACTGAGCTGTCAGCGTTGTACGGAGAACTGAGTTTTAAGCACACAGGGAATAGTGCGCTTTAGGAGGAAAAAGTATAATAAAAATACAAAAGGAATTAATAAAGTATATTAAAAGAACTGTTATTAGGGCATTAGGGGCATCTTATTAAAATTTTAGTCAAAGCTTTCGTTACTCTTTATAGGTACTCTGGTATACATACAGTAAGGCCCCTTTCACACGAGCGTGTCCGGATTAGGTCCGGATGCGTTGCGGATGCGTTCAGTGAAAACTGTGCGATTTCACAGGCAAAGCCATTCAGTTTTGCCTGCGATTGCGTTCAGTTGTTCAGTTTTTCCCTGCGCGGGTGCAATGCGTTTTGTTGCGTTTTTCACGCGCGTGATAAAAAACTGAAGGTTTACAAACAACATCTCCTAGCAACCATCAGTGAAAAACGCATTGCACCCGCACTTGGTTGCGGATGCAATGCGATTTTCACGCAGCCCCATTCACTTCTATGGGGCCTGCGTTGCGTGAAAAATGCAGAATATAGAACATGCTGCGATTTTCACGCAACGCACAAGTGATGCGTGAAAAAAAACGCTCATGTACACAGACCCATTGAACTGAATGGGTCAGGATTCAGTGCGGATGCAATGCGTTCACATCACGCATTGCACCCGCGCGGAAAACTCGCTCGTGTGAAAGGGGCCTAACGGTTGTGGGCTCCCACTAGGTTGCAGTACATTTGGTGTTTTATTCTTCTACTGTACGGTGCCCGGTATAAAGGAAGCAGTAAATGACACCGGTTGGAATAAGTTGCTTAGTGGAAACCAACAGAATGGAATGCAGCTCTGGATGGGAGTGGTAAAACGTAAATCCTCTGCCGCACATAGTTTCCGCATTATCAGTTGCTTAACTTGTATTCAAAGTCTGCAAAACAACCATGTGGGAGAAGGGTTTACGGGACCTAACTATAGTTTATTTATTTTATGCACTTATACAGCACTACTATATTCCGCAGCGCTTTACAGACATTAGCATCCAGCTGTCTCCAATAGGGCTCACAATCTGAGGTCCCTATCATGTGTCTTTGGAGTGTGGGAGGAAACCGGAGAACCCGGAGGAAACCCAGTCAAACACGGGGAGAACATACAAACTCCATGCAGATATTTTTTGTAACTTTTTGTGATTTATAGGGCTGATTTTTTTTTTTTTTTCATACCATGCAAAAAATAGTAAAAAAGAAATTCGGTTTCTTTCAACTGATATTTCTTTCACCAGAGACCTCCCTATGCAGCTGTTAGCGTAGACACATACAGGGAGTGCAGAATTATTAGGAAAATGAGTATTTTGACCACATCATCCTCTTTATGCATGTTGTCTTACTCCAAGCTGTATAGGCTCGAAAGCCTACTACCAATTAAGCATATTAGGTGATGTGCATCTCTGTAATGAGAAGGGGTGTGGTCTAATGACATCAACACCCTATATCAGGTGTGCATAATTATTAGGCAACTTCCTTTCCTTTGACAAAATGGGTCAAAAGAAGGACTTGACAGGCTCAGAAAAGTCAAAAATAGTGAGATATCTTGCAGAGGGATGCAGCACTCTTAAAATTGCAAAGCTTTTGAAGCGTGATCATCGAACAATCAAGCGTTTCATTCAAAATAGTCAACAGGGTCGCAAGAAGCGTGTGGAAAAACACAGGCGCAAAATAACTGCCCATGAACTGAGAAAAGTCAAGCGTGCAGCTGCCAAGATGCCACTTGCCACCAGTTTGGCCATATTTCAGAGCTGCAACATCACTGGAGTGCCCAAAAGCACAAGGTGTGCAATACTCAGAGACAAAGGTAAGAAAGGCTGAAAGACGACCACCACTGAACAAGACACACAAGCTGAAACGTCAAGACTGGGCCAAGAAATATCTCAAGACTGATTTTTCTAAGGTTTTATGGACTGATGAAATGAGAGCGAGTCTTGATGGGCCAGATCGATGGGCCGTGGCTGGATTGGTAAAGGGCAGAGAGCTCCAGTCCGACTCAGACGCCAGCAAGGTGGAGGTGGAGTACTGGTTTGGGCTGGTATCATCAAAGATGAGCTTGTGGGGCCTTTTCGGGTTGAGGATGGAGTCAAGCTCAACTCCCAGTCCTACTGCCAGTTTCTGGAAGACACCTTCTTCAAGCAGTGGTACAGGAAGAAGTCTGCATCCTTCAAGAAAAACATTATTTTCATGCAGGACAATGCTCCATCACACGCGTCCAAGTACTCCACAGCGTGGCTGGCAAGAAAGGGTATAAAAGAAGAAAATCTAATGACATGGCCTCCTTGTTCACCTGATCTGAACCCCATTGAGAACCTGTGGCCCATCATCAAATGTGAGATTTACAAGGAGGGAAAACAGTACACCTCTCTGAACAGTGTCTGGGAGGCTGTGGTTGCTGCTGCACGCAATGTTGATGGTGAACAGATCAAAACACTGACCCTCAGTTCACACTTTCGCGTAAAACGCCGCTTTTGAACGCACATAAAAACGCACAACAGTAAAGGAACCATGCATTCCAATGAGGGTGGTTCACACTTGCGCGTTTTTATGCGCGTTCATAGGCGCCTATAAACGTCCGACGCATAGGCAAGTATGTTCGCGTTAATTCGGGCTTTTTTCGAGCGTTTGGTGCTAATAGACTTCAATGGGAAACGCGATAGGCGTGTTGTTCGGGCGTTTGTGCTGCGTAAAACGCGCCTATGGACGCGCGTTTTTCAAAATTCACACCTCAGATTGGCCAAACTATATAGGGAGGGCTGTTTGGTCATTGGCCAACTATGCAGTCAATCACATAAACGCGCGTCAAACGCGCCTACACTATTTACCAAAACGCTTGAAAAAAACGCGCCTACACGCCAGTCTTGAACGCACCAAAAACGCTAGGCTTCAAAACGCTCAGGTCTGAACCCAGTGTGACAGAATCCATGGATGGCAGGCTTTTGAGTGTCCTTGCAAAGAAAGGTGGCTATATTGGTCACTGATTTGTTTTTGTTTTGTTTTTGAATGTCAGAAATGTATATTTGTGAATGTTGAGATGTTATATTGGTTTCACTGGTAAAAATAAATAATTGAAATGGGTATATATTTGTTTTTTGTTAAGTTGCCTAATAATTATGCACAGTAATAGTCACCTGCACACACAGATATCCCCCTAAAATAGCTAAAACTAAAAACTACTTCCAAAAATATTCAGCTTTGATATTAATGAGTTTTTTGGGTTCATTGAGAACATGGTTGTTGTTCAATAATAAAATGAATCCTCAAAAATACAACTTGCCTAATAATTCTGCACTCCCTGTAGCTGTGGTCACCTGATTAAAATGCTGTTTTTCCTTAGGCTCCGTTCCTTAGGCCCGTTCAGGGCTTTTTCAAACCTCAGGATGGAGCCTCAGATCAATAAAAAAAAAACAGCGTTTTAATCACAGCTATGTGTCTATGCAAACAGCTGCATAGGGAGGTCACTGGTGACCGATTCAAAGAATTAAAATGAGTACATTTTGCGATATAACGGTTTGATGTAAATACATTTTAAAGGGGTTGTCTCATCTTGCCGTTACTAAGGCGAGACAAGACACATTCCTGACCGCCTTCTGGCTGGGAAACAGTAGAGCGCCCTGCCGTTTCAGTAGCTCCCATTGCGGTACATGAGAGCTACGGAAACAGTGTAGCACAGCGAGCTATGCGGTTTCTGAGTCAGGGACACTGTAAAGCTCGCTGTGCTACGCTGTTTCCATAGATCTTATGTACAGCAATGGGAGCTACTGAAACGGAAGAGCGCTGGAGCGCTCAGCTGTTTGCCGGCCGGGGGGTGGTCGGAATTGTGTCTCATCTCGCCTTAGTAATGTCAAGATGAGACAACCCCTTTAATATATGGAGATTGGGGCAGGCTATGGGCATGGTTTGGGTAGGCTGTGATGATGTTTTTTCTATATATACACACACATACATAGAAAACACAGCAGATATTTCTTTTCTACATAATACTATGCAGTTTGTCAATGACCCAAACTAACGGCAGCATAGATCCCTAGAATGGACTTGAGGCCGTAATACGGACACTAGATTGCGGCTGCATTATGGTCGTCCGAATGTCAATGACATGAGACAAATCTTATCTACTTACTAATTTCACTTTTTGATTTATTATTTGTTCGCAGTCCATCTTTATTTGTCACAAGGAACTTCCAGGGCGCAGTGTCCTTCCTTGGAGCAGAATGTAAGGCCCATAATAGAACTTTCCATAATACGGGCCCGCGGAACAGACGTACAGATGCAGACAAAAACTGTCCACATCTTTTTAAGCCCCATTGAAGTGAATGGGTGTGCATCCGATGCGTGAAAAAAACAGTGGCCATGTGCATAAGCCCTGTCCTATACTGTACACTCAGTTCCATTATTCAACTGCCACCAGCTGCAGCAGAAAGTTTATGATATCAAATTTTACTTTGTTACATTACTCAATGGATAACCCCTTTAAGCTTCGACAAAGGAAGGCTACTGGTGTTTGATCCTTGCAGGGCACTCAGGGTTGGAGAATAGGTCAGGGGCCATTTGGAGATGACTTCGGAGAGATCTTTCTTGTCAGCATTTTTTTGCGGCACTTGGGCTTACTTTAACGAGATCTTTGTTCCTAGGTGGTGAAAAAAAAAGACATTGGGGATATTCCTTACTTATACTTATTTCTCACAATACGGTTTATGATTGTATCTGGGGCAACCACAGGAACTGAGGATAAACATTGGGGTCTATCATGCAAAGGCTACATGGCCACTGTGTGAATGGCCACATGTTTTCTGACGGCAGTAAAGGAAGGGGCGCTATACCCAGCACTCCCCGAGCACCTTGTACAGATGGAGAAGACACAAGCAGCGATAACCTTCTGTCTTCTCGGGGCTCTCCGGCTGTCTCCGACACCAACACACTCAACCGAATTTTGTCCATTTGCATAACATTTTAATAAATGATTCACCAGATCATGTCCTAATTATGTGTTCATCTTCTCCTCTTTCACTATGTGTTTTTTCATACAGGTTATCAGGTGAAATATGCAATTGATTCGTCTCCAAACTGGAGGAAAGATGTTCCGCAGCCCCTGGCCACGGAGTCGAGGTTCAATTATCAAGTCCAGCCTCATTGTCCTAAACTGGATGATTTCACTCACAAGTATGGATGTTATGCAAATCGACATCTTTCGGCTAAAGGAGTTGGTAAGCATTTCCAAACTTTTACTAAATTTACTAACTTCTTTCCCAACTTAAAGAAGGTACAGAGTTTCCATCAAATTAAAGGATCACTGAGCTTTCTCAAAACTTTTGACATGTTACAGTGACATATCAAAGGCTGTGGTCGGTGGGTGCTGAGGCTCTCACTAATCATGGGAACAAGGAGAGAGAAGTGCTCTCATAGTATGTTCTCTCTCATTGCTTCAGCAAACGAAGCAAGACGGACTCGATAGAAAATTTATGAGCCTATCTCCATTCCATCTCCTACAGCGAGGGACAGAGCATGCTATGTGAGCGCTTCTCTCTCCTCGTTCTAGCGATTGGTAGGGTTTTCAGTGCTCAGACCCCCACCGATCAAAGCCTTTGATAAGTCAATTTGACCCTTTAAAAGGGTTTTCCAAGATTTTTTTTACTGATGGTGGGGGTTCCAACACCTGAGACCCCGCCGTTTAGCTGTTTCCAGAAGGCAGCGGTACTCCTGTGAGCGCCCCTGCCTTCTCGCAGCTTACCAAGCACAGTGGCTTACCAAGTATAGTGGCTGTGCTTGATATTGCAGCTCAGCCCGATTCACTTGAATGGGGCTGAGCCGCTCCTAGGCCACATCATCGATGAACGTGTTGTCACTGGCCTAGGAAAAGCAGAGAGAAGGCTGCGGCGCTCACAGGCTTTGGGACCCCCACTGATCAGATACTGATGACCTATCCAAAGTTTTTTAAGAAACACAATGTAAGCAGCGTTCATAGCAGAAGTTCATAAATAGAGTGATTAATCGACTATCAATTAAATGCGTGAATAGATTTTGCCCCTTATCAAATAAAGGGCCAATAAAAAATGTGAAATGGACCCTCCATCAAACACTTACTTTTACAGCTTTTGAAAAAGTCAGGAAACAGTGGAGGGGAGGCGACCACATAGTTTGTATGTCATGAATAGAGTCTAGAAGAATCTTTGAGTTCGACACGTTAATACCAAACTGTTTAAAGGCAGAAATTGAACTTTTCGGATTTCTGTAGACTTGGGATGGGTGCCCTTCACGGACGCGACTTCGAGGTCCGGCTGTTTACCAGCACCTCGATCTCCCCTCCGTGTAAGGCCCCCATCCCTTTACCTTCTGATCTCCGCTCATCATCTCTTTATCTCCAGATCTCGGTCCATCAAAACGGAATGCTCATGAAAATAAAAACAAAAATAAAAAATAAAGACTTTTCAAAAGGAAAGTCAAGCCAGAATTACTAAATATAAAGAAAGTAAAACAATTAACAAACAACATCTCTTGCTCCATTATTTTTGAATATAAAGAAAAAGTTAAGAAAAAGGAATACTAAAATAAAAAAATAGAAAAAAGATATGTCCTTGAGAATAATCTTAAGTTAAAAACACCTATTTTCATGTCACTAATGTTAGTTAATAGGAAATTCGTTCCTTTTTTATTTTTAAAATGCATGGAAAATCCACCAAAAAACGCCCGCTGGTGCTTTTTTTGTGCTATATGCTTTACAACACACAGCTGTCTGGAATAACATCTAGTAACAAGTAAATTACCACTGTCTTATCAAGAATATGTCTCCAAATCTTACAAGTAATGTATTGAGATTAACGATATGCCCTATACGCTCTTCATTTATTATTACTGTTATTATTGCTGCTTTGTTATATAATGCATAATAAATAAGATCAATATCGATATATACTGTATTAGCTATAATGTCGACAGGAGACTGAGAATCCATTAAAATTTTTTATTGGACCTTTATAGAGAGTTCCCACCCTATACAATGGCAAAGCTTAACCCCTTCAGGACCCTGAGATTTTCCATTTTTGCGTTTTCGTTTTTCACTCCCGCCTTCCCATGGTCCTATTTTTTATTTATTTTTACATACACATAGCCTTACGGGGGCCTATTTTTTGCGGGACAAGTTGTACTTTCTAATGGCACCATTTACGGTTGCATACCATGTAGTAGGAAGCTGAAATTCCAAATGGGGTAGAATTGGGAAAAAACACAATTCTGATGAAGGTTTTTAATAATTTTTTTTACACTGTACACTATGCGGTAAAATTGACCCGTTATCTTCATTCTCCAGGGCAGTACGGATACCACACTTGTATAATTTTTCTTGCATTTTAATACTGAAAAAAAAAATTAAAACCTTTGAGGAAAAAAAATAATTTTTATAACCATATTCTGACCCCTATGACTTTTGTAGTTATGTGTACAGGGCTAGGTGAGGGTTAATTTTTTGGGGGCCAATCTGTTCTTTTTAGTGATACCAATTTGAAGTGTGTGCCACTTTTTGATCACTTTTTATTAAAAAAAAATATTGGGTGGTTGAAGTGACAAAAAGTGGCAAATTAGCTGTTTTATTTTTTTTCCCGTTACACCATTTGCCGTATGCCATTAACATTGTTATATTTTAATTATATGGGCATTTTCGCACACGGCGATGCCCATGATGTTTATTTTTTTATTGGTTAAGTATTTTTATTTTAAGGAAAGGGGGTGATTTGAACTTTTATGTTTTTTTTAATATTTGTAAAAACTTTTTGTTCACTTTTTTTTTAAGTCACCTTGGGTGACAATACCTGACAATCATTAGATAGCCATCATTGAACACTTCATTTGCAATATAACAATACAATTCTGCCACCTAGTGGTCTGTATTGGTAAATTCCTGAAATAGACTCCAAAGCCTGCTTAAGGCTTCCGGCTATTTCAGCGATGTAACAGGTTCCCCAGTCTCAGCCGGGGAACGCTGTTACCGGAACGGAAGCTTTCGACTTCCGCTTCCAGACTGATCAGATGCCGTGGTCACATTTCACCACGGCATCTGAATGGGAAAATGTATGTGATCAGCCTTATAGCTGCGAGAGGGCTCCATGTTTATGGACCGGACTTCCGCCGTACACATACGGCAAAGGTCCTTAAGGGATTAAATAGCAGAGGTTAATGGATTACACATAGAACCACTAAAGAAGGAGCTGGCAGCTCTGAAACGCATTTGGTATAATGGATGTAATTCCCAAAAAAAATGAGATACTACAGTCGAGATATACAAGTGTAAACCAGAATCGCTAGATACAGTGCTCGGCGCAGCTTGGCAAACAGCGCGCCGTATCAGAGAACAAGTGAGTAGACTAGCACGTGGGACGCCAAACAAAGAGGAGTTACACGACTTAACATACGGGGAACCAGGAGACTCGGCTGAGCAGGAAACATCACTCATACAGGTGGACGGTCCTTGGAAGAGGTCGATACGGTTGAGCTGCTAGTAGCAAAAGAAAGTTGTTTTATATATACGCATACATCCATAATGCTACACGGATGATCTAAATAGATTATATATAAACTTTAGCAGGGGATCAATAAATATTGAATATCATAATAATTATGAACACTGATTCCTGAATGAAATCAAGCATATAATTAACATCGGGATCAAGTAATATCATTAAATACTTAGTAGTAAAAAGATAAGCAGGCACACTCGTATTTGGGTAAAATATGATCTAGTTTAATTAGAATAATAGTAGTCAGAATTTAGTGTATGGATGTAGATAATATAGTGCTGATTGGAATATACTTGTAAAAATAAAGTAGAGAGGTGGGTGTGGTCAATAGTCCATAATAAGAGTCAATGTTCCGATATTAAAAAATGCCACTTAGGCCTCTTGCACACGACCGTATGGCTTTTTCAGTGTTTTGCGGTCCGTTTTTTTCGGATCCGTTGTGTTTCTGTTTCGGTTCCGTTTTTCCGTTCCGTTTTTCCGTATGGCATATACAGTATACAGTAATAACATAGAAAAAATTGGACTGGTCTTAAAATTTTCAATAGATGGTTCCGCAAAAAACGGAACGGATACGGAAGACATACGGATGCACTTCCGTATGCTTTCCATTTTTTTTTTTGCGGATCCATTGACTTGAATGGAGCCACTGAATGTGATTTGCGGACAAGAATAGGACATGTTCTATATTTAAATGGAACGGAAAAACGGAAACGGTAGCCATACGGAGACACTTCAGTATTTTTTTTGGTCCCATTGAAGTGAATGGTTCAGTATACTGTCAGTATACTGAACTTAAAAAACGGCCAGTATACAGTCCGCAAAATACTGTCGTGTGCAAGAGGCCTTAAAGTAAAATTGCCACTTAAGGTAAAAAATTATAGTCCTAAGTTAAAAATACAGTCAGTGAATAGGGTCCCACCGTCTTGTGGGACTTATTTCACATATGATGAGACTTGTGGGTTGTGAGGAACAGTCCTCCACAGAAAAGATATGCAGTGGCTCTGTATATAGTTGTTGCCAATAGCAAATCTTATATTGTACAGGACAGTCTGAAAAAGAAGGATCCTCCTTCACCTGGGGCATCAGAACATATGTATATGAATGATGTATAAAATCA
The DNA here is from genome assembly GCA_033119425.1 of Bufotes viridis. Lineage (NCBI taxonomy): Eukaryota > Metazoa > Chordata > Amphibia > Anura > Bufonidae > Bufotes > Bufotes viridis. The sequence goes on along the minus strand of CM065591.1, from coordinate 459,261,704 downwards.
TTAGCTGTCTGAGGCTCCCAATTGTTTGGAATGCTCCACGGTGCTGTGGGAAAAAAAGGAAAGGGGACGGTGCTCCATGCCTAATCGTGGCGTCCAGAGCTGCTGTCTCCAGCTGCAGAGAACACTTACCCACCGACCGGGGCTATTGTTGGAGCAGATCTTCCGTGGGTGTTCTTCACGATGTAGATCAGGTTCTCAACGTGCCTCGTAGCTTTTCCCGGCAGAATTTGCATAATTTACCGCGATACAGTGGTGAGATTCTCGGCGTCCCTCGTGGTTCCCAGGGCGTGGTTTGCGCGTCTGTGGTATGACGCTATAGGTATCGGGTGGTCACGTGATCGGGATCTTTGCAATAATTTTTCGGAGTGCTCCTCAAGATGTACTTATAATGATACACTGTTGTAAGTGTTGGCAATCCTCTGTAGGCTTAGGCTTAAATACTTACCGCTATTTTAAACTATCATAATCATGAACATTGATCATTGGATAAATTATGTACAGTAATCAATCAAGTATTTGGATCAAGTAACAAGTATTTTTTTTTCAGTGTGTAAATTGTGAGGATGTGCTCTGGTAGACAGGCCTGCGGGCGCAGTATAGAGGCAACGACAGTGTTTTAACTTAAAGAGGTTGTCCGGTCCTAAAATCAAAATTCTTTTTATGTGCTCCTAACACCCCTCACCATGCATACATATGCCCCCAATACCTGTTTTTCAAGTCTGAGCTTTCCTTCCCCCCTAGAAGACATCAGATTATCCTGGCGGATCTGTTTACTTTCTCCCCTTCTTGTTTTGTTGAATACATAACTTTATTGATACACAAGCCTGGCTGCACTGCACAGAGATGAGTCACAGGCTGGCCACGCCCCCACACTGCTCTGTCTGCAGCAGCTACTCCCATTACAACTCCTGTGTCCATCTTTCTGCACACAGACATGAATCTACTTCTCAGTCAGTGTCTAAATCCCATCACTGACCATCCACAGGCACTGCCCTCATCTCCAGAGTGTGAAAAACAGCTTGAATTAGCAAGCGTATCCAATCATATATGTATCTAATCCTATCCTGTGTGATACAGCCTGCAGAGCGGTGTATCAAATCCCAACACTGACATTGCTAAAATGTGTATCTTATCCCATTTTGTATGATCCTGTCTGAGCTGTGTATCCCTTATGCACACCACCGTATCCATTTTGCGATCCACATTTTTTGCAGTCCCATTGAGTTCGATGGATTTGAGGTGCTCATTTTGAGGACCAGAATAGGACATGTTCTGTTTTTACTGGAACTGACATACGGATATAAAAAACACACTGATGACGTCCCTGTGCTTTCCATATCCGTATGTCAGTTCTGCGACAGATAAAAAATGTGAATCGCACACGGACAGTAACCTCATTTAGTGGATCCACGACCGCAAAACAGATACGGTTCTGTGCACGAGCCCTATCACTTATACTGAGCGCCCATAACAGTGACCTCCACAGCGCCCCCATAAGTGACATCCACAGTGCCTTCATAATAGTGACATCCACAGTGCTCTCATAACACTGTCATCCAATGCCCCCTATATGCCATCCACAGCCCCTTGTGCCCCATAACCGTGACCTCCACAGTGCCCCCATAACCGTGACCTCCACAGTGCCCCCATAACCGTGACCTCCACAGTGCCCCCATAACCGTGACCTCCACAGTGCCCCCATAACAGTGACCTCCACAGTGCCCCCATAACAGTGACCTCCACAGTGCCCCCATAAGTGACATCCACAGTGCCTTCATAATAGTGACATCCACAGTGCCTTCATAACAGTGACATACACAGTGCTCTCATAACACTGTCATCCAATGCCCCCTATGTGCCATCCACAGCCCCTTGTGCCATCCAGAGCCCCCTTGTGCCATCCACCGCCCTTTTGCCATCCTGTGCCCCCTTTTGCCATCCTGTGCCCCCTTGTGCCATCCTGTGCCCCCTTGTGCCATCCAGAGTCCCCCTTTTGCCATCCAGAGTCCCCCTTGTGCCATCCAGTGCCTCTTGTGCCATCCAGTGCCTCTTGTGCCATCCAGAGCCCCCTTGTGCCATCCAGAGTCCCCCTTGTGCCATCCACAGCCCCTTGTGCCATCCACAGCCCCTTGTGCCATCCAGAGTCCCCCTTGTGCCATCCAGAGTCCCCCTTGTGCCATCCAGAGTCCCCTTGTGCCATCCAGAGTCCCCTTGTGCCATCCAGAGTCCCCTTTTGCCATCCAGAGTCCCCCTTTTGCCATCCAGAGTCCCCCTTTTGCCATCCAGAGTCCCCTTTTGCCATCCAGTGCCTCTTGTGCCATCCAGAGTCCCCCTTTTGCCATCCAGAGTCCCCCTTTTGCCATCCAGAGTCCCCCTTTTGCCATCCAGAGTCCCCCTTGTGCCATCCACAGCCCCTTGTGCCATCCAGAGTCCCCCTTGTGCCATCCAGAGTCCCCTTGTGCCATCCAGAGTCCCCTTTTGCCATCCAGAGTCCCCCTTTTGCCATCCAGAGTCCCCTTTTGCCATCCAGAGTCCCCTTTTGCCATCCAGTGCCTCTTGTGCCATCCAGAGTCCCCTTTTGCCATCCAGAGTCCCCTTTTGCCATCCAGAGTCCCCCTTTTGCCATCCAGAGTCCCCTTTTGCCATCCAGAGTCCCCTTGTGCCATCCAGAGTCCCCTTGTGCCATCCAGAGTCCCCTTGTGCCATCCAGAGTCCCCCTTGTGCCATCCAGAGTCCCCCTTGTGCCATCCAGAGTCCCCTTTTGCCATCCAGAGTCCCCCTTTTGCCATCCAGAGTCCCCTTTTGCCATCCAGAGTCCCCTTTTGCCATCCAGAGTCCCCTTTTGCCATCCAGAGTCCCCTTGTGCCATCCAGAGTCCCCCTTGTGCCATCCAGAGTCCCCCTTGTGCCATCCACAGCATAGCGATCAGCCTCTGTGGCTGATCGCTATGCTGTCACTCCTGCACAGCACTTACATCGCGCTGTGCAGGAGTCAGTACAGGCTTCACATAGAAGCCTGTACGGTAGAGACGGCGGTACTGCACATGCGCACTAGCATTCAGCCTAGTGCGCTGTGCAGACGGCCGAGGCGGAGCTTTCTCCAGCAGGAGGCGGTGACGTCACTAGTGACGATCCGTCTCCTGCTGGAGAAAGGAAGAGAGGACCGGAAGACAGAGAGACGGACTTCGGCCGGAAGAACTGAGAAGACAGCTAGAGGGACCATGTGATGAAGATCCAGATTGCAAGAACAGCTGCACTGTGGAAGGTAAGTATGTTAGTAATACTTTTTCCTCCACAGGTTAGTTCTCCTTAGCTAAAAAAAGTTTTAGCCCGGAGAACCCCTTTAAACATTTCAGTGTTTTATTCACACATAAAACAAGTGACAACAAAAAGTCAACTTCAGGGAAAAACAGTCACCTTGGTCTCGGTGTTTGTTCACACCAGATAGCAATACAGCAGTCCTTGGATCAAGCAGAATCCACGGGATTTCACCCAAACCAGAAAGCAGGCCTTACGCTGGCTTCAGACCTGAGCGTTTCTGAAACGCGCATTTTACGCGCTTTTTTGTCGCACGTTTTACGCGCGTTTTTGTGCGCGTTTTTGGCAATAGTAAACGCGCGTTTTACGCACGTTTGTGTGATTGACTGCAGTGTTGTCCAATGACCAAATATCCCTGTCTATATGAAGTTTGGCCAATCAGAGCTGGGGTTTGGCCTTTCCAGCATGTTGCAAATTCATAAACGCGCGTTCGAACGCGCATTTTCAGTGTCAAAAACGCGCAAAATACAAGCGTTGCGCGTTCCCATTGAGGTCTATGGGCCAAAACGCGCGACAAACGCCCCAAAAAAAGCTCAAGTACTTGTTTATGCGTTGGGCGTTTTTCAGCGCGTTCGAACGCGCTGTAAAACGCGAAAATGTGAACCAGTCCCATAGGGAAGCATTGGTTTGCATCAGTTATGCTTTTTACAAAGCGCTTTTGAACGCGCTGTAAAACGCGCAAGTGTGAACTGAGGGTTAGTCCTGGCCCAAACTCCTATGCTCCAACACAGAGACTGGCCAAGCTCCTCTGTCAGATGGAGGATAAATCTGTGCTTTATCCTCAACTAACAAAACCCGGCCTGGAACGTGGGGAGCAGCCACCCACTGTACACTTTGGCTGCTCCCAGTAAAAGCCGGCCCGGCCCGGCTTAAGGGTACTTTCACACTAGCGTTTTGGATTCCGTTTGTGAGATCCGTTTCAGGGCTCTCACAAACGGTCCAAAATGGATCAGTTAAGCCCCAATGCATTCTGAATGGATAAGGATCCGTTCAGAATGCATCAGTTCGGCTCCGTTCCGCCTCTATTCCGTTTTGGAGGCGGACACCAAAACGCAGCATGCAGCATTTTGGTGTCCGTCTGAAGAGGCGGAGCCTAACGGATCAGTTTTTTTTTTACAATGTAAGTCAATGGGGACGGATCCGTTGTCAGTGACACAATATGGTGCATTTGAAAGCGGATCCGTTCCCATTGACTTTCAATGTAATTCAAAAGCGGATCCGTTTTGGACTTTGTCATTTTTCTTTAAAGCTAATGCAAAGCGGATCCGTTCTGAAGCGGATACAAGCGTTTGCATTAGAGTGCTGAGATCCGTCTGTGCAAATAAACAGACGGATCCGCACCAACGCTAGTGTGAAAGTACCCTTACAGCCATGCTACATAGCAAATCGTGTCAGCAAGCACTAAACTGCTGCTGACACATGAAAACAGGCTCTTACCTCACTGAGGCCAGGAATCTCGGTGAGACATACCTTCCATCTATGACAGACCCTTGCGCTTTCCTACAAAATATATATATATATGTATATTCGTATTTTTCATATATATGTGCTGGTGTTTGCCAACCCACTCCATTCACTTACAATGTGCTGACATCCGATTACATGCATTACACAGCAGGGAGGCTGGAGTGTGAAGTCATTCCACTACCAGGGCTGCACAGCTGCTAAAAGCTATTAGTGATATTCTCTTTGGGAAAGATTGCCAGGGCGGAATATAATTATTCAGCCCTGACATTGTATGCAAAGCTTTGTCTCACCATCTAAACGGTCGCTTTAAAGGGGTTATCCCATGATTAAAGGGGTTTACTGATGAACTATCCTCTGGATAGATATCAGTACTGTATCTGATCGTGGGGGTCTAACACCCAGGACCCCAGCCGATCAGCACTGCAGCCTTCTCGCAACTTTTCCTAGGCCAGTGGCAACACGTTTATCTGTCATGTAGCCTAGGCGAAGCTCAGCCCCATTGAAGTAAATTGGGCTGTGCGCGATACCAAGTACAGCCGCTATACAATGTATGGCGTCTGTGCTTGGTGAGCTGAGAGAAGACCACAGTGCTCACAGGAGTGTCGGTGCCTTCTCAAACAGCTGATCGTCGGGGGTCCTGGGTCCTGAGTATAGGTTATCAGAAGTAAAATGTCGGAAAACCCTTTTAATGTAAAAAAAAAATCAGCCATCATATAGTACATGACAGTCTCTTTCTTACAAACGTAGGGCTCATGCACACAAATGTATTTTCTATCCGTGTCCGTTCCGGGTTTTTTTGCGGGCTGTATGCGGAACTATTCACTTAAATGGTTCAGCAAAAAAAAAAACGGAAGTTACTCCTTGTGCATTCCGTTTCCGTATGTCCATATTTCCGTTCCATGTCCTATTATTGTCTGCATTACAGAGAAGGATAGGACTTTTCTATTAGGGGCCAGCTGATTCCATTCTGCAAAATACGGAATGTACATGGATGTCATTCATATTTTTTGCAGGTCCGTTTTTTGTGGACCGCAAAATACATACAGTCATGTTCATGAGCCCTTAGAACCAGCCCTGTACCTCACATGGGTCCAGAGATCTTCTCAATCATTGCTCTGCAAGATTTAAAGGAAATGTGTCATCAGAAAATAACCTATTGTTAAAATCACGTTTTTATGTTTAACATATTTTTTAAGAATTTCTGTTCTTTTTATTTTTCCATTTCACTATCTATATTTCAACAAAATCCTTAAAATCTTGCAGTTTTCGCACTGGCCACTAAGTCTAATAATTTGGCACCACTTCTTAGTCTGTACAGATCACTTTACTGCAGTTATCTGCTTATCTGCCATTTTAATCCTGCCTGTAATGATACCACCCCTGTGTATTGATAAGACAGGATCCACCATTCACAACAGTTGATTGTCAGAGCTTATCTATTCCTTCCTTGTACATTGACCTCTGCACAGGTCATAGAACATGCCTAGAAAACTCTCCCATAGAAGTCAATGAGGTTCCCTCCTGACCATTGTGTCTATGGCACATGGGGCTGCTGTAAAGCAATTTTCTTAATGCTGTGTAAATGCTGTTAAGAACAGCTCAGACAAGATGTCGCCCCCACAATCACGTTCAGGAAATCCGCAGTCAGAAAATAAAAGAGGATATGTGTTGCTATCTGATTGTTCCTGGCAGATAACATTTTTTTGTGACACATTTCCTTTAATTGAAGCTAGCAGCTTAGGAGGCGTGAACTCTCAAGGGATGTGTCCTTTCTACTGCAACTGGAGGCAGCTGAAGGATGGAACTGAGCATGTGCTTCCACCTCAGTGAGCAGGACAGAAAAATCAGAAAAAGAGCAAACAGCAGGTGGCGCTATACAGATAGATTTTACCTATACTACATTTTTTATTACATGCAGTTACAAAAGTATTCAGATCCAGGGGCCGGTTTAAAAACTCTTAAGTAAAATGCAAACGTAGGTTTTAAGAAACGGCAAGTCTCTAAACTAAACTAATACGAAAACCAGAACTGTTCACGTCTCCCATTTTCTGTGAGGACAGGTACGGACTTTAGGTGAAGCGTTCCTCTCTCATGTCTGATGAACCCAGTCCACTTAGCTAGAGGGCACATTGAACATAACCTCTATTTAATGACATCTCTGCATATAATTGAAGTGAAGATCCTTCCCAGAGACAGCACATATCCTAAAGGTGGCGTGATTTAATTTCCCCTGACATTTCAGTTCCTTCGGTGACATATTCTCACATCCGAAACCAAGAAAATAAGAAGCAGCTGACCACGTACCAGAGACATTTCGGAAGAAGCGTGCTTGACCTTTCAGCGCTTGCACATTCATTGAGTCCGGAGGAAGTGGCGAGCTATCTGCCCAATATTCCTAATGAAGGTAACTCGTGACTTCATCACCCGTCTGGGCTGTGAGAATTTCTGATCTCTGCTTATTTTATGTGACTTCAGTTTCTTCCTGCTGGCAGAAAGAAGAGCACTGGAAAAGCTGCTGAAAACCCTCCACGGGGGTGACCATCAACTAGAGTCAACTCGGACCAAGCTAAATGGTCGCTAGTGAGAAGATGGGAGCCGACAACCCTGATTTTGCTGCTGACAATTACCACACATGCTGTGAAGTAAATGAATGCTGTGTTAAAGGGGTTGTCTCAAGACAGACTGATTGTGTCTGGTTAGGATATGCCCTCAGTGTCTGTTGGTGGGGGTCTTAGTTCTCTGTTCTTGTTCGTGCTACGAACCCCCCATGCCACGTTTTCTTCTGTCAGCTTTGCTTGATTTTCCCTGGATATCCCATGGTCGCCCATTAACTATTATGAGCCATCAGGCAACCTCCAGAGAAAGCTGAGCAGAGCCAACAGAAGATGAAGTGGTCGCCATGTTTCTAGAGTTCGATTGGCAGGGGTAACAACTATCAGACCCACCAATCAGAAAGTCATGGCATATGCCAGCGATGTTTGTCCTGGACCGACCCCTTTAAAAAAAAAAAAATCCTCCAATACCAGGAATCACTTGTAAGTTCTCCTGTTCAGCGTTTTCTTGTTTCTAAGGCTACATGCACATGACAATGTGTTTTGCGGTCCGCAAATTGCAGATCCGCAAAAAAAATGAATGACATCCATATGCCATCCGTTTTTTTTTTGCGGATCCATTGTAACATTGCTTAAAACAGACAAGAATAGGACATGTTCTATTTTTTTTGCGGGGCTACAGAACGGATATACTGATGCGGACAGCACACGGTGTGCTGTCCGCATTTTTTGCAGACCCATTAAAATGAATGGGTCTGCATCCTATCCACACAAAAAACGGAACGGACACGGAAACAAACAACGTTCGTGTGCATGTAGCCTATGAAAGCTGGGTGCGAGTAACATATCTACCTGTACCATTCGCACAAGTTTCACTTATTTCTGAATCTCTAATCTAGCTAGTTATGCAGTGATATAGGGGGTCATTTACTATCTGATATACGCTAGTTTCTGGCGTATATTTGTCGCAGATTGCAGTGCAAAGGTTATTTGCGCTGCAATCTGCGACTTTTCACCGCTCATGTAAGGTCTAAAAAAGGGTAACGTGGCATGGGCGGGGAAGGGCCGTCTCATTTATCCTTTTTTACGCCTGTTTTAGGTGTAGAAAATGGTCTAAATTTAAGCCAGCAAGGAAGCAGTCTTACATTTATACCGACGGTGGGTGAGGTGAGGCCGGCACCTCGCGGATCCACTCCCAGCGTAAGGGATTATGAAGAACGGCGTCTAAAACGCCGGTCTTAATAAATGACCCCCATAGTCTCTGCTCCTGGTAATGTAAAAGAGAGAGACTCCAGCTTCCATAAAAGTGTGCCAAGGATGTTAAAGCTAAATAGAGAGGACGAGCAGCTTCTACGCATATCAGGTTACCCTGTCAGACCCTTACTGATGAGCAGGGGTCTGATGTGGGGACCAGAAACGAGTAGACGCTGCTTGTCTTCTGTATTTGGCTTTTACATCCTTGGCACACTTTTATGGAAGCTGGAGTTTCTCTCTTTTAGGACCTATGCACGCAGCCGTTGCCCGGCCGTGCCCGTATTGCAGACCACAAATTCACTTGAATGGGTCCGCAGTCCGGAGAGACCGGTGCAGAACTGAGGCCCGGAACCCTACAGATGCACTACGGAATGCTTCCATGGGGTTTCTCTCCGCACCGAAAAAAATAGAACATTGAATGGGTCCACATCCGTCTGTGGCAACCGCACGGATGGTGCCGTGCATTGGGGATCGCAAGTTGCGGTTCCCAATGCATGAAAAGGCCGGCACGCGCTCATGTGCATGAGCCCTTAACACGTGCATTAGCCTGATCCAGGCCACTCAGTGCTTCCAAGTGCCTTCAGGTGAGCTGGACCGGTGCGGTTTTCTACATTAGTGGATCCTCCTCTGCTCCTGTATCATTGTATAACTGGGCAGATTTGCCGGTCAGAGCTGTGGGGAAGGTGGGTGATATTGGTTGTCACCAAACTTTCCCAGAAAAAAACCTAATGATTTTTCCAGTATGGAATAAATTCTCCTTATCATTAGATGAATCATATAGTTGTATACAGATGTGATTACCCATCTTGTGCTGTTGTACATTAGACCCCTTGCAGACAAGCGAGTATTCCGCGCGGGTGCAATGCGTGATGCTAACGCATTGTGCCCCCACGGAATCCGGAGCCATTCATTGCAATGGGTCTGTGTACATGAGCGGTGGTTTTCACGCATAATTTTTGCGTTGTGTTAAAATCGCAGCATGTTCTGTATTCTGCGATTTTCATGCAACGCTGGCTTCATAGAAGGGAATGGGGCTGCGTGAAAATCGCATCCGCAAGTAAGTGCGCATGCGATGCGATTTTCACGGATGGTTGCTAAGAGATGTTTGTAAACATTCAGTTTTTTATCACGCGCGTGCAAAACTCAGTAAATCACATTGCACCCGCGCGATAAAAACTGAACGCAATCGCAAACAAAACTGAATGGTCTTGATACATAATCGCTCATTTTTCACTGAACGCCTTCGCAATGCATCCGGACCTAATCCGCTCGTCTACAAGGGGCCTTACAGTGGTCACTCTGGACCTGGACTTGTGCCCGGCTACCTCACTGGATATGTGACTACCCGTCAGTGTATAAACCATGATATGTCCACATCACTGAACTAAAGCTTCACAATTGGACAAAATAATAAAAATTATTTGCAGTGTTCGTATTCTTGTAAATCTTGCATTTTTCGAACACTTTGTGGTACTGATTTGTGATGTTGAGAAGTGGAATGGAACTTACACAATACTGTACGATTTGGAGAGTTACATGGTTACAAAGAGAAGTGATTCACTGGAAAAGTAGAATTATCTTGGAACGGTTGTGAGTGATGTAACGCAGTGTTCCATTGCTATGATGTAAAAGATCATCACTCAAAACCAGAAAAACTCATATGGGACCTCAGTTTAGTGCATGAACATTCCTAACGGGGGGGGGCATTAAGTTTTACAGGCGTCTGCGTTGCTGTAATCTCCACCAAATTTATCAGATGTCACACGATGTTTGATAAATTTGGTGCATTTTTTAAGAGGACCTTTCATGTTTTTTGTTTTTTTGTTTAAACCTACTATGTAGTCTGCCTCCTGCAGATACTCAGTTTTTTTTTTTTCTGATCCCCTTGCGCCGCTATGCCCCTCTTTGTTTTTTGTCGCCCAACATGTAAATTAGTACCATAAGTGCAGGGGGAGGAGACCTTCGCTCTCTTCAGTGAGCGTCTCCTTTTCCCAGGCTTTGACTCTGTCCAGTCGCTGTGGACCGTTTCACAGCCGGGGAGAAGACGAGCTGTTCTCGTGGGATTTGGTAAATCTCACAAGCACAGACCATGTAAGCGAATACACCAGTACTAGTACTATACTCGATTACATAGCATCTGCAGGAGGTGGGCTTCTTCAAGTGGTAGTAGGTCTAAAAAGAAAAAAATATCACTGTATAAGAAAAACCCTCTAAAATATAACTTATTCTTACATATTTCAAAAGTTCTAAGGTGCATACAAAAAATACCCCCCAAAAATATATTAATAGATAAATAATGCATACAGCCTAAGGCTACATGCACACGAACGTTGTTTGTTTCCGTGTCCGTTCTGTTTTTTTTTGCGGATAGGATGCGGACCCATTCATTTCAATGGGTCCACAAAAAACGCAGACAGCACACCATGTGCTGTCCGCATCAGTATGTCCGTTCCGTAGCCCCGCAAAAAAAATAGTGCGTGTCCCATTTTTTTCCATTTTGTGGACAAGGATAGGCATTATTACAATGGATCCAGTACAATTTGCGGACCGCAAAACACATACGGTCGTGTGCATGTAGCCTAATTGTGACTTCGCAATATACTGAAAAATATCAGAGACCTTCACTTATTTGGTAATTGTAGACAAATGCCATATCATGCAGCAAAAAACTTGGCTATTTGATACCCCATTTAAGGCTAGTTTCACACTAGCGGCAGGACGGACCGTTCAGCCTGTCGGATCCGTCCTGCCGCTATTTCGCTGTGCTGCCGGACTGCCGCTTCAGCCCCATTAACTATAATCGGGGCGGAGTTCCGGCACAACACGGCAGTGCACGGAGAGAGGTCGCCGGACTAAAACTACGACATGTCCGACATTTAGTCCGGCGTCCTCTCTCCGTGCATTGCCGTGCTGCGTCGGAACTCCGCCCCCATTATAGTTAATGGGGGCGGAACAGCAAAATAGCGGCAGGACGGATCCTGTCGGATCCGTCCTGCCACTAGTGTTAAACTAGCCTAACTCACAATTGGTACCGTGTAACCGGATAATGCCTGAGGATTAGGCTAGGTTCACACGACGACATTCAAGATGGATTTTTTTGTGGCTGTCCGTCGCAGTCGCAGCATGTCACATGTTGCAATGCGACACCATAGACTCCCATTATAAAAATTGTCACGCAACATTAATGCAACAAAATGTCACACGACAAATGTTGCAGTGTAGTTGTGCTCTATTTGTCGTGCGACACAAATGTCGTTGTGTAAACCTAGCCTTAATTACCTTGAAGTGTGGAGTCAGGAGATGATTTGTCCCTAAAAGGGCCCTGCGGCTACCCCTGCCTAAAAGCGGAGCACCTGCCCCAAAATGGGCGAGCCCACTTCTTGGTGGCTAAACCCTGCTATGTCACCTGAAAGGCCCTCAAAAATCTTCATAGGCTTTATGGAAGCCAGTCCCGACGCGTTTCCCCAATAAATATTATCAATGGTTCATCAGGGACCAAAGCTTGAAGATAGCTATATTAGGATAATGGCAACCTATATGATGTGGGCGCTAAAGTCCAAAGCCTTTATCTTTTTCATTCCTATTGAAGTCACTTGTTTTGGCTCAAAAAGCTGCACCTGTGCATCCACCTTCATTCGCATGCCGCCTGTGTACATGTCACCACTGCAGCCAGTGATCGGCTGCAGTGGTGCACGTGACCCCATCTGTGGCGAGCTTTTACGTGCAGGGACAGAAACACAGTGAAGACAGTGGTGCACCCACAAAGCTAGAACCTAGTGTTAGGGATGCTTCCCTTAGTAGGTGCCACTGGGTAGGTGGGGGACAATAAAAAAAAAACACTTGGAATTTGGAGAACGCCTTTAAATCGATGTCCACACACGGGGTCCCAGACTGCTCAAAATAGTAATAGATTGGGTTCTTCCTAGAAAAAGCTGCATACAGCTATAATGAAGGGACTGGGAAGAAGTCCAGTGCTATACAGGAACCCGAATGGATGCTTTATTTTATCGACACATGAAAATTTTTCTTTGCTAGATATTCCTCCATGTGAGCACAAAGAGAGGACTAATGTCTATAATAGTGTTGAGGGAATCGAAGCATCTGAAACTGAAATTGGTCTAAAGGAAAAATTTGATTAGACACAAATCCAAATCCCTTGCGCTTTGTGGTAACGAATCAGTAACGAATGGCGGCTGCACATGTTACAAAGTGAAAGTAAGAAGCCCGGGAATGCGATATGACCCATAATGCTGTGCAGCCAGCCAATCCGACAGCAGCCATCCCCTGTGATGTCATAGCCCTATAAAACCCTGATCCCGCGCTGTCGCCGCCATTTTACTGTGAGCTGAGCATAGGGAGGGACGTGGCAAGCACTCATGCTCTAGGGACTGTGTTGCTGCATTAATCCAGCGGCCATGTTTGATCCATCCACCATGTTCAGCAAAATATCATTAGGTTCACAGTAGGGAGGGATCCTGGACCTTATGGAGGGATGTATTGCTTTGAGGAAGGTTTTCCCGCCTAAATGCTGTGTACCATCTCTGTTAACATTACACAGGAGGACAGGGACTGCTCCATACACGCTCCTGTCCTGATCCCAGCTAGGGGAACAGGAGCACACCCGAATGACCATGGCATGTGAACGGTTAACTTCTTGACGACCGCCCATAGACTATAAACGTCCTATGGGCGGCTGTCTATCTCTGAATGGATGTTTTAGAACATCCATTCAGAGAAGGCATCTGCACGCTAATCGTGCTGATGCCGAGCGGGTTGCCTGCTGTCAGTGACAACAGGGCAACCCAGAGAGAAGGCAGGGACCATGCCCAAGTGTCCCTGCCTTCTGAATCGCCGCAGACACAGCGCTCGGCGAGCGCTGTGTCTGCTTTGCAGGAAGCGCTATGTGCTTCCTGCTCCCGACCCGATGGTCATGTGACCGTCGGGGCCGGCAGTGTGCAAGAGCTGTTGGGTCTCTCACAGACCTCGATCAGCCCTGCACAGAGGCTGTACAGCACAGTATTATGCTGTACAGCCTCTCTGGGGGGTGTATTTCACCTGTAACTGGGGCTACTATGTCAGCCCCAGTTACAGGAGAAATCAATTGTGAAAAAAAAAACTGTAAAAAAAACTTTTTTGCATCTTATATCACAAAAAGTGCAGCAACAAGCGATCAAAAATGCATATGTCCCACAAAATAAATCAAATGAAACCGTCACCTCATCCCGCAAAAAATGAGCCCCTACATAAGAAAATCGCTCAAAAATTTAAAAAAATGATAGCTCTCAGAACATGGAGAAATTACAAAATATTTTTTTGTTTAAAAAAAAGCTATTATTGTGTTAAAGTAAAATAAATAAAAAAAAAGTATACATATTAGGTATCGCCGCATTCGTAAAAACCAGCTCTATAAAAATATCACATGACCTAACTACTCACATGAACACTGTAATAAAAATAAAATAAAAACAGTGCCAAAAAAGCCATTTTTTGTCACTTAACATCTCATAAAGTGCAATACCAAGCGATCAAAATGGCATATTCCCCCCCAAAATAGTACCAATTAAACTGTCACCTTGTCCTGCAAAAAATGAGACCCAACCTAAGACAATCGGTCAAAAAATAAAAAAGCTATGGCTACCAGACTATGAAGACACTAAAACATAAATTTTTTGGTTTCAAAAATGCTATTATTGTGTAAAACTTAAATAAATAATACATATTAGGTATTGCTGCATCCGTAACAACCTGCTCTATACAAATATCACATGATTTAACCCCTTAGGTCAGTGATGGGCAAAGTGCGGCTCTCCAGCTGTTGCTAAACTACAACTCCCACCATGCCCTGCAGTAGGCTGATAGCTATAGACTGGCTTTGCATGCTGGGAGTTGTAGTTCTGCAACAGCTGGAGAGCCGCACGTTGCCCATCACTGCCTTAGGTGAACGCTGTAAAAATAAATAAATACTGTGCTAAAACAACTAGTTTTTTGGTCACCTTGCACCCTAAAGTGTAATAATGAATGCCCAAAAGAGCATATGTACCCAAAAATGGTACCAATAAAAACATCAACTCTTCCTGCAAAAAACGAGTCTCTATACAAGACGATCGTTAGAAAAAAAAAAAATATGGTGTTCAGAAAATGGAGACACAAAAACATAATTTTTTTTTTCAAAAATGCTTTATTATGTAAAAACTGAAACAAACAAACAAACCAAAAAAGAAAGTAGACATTTTTTATATCATTTCGTCCGTAACAACCTGCTCTATAAAAAATAATGCATGATCTACTGTGTCAGATCAATGTTTAAAAAAATATTAAATAAAGTTTCAGTTACCTTGCCTCACAAAAAAATGTAATTTAGAGCAATCAAAAATCATATTCACCCAAAATAGTACCAATAAAACTGGCACCTTATTCCCTAGTTTTCAAAATAGGGTAAATTTTTGGGAGTTTCTACTGTCAGGGTGCATCAGGGGGGCTTCAAATGGGACAAGGCATCTAAAAAAGAGTTCAGCAAAATCTGCCCTCCAAAAACTATATGGCTTTACTTTCCTTCTGCGCCCTGCCGTGTGCCCTTACATCAGTTTACGACCACGTTGGGTATTTCTGTAAACCGCAGAATCAGGGTAATAAATATTGAGTTTTGTTTGGCTGTTAACTCTTGATGTTTTAAAGAAAAAAATGGACTAAAATGGAAAATCTACCAAAAAAGTAAAATTTTGAATTAAATAATTTCATTTAATTATTGTGGAAAGCCTAAAGGGTTAACAAAGTTTGTAAAATCAGTTTTGAGTAACCTGAGGGGTGTAGTTTCTACTAGTCCTTAGGCCTCTTTCACACGAGCGTGCCCGGATTAGGTCCGGATGCGTTGCTGATGCGTTCAGTGAAAACTGTGCGATTTCACAGGCAAAGCCATTCAGTTTTGCCTGCGATTGCGTTCAGTTGTTCAGTTTTTTCCGCGCGGGTGCAATGCGTTTTGACGCGTTTTTCACGCGCGTGATAAAAAAACTGAAGGTTTACAAACAACATCTCCTAGCAACCATCAGTGAAAAACGTAACGCACCCGCACCTGCTTGCGGATGCAATGCGTTTTTCACGCAACCCCATTCACTTCTATGGGGCCAGGGCTGCGTGAAAAATGCAGAATATAGAACATGCTGCGATTTTCATGCAACGCACAAGTGATGCGTGAAAAAAAACGCTCATGTACACAGACCCATTGAAATTAATGGGTCAGGATTCAGTGCGGATGCTATGCGTTCACGTCACGCATTGCACCCGCGCGGAAAACTCGCTCATGTGAAAGGGGCCTTAAAAAGTGGGTTTTAGAATTGCTTCTTAACTTCTAAGCCTTCTAACATCCTAAAAAAATAAAATGACATTTACAAAATGATGCCAACATAAAGTAGACATATGGGGAATTTTAAGTAATCAATATTTTATGAGGTTTCACTTTCTGTTTTAAAAGCAGAGAAATTGAAATTTAGAAAATTGCAAATTTTTCAAAATTTTGGGGAAATTTGGGATTTTTTGATAAATAAAGGTGAAATATATTGACTCAAATTTATGACTATCATGAAGTACAATATGTCACGAGAAAACAATCTCAGAACGGCTTGGATAAGTAAAAGTGTTCTAAAGTTAACGCCACATAAAGTGACAAATGTCAGATTTGCAAAATTAGGCCTGGGCAGGAAGGGGAAAATGGCCCGGACTGGAAGTGGTTAAAAGTCTGCGACCAGCATTACCACCTGTCGCGGACATTAGTGCTGGGTGTCTGCTCTTCAAAACAGCAGACACTTAGCGGTCATGACGCACTCTGCACAAACCAGTGGGCGCCATTTTTAAACTCCCAGCTGCTGACTCAAATTTGTCAGTGGTTGGCAAAGGGTTAACTTCCAAGCCTTCACACTGAGATTGAGTCACCAAGTGGAGAGAATATGATTAGCCAGAGTGGCCTGGGTAGACCTGATTTGTACCTCATTCACACGTCAGTGTTTGGTCAGTGATTTCCATCAGTGCGGCTCTAAACACAGAACAGGAGCAGATCTTTCCCTTAGGCCCCTTTCACACGGGCGAGTTTTCCGCGCGGGTGCAATGCGTGAGGAGGACGCATTGCACCCGCACTGAATCCGGACCCATTCATTTCTATGGGGCTGTGCACATGAGCGGTGATTTTCACGCATCACTTCTGCGTTGCGTGAAAATCGCAGCATGTTCTATATTCTGCGTTTTTCACGCAACGCAGGCCCCATAGAAGTGAATGGGGATGCGGGAAAATCGCAAGCATCCGCAACCAAGTGCGGATGCGTTGCGATTTTCCCGCATTGTTGCTTAGCAACGGGACCCAATCTCTATTATTTCCCCTTATAACATGGTTATAAGGGGAAATAATAGCATTCTTAATAAAGAATGCATAGTAAAATGATGAGGAAGGGGTTAAAAATAATAAAAGTTAACTTACCTTAGCCACTTGATCGCGTAGTCGCGATCTGTCCTCTCTTTCCCTGCAGCATCGATGATCTAAAGGACCTGTGATGACGTCACATCACATGGCCCAATCACCTGCTCCATCACTATGGTGATGGAGCATGTGATTGGACCATGTGACATCATCCAAGGTCCTTAATCACTATCCTCAGGCTGTGGATAGTGCTTAAGGACCTTGGATGATGTCACGTGGTCACATGGACCAATCACATGCTCCATCACCATAGTGATGGAGCAGGTGATTGGGCCATGTGATGCTGTGACATCATTACAGGTCCTTTACATCTTTCAAGCTAACGGAGAGGAGGCCGGGCTTCGCGATCAAATGGACCAGGTAAGTTATGATTAGTTTATTATTTTTAACCCATTCTGCACCGGGTTCAACATTAGGGAGATGGCCAAGGGTATTATTTTACATTATAACTATGTTATAATGTGAAATAATGCCAGCGGGACAATTTCTGACCCAAACATGCACTTCTGTGAAGAAGTGCAGGTTCGGGTCTGGGTACCAAAAGTGCCGATTTTTCTCCCGCGCGTGCAAAACGCATGACAGCGCTTTGCACTCGCAGGGAAAAATCGCGGCAATTCCCGCAACGCACCCGCACTGTTTGACGGAGTGCACCCGCAACGCCCGTCTGAAAGAGGCCTTATACCTTATGTCTGTGGAGGCTCCAATCCTGGTTTTGGCTCCAATCACTGATGGAAATCATTGACCAAAACACTGACGTGGGAATGAGGCTTTATAGCAATTTGTGACAAATTTAATTTGTTACGAATCAAATTTCTTGGCTAACTTCAGCGAATATATAAACCATCAGAAAATGTGGTGATAAGAAAGCAGGATGCGCTCATACCCATATGCAGTTGTGCATTTCTGTAGGGGAGCACATCCTGCACTTGTAGTCCGTTGCTAATGGCAATCACCAGCAAAAAATGCATACAATGGATGATGCCAGCAACGGACTACAAGTACCACAATGGACATCCTACACAAGATGAAATTTATGTGGATGTGGCAAGAGTTCAGAACAAACACAGAACCAGAGATAGGTGCACGCTGCCGTCACACTAAACCCTCACACTGATGTTAAAAATTGAGAGTTAGTTCGACATATCCTACTAGGAGGACGTGTCTTAAGCCTCGGGCACCAGCGTCAAGGTCTCTCAAGTAGCCCGTGGGCCCTAACACTCACCTACCTGCGCCATATGGGCGATATCAGGGGCCAGTGGGCAATTACAGGAGCATTAGGACGACTCACAAACATCTCCTCTGTTACCTCCAGCATGTGGCCATGCTTGCAATGGGAGGTGGGAGGTGTCTATGAGCCCTACCCAAGACTGACTGATATAGCCCAAGGCAAAGCAGGTGCACCCAAATGTGGCAGGCACATTTAAAATGGAGTTTATACACCTCCATACATATATATATATATATAAACCATCAGAAAATGTGGTGATAAGAAAGCAGGATGCGCTCATACCCATATGCAGTTGTGCATTTCTGTAGGGAGCACATCCTGCACTTGTAGTCCGTTGCTAATGGCAATCACCAGCAAAAATGCATACAATGGATGATGCCAGCAACGGACTACAAGTACCACAATGGACATCCTACACAAGATGAAATTTATGTGGATGTGGCAAGAGTTCAGAACAAACACAGAACCAGAGATAGGTGCACGCTGCCGTCACACTAAACCCTCACACTGATGTTAAAAATTGAGAGTTAGTTCGACATATCCTACTAGGAGGACGTGTCTTAAGCCTCGGGCACCAGCGTCAAGGTCTCTCAAGTAGCCCGTGGGCCCTAACACTCACCTACCTGCGCCATATGGGCGATATCAGGGGCCAGTGGGCAATTACAGGAGCATTAGGACGACTCACAAACATCTCCTCTGTTACCTCCAGCATGTGGCCATGCTTGCAATGGGAGGTGGGAGGTGTCTATGAGCCCTACCCAAGACTGACTGATATAGCCCAAGGCAAAGCAGGTGCACCCAAATGTGAGCAGGCACATTTAAAATGGAGTTTATACACCTCCATACATATATATATATATATAAACCATCAGAAAATGTGGTGATAAGAAAGCAGGATGCGCTCATACCCATATGCAGTTGTGCATTTCTGTAGGGAGCACATCCTGCACTTGTAATCCGTTGCTAATGGCAATCACCAGCAAAAAATGCATACAATGGATGATGCCAGCAACGGACTACAAGTACCACAATGGACATCCTACACAAGATGAAATTTATGTGGATGTGGCAAGAGTTCAGAACAAACACAGAACCAGAGATAGGTGCACGCTGCCGTCACACTAAACCCTCACACTGATGTTAAAAATTGAGAGTTAGTTCGACATATCCTACTAGGAGGACGTGTCTTAAGCCTCGGGCACCAGCGTCAAGGTCTCTCAAGTAGCCCGTGGGCCCTAACACTCACCTACCTGCGCCATATGGGCGATATCAGGGGCCAGTGGGCAATTACAGGAGCATTAGGACGACTCACAAACATCTCCTCTGTTACCTCCAGCATGTGGCCATGCTTGCAATGGGAGGTGGGAGGTGTCTATGAGCCCTACCCAAGACTGACTGATATAGCCCAAGGCAAAGCAGGTGCACCCAAATGTGAGCAGGCACATTTAAAATGGAGTTTATACACCTCCATACATATATATATATATATATAAACCATCAGAAAATGTGGTGATAAGAAAGCAGGATGCGCTCATACCCATATGCAGTTGTGCATTTCTGTAGGGAGCACATCCTGCACTTGTAGTCCGTTGCTAATGGCAATCACCAGCAAAAAATGCATACAATGGATGATGCCAGCAACGGACTACAAGTACCACAATGGACATCCTACACAAGATGAAATTTATGTGGATGTGGCAAGAGTTCAGAACAAACACAGAACCAGAGATAGGTGCACGCTGCCGTCACACTAAACCCTCACACTGATGTTAAAAATTGAGAGTTAGTTCGACATATCCTACTAGGAGGACGTGTCTTAAGCCTCGGGCACCAGCGTCAAGGTCTCTCAAGTAGCCCGTGGGCCCTAACACTCACCTACCTGCGCCATATGGGCGATATCAGGGGCCAGTGGGCAATTACAGGAGCATTAGGACGACTCACAAACATCTCCTCTGTTACCTCCAGCAAGTGGCCATGCTTGCAATGGGAGGTGGGAGGTGTCTATGAGCCCTACCCAAGACTGACTGATATAGCCCAAGGCAAAGCAGGTGCATGATCTACTGTGTCAGATCAATGTTTTAAAAAAATAGTAAATAAAGTTTCAGTTACCTTGCCTCTCCTACAAAAATGTAATTTAGAGCAATCAAAGAATCATATTCACCCAAAATAGTACCAATAAAACTGGCACCTTATTCCCTAAGCCATCAAAATAGAGGTAAATTCTTGGGGAGTTTCTACTGTCAGGGTGCATCAGGGGCTTCAAATGGGACAAGGCATCTAAAAAAGAGTTCAGCAAAATCTGCCCTCCAAAGCTATAGCGGCTACTTACCTTCTAAGCGCCTGCCAGTGTGCCCTCTTACATCCAGTTCACGACCACGTTGGGGTATTTCTGTAAACCGCAGGAATCAGGGGTAATAAACATTGAGTTTTGTTTGGCTGTTAACTCTTGATGTTTTAAAGAAGAAAATGGACTAAAATGGAAAATCTACCAAAAAGGTGCAATTTTTGAATTCAAATAATTTCACTGACTAGTGTGTGGAAAGCCTAAAGGGTTAACAAAGTTTGTAAATCAGCTTTGAGTAACCTGAGGGAGTGTAGTTTCTACTAGTCCTTAGGCCTCTTTCACACGAGCGTGTCCGGATTAGGTCCGATGCGTTATGGATGCGTTCAGTGAAAACTGTGCGATTTCACAGGCAAAGCCATTCAGTTTTGCCTGCGATATGCGTTCAGTTGTTCAGTTTTTCCGCGCGGTGCAATGCGTTTTGATGCGTTTTCACGCGCGTGATAAAAACTGAAGGTTTACAAACAACATCTCCTAGCAACCATCAGTGAAAACGCAACGCACTCCGCACTTGCTTGCGGATGCAATGCGTTTTCACGCAGCCCCATTCACTTCTATGGGGCTAGGGCTGCGTGAAAACGCAGAATATAGAACATGCTGCGATTTTCACGCAACGCACAAGTGATGCGTGAAAAAACGCTCATGTACACAGACCCATTGAAATGAATGGGTCAGGATTCAGTGCGGATGCTATGCGCTCACGTCACGCATTGCACCCCGAAAACTCGCTCATGTGAAAGGGGCCTTAAAAGTGGTTTTAGAATTGCTTCTTAACTTCTAAGCCTTCTAACATCCTAAAAAAATAAATGACATTTACAAAATGATGCCAACATAAAGTAGACATATGGGGAATTTTAAGTAATCAATATTTATGAGGTTTCACTTTCTGTTTTAAAAGCAGAGAAATTGAAATTTAGAAAATTGCAAATTTTTCAAAATTTTGGGAAATTTGGGATTTTTGATAAATAAAGGTGAAATATATTGACTCAAATTTATGACTATCATGAAGTACAATATGTCACGAAAACAATCTCAGAACGGCTTGGATAAGTAAAGTGTTCTAAAGTTAACGCCACATAAAGTGACAAATGTCAGATTTGCAAAATTAGGCCTGGGCAGGAAGGGGAAAATGGCCCGGACTGGAAGTGGTTAAAAGTCTGCGACCAGCATTACCACCTGTCGCGGACATTAGTGCTGGGTGTCTGCTCTTCAAAACAGCAGACACTTAGCGGTCATGACGCACTCTGCACAAACCAGTGGGCGCCATTTTTAAACTCCCAGCTGCTGACTCAAATTTGTCAGTGGTTGGCAAAGGGTTAACTTCCAAGCCTTCACACTGAGATTGAGTCACCAAGTGGGAGAGAATATGATTAGCCAGAGTGGCCTGGGTAGACCCTGATTTGTACCTCATTCACACGCCAGTGTTTGGTCAGTGATTTCCATCAGTGCGGCTCTAAACACAGAACAGGAGCAGATCTTTCCCTTAGGCCCCTTTCACAGGCGGGTTTTCCGCGGGTGCAATGCGTGAGGAGGACGCATTGCACCCGCGACTGAACCGACCCATTCATTTCTATGGGGCTGTGCACATGAGCGGTGATTTTCACGCATCACTTCTGCGCTGCGTGAAAATCGCAGCATGTTCTATATTCTGCGTTTTCACGCAACGCAGGCCCCATAGAAGTGAATGGGGATGCGGAAAATCGCAAGCATCCGCAACCAGCGCGGATGCGTTGCGATTTTCCCGCATTGTTGCTTAGCAACGGGACTCAATCTCTATTATTTCCCTTATAACATGGTTATAAGGGGAAATAATAGCATTCTTAATAAAGAATGCATTGTTAAATGATGAGGAAGGGGTTAAAATAATAAAGTTAACTTACCTTAGCCACTTGATCGCGTAGTCGCGATCTGTCCTCTCTTTCCCTGCAGCATCGATGATCTAAAGTGACCTGTGATGACGTCACATCACATGGCTCATCACTGCCCATCACTATGGTGATGGAGCATGTGATTGGTCCATGTGACCATGTGACATCATCCAAGGTCCCTAATCACTATCCTCAGGCTGTGGATAGTGCTTATGACCTTGGATGATGTCACGTGGTCACATGGACCAATCACATGCTCCATCACCATAGTGATGGAGCAGGTGATTGGGCCATGTGATGCTGTGACATCATTACAGGTCCTTTACATCTTTCAAGCTAACGGAGAGGAGGCCGGGCTTCGCGATCAAATGGACCAGGTAAGTTATGATTAGTTTATTATTTTTAACCCATTCTGCACCGGGTTCAACATTAGGAGATGGCTAAGGGTATTATTTTACATTATAACTATGTTATAATGTGAAATAATACCAGCGGGATAATTTCTGACTCCAAACATGCACTTCTGTGAAGAAGTGCAGGTTCGGGTCTGGGTACCAAAGTGCCGATGTTTCTCCGCTGCAAAACGCATGACAGCGCTTTGCACTCGCAGGGAAAAATCGCGGCAATTCCCGCAACGCACCCGCACTGTTTGACGGAGTGCACCCGCAACGCCCGCCTGAAAGAGGCCTTATACCTTATGTCTGTGGAGGCTCCAATCCTGGTTTTGGCTCCAATCACTGATGGAAATCATTGACCAAAACACTGACGGGAATGAGGCTTTATAGCAATTTGTGACAAATTTAATTTGTTACTAGATCAAATTTCTTGGCCTTACTCTCAGCGAACATATAAACCATCAAGAAGAAATGTGGTGATAAAGAGAAACCAGGATCGCTCATAGCCCTGAGCTAGTTGTGCATTTCTGTAGAGAACACATCCTGCACTTGTAGTCCGTGCTAGTGGCAATCACCAGCCAAAATGCGTACAATGGATGGTGCAGCAACGGACTACAAACGTACCACAATGGACATCTACACAAGATGAAATTTATGTGGATGTGGCAAAGAGTTCAGAACAAACACAGAGACCAGAGATAGGCACGCGTCACACTAAACCCCGTGCCAGGCCTGACAGTTGTTCTACTGGGAGACGGTTCTAAGCCCGCCACCACGCCAGCCGCGTTTCAACACTCTACCGCGCCATATAACAAATGTGCGTTGCGAAGATTAAACAAACATCTCCTTCACCAGCACGTGGCCATGCCGCAGGAGGTGGGAGGTGCCCATGCGCCTCTACCAAGACCGACCGACAGGTTCGCGCGCAGTATCAACGCAGCACATTTAAATGGTTTCATACATCACATTACATATATATATAAACTGTTGCATTTCTGTAGTTAATATCCCGCACCAGTCCGTTGCTACACCTGTGTCGCATTACTGGATGATGCCAGCAACGGACCACGTCATCATCGATCACTTACAAGTAGGCAAGAGTTCAGAATGAACACAGAAACTTCAGATAAGACGCTGTCACCACGATGCTAAAATGACTAAGTCGACATACCCTAGAGATCGTGTCGGCCAAGCACCAGCGTTGCTACCCAGGCTCTACCATTCAGGCGCTTATATCAAAGATAAATTTTCAAAGCCAGCCTTTACAAAAGGGGTTACAATAATGCAGGGAGGAGCCTGCCCAAAGACCGACCGATATAGTCTGGGCAAGCAGTGGTACCTAAATGGCAGGCACATAAATGGAGTTTACACACTCACATAGCGAAGATAAACTATCGCCGTGGTGATAAGCAGTGCGATGTCATACTTCCATATGGGTGCCATTAGGGAGCACATCTCGTGCCTTCAGTCCGTTGTTAATGGTATCATCAGCGTATTGGTCGGATGACAACATAAGTACAATGGACCCTGTTGACGAAATTTATGTGGATGTGGCAAAGAACAAACACAGAACCAGAGCGCGTCGGTCACAAACTCTGTACTGCCCTGGTTAGGAGGATTCCACCAGTTCGGCACCAGCCGTCATGTCTCGTGCCTCACTGCTCTGGCCTGCGCCATGGGCAGAACAGTCAGTGGGCACACAGGAGCATTAGACACTCACAAACACTCCGCCCAGCATGCGGCCATGCTGCAATGAGGTGGAATGAGCTCTGGCTCAAGACCGACTGATTCAAGGCAAAGCAGGTGCACAGCAGGCTAATATTTAAATGGAGCTATACACCTCCATACATTACAGCATATATATATAGTCCTGTATCGGTGATAAGGCAGGACGCGCCTCTATACCATATGGGTGCTGTATTTTTTTGCAAATGGTTATCCGAAGTCCGTTGTTGTCACCAGCAAAAATGCACACAATGGATGATGCCAACGGACTAAGGCAATACACGGACAAATCCCAAGATGAAATTTATGATGTGGCAATATTAGAACAACACAGATAGTGGAGCTGTCGACTAAACCCCTTTCACACTGATGTGCCAACGAGTTAGTTCGACATATAATAGATGCAGTCTGGGTTCGGCACCAGCTGCCGTAACTCAGTACTGCGTCTAACATACATACATAGCGTCAGTGGCACATGGTTATTAGATATCACAAATCATCTCTCAGCCACCTTCAGCGTCACGCAATGGAGGAGGTGTTCATGGTTTCACCCAAGACCGACCGACATGTTCAGCGCTGTAGGTGCACTAAATGTGGGCGCACAATATCGAGCCACCACACATACATATATATAAACCATGGTGATAAAGAGCAGGATGCGCCACATAGGTTGCGCATTTTCAAAGCACATCCGCATAGTCCGTTGTTAATGGCATCACCGCAAAATGCATACTGATTTACGCCGCAGCAACGATTGGGGCAACATTAATGATCATTCACATAAAGACAAATTTATGTGGATGTGGCATCATATAAACACAGAACCGTAGATAGTGACGCTGCCGTCATTGCTCAAATCACTGATAAAGAAATTGAGAGTTAGTTCGATTATAACTTGCTTGTGGGAGACGGCGAGCCCGGCACCACGTCAGCGTCTTCAGGCCGCGGGTCAACACTGTCTGCCCGCGCCATATGGGCGAATAGCCAGTGGGATTCGCCAGGGACGACCAAACACCTCCTTTCATGCGCCACGCTGTAATGGGTGTATGAGTTTCACCAGGACCGATGCTAGCCCGCGCAGCAGGTGCAATTAAATGTGGGCAGGCAACATAAATGAGCTATACACCATTATTATATAGTAGCTATATAACCATCGTAGGTCGGTGAGGATGCGCTTCATACGCCAGCATAGTGGTTGGTCAAGTTAATGGTATCACCAGCAAAATGCATTACCGATGACAGCAACGACTGCTGGCACATTGGTTGATTAATTCATTACAAGACGAAATATGTGGATGTACGAACAACACAGAAGTGCATGTCGCCACCGACAGTTAGTTCGACATAGCTAGGGAGATCGACGGTCTTCGGTTATCAGTCAAGGTCTTCAGAGTCGTGTTTCGACTGTTTACCGTTATTAAACAGTGGCATCAGAAGATAGACTAATTAATAAATATCTCCTTCAGTTACCAGCATGTGGCTGAGGGTGGTCGAGGAGTTCAACAGTGACCGACGATATGTTTGCAAAGCAGGCACTAAATGGCAGGCACATAATGGAGTTTATACACTCCACAAGGCTGTTATATACAGCTATATAAACTATCAGAAAATGGTGATAAGCAGGACGCGCCAGCTGGCTCATATAGCCAGCAGGGAGCACACCAGTCCGTTGCTTTAATGTTAAAATGGCTACCGGATGATGCCAGCAACGATCATTAAGCAATGATAAAAGAAATTGAGTTGTTCGGATATTCACAGGCGACTGGCATGCCAAGGTTCAGCCGCCTGTTTACTCCATGAAGAGATCAGCCAGTGCGGGTACCAGGGAGACAGGATGACCACGCTCACCCTCTCTTCAGCCACTCAGCATGTGGCCATGCTTGCAATGGGAGGTGGGAGGTGTCTAAGAGCCTCTACCCAAGACTGGACTGATATAGCCTCAAGGCAGAAGCAGGTGCACCCAAATGTGGCAGGCATATTTAAATGGAGTTTATACACCTCCATACATATATATATATATATAAACCATCAGAAAATGTGGTGATAAGAAAGCAGGATGCGCTCATACCCATATGCAGTTGTGCATTTCTGTAGGGGAGCACATCCTGAGGAGATGTTTGTGAGTCGTCCTAATGCTCCTGTAATTGCCCACTGGCCCCTGATATCGCCCATATGGCGCAGATAGGTGAGTGTTAGGGCCCACGGGCTACTTGAGAGACCTTGACGCTGGTGCCCGAGGCTTAAGACACGTCCTCCTAGTAGGATATGTCGAACTAACTCTCAATTTTTAACATCAGTGTGAGGGTTTAGTGTGACGGCAGCGTGCACCTATCTCTGGTTCTGTGTTTGTTCTGAACTCTTGCCACATCCACATAAATTTCATCTTGTGTAGGATGTCCATTGTGGTACTTGTAGTCCGTTGCTGGCATCATCCATTGTATGCATTTTTTGCTGGTGATTGCCATTAGCAACGGACTACAAGTGCAGGATGTGCTCCCCTACAGAAATGCACAACTGCATATGGGTATGAGCGCATCCTGCTTTCTTATCACCACATTTTCTGATGGTTTATATATATATATATATGTATGGAGGTGTATAAACTCCATTTTAAATGTGCCTGCCACATTTGGGTGCACCTGCTTTGCCTTGGGCTATATCAGTCAGTCTTGGGTAGGGCTCATAGACACCTCCCACCTCCCATTGCAAGCATGGCCACATGCTGGAGGTAACAGAGGAGATGTTTGTGAGTCGTCCTAATGCTCCTGTAATTGCCCACTGGCCCCTGATATCGCCCATATGGCGCAGGTAGGTGAGTGTTAGGGCCCACGGGCTACTTGAGAGACCTTGACGCTGGTGCCCGAGGCTTAAGACACGTCCTCCTAGTAGGATATGTCGAACTAACTCTCAATTTTTAACATCAGTGTGAGGGTTTAGTGTGACGGCAGCGTGCACCTATCTCTGGTTCTGTGTTTGTTCTGAACTCTTGCCACATCCACATAAATTTCATCTTGTGTAGGATGTCCATTGTGGTACTTGTAGTCCGTTGCTGGCATCATCCATTGTATGCATTTTTGCTGGTGATTGCCATTAGCAACGGACTACAAGTGCAGGATGTGCTCCCCTACAGAAATGCACAACTGCATATGGGTATGAGCGCATCCTGCTTTCTTATCACCACATTTTCTGATGGTTTATATATATATATATATATGTATGGAGGTGTATAAACTCCATTTTAAATGTGCCTGCCACATTTGGGTGCACCTGCTTTGCCTTGGGCTATATCAGTCAGTCTTGGGTAGGGCTCATAGACACCTCCCACCTCCCATTGCAAGCATGGCCACATGCTGGAGGTAACAGAGGAGATGTTTGTGAGTCGTCCTAATGCTCCTGTAATTGCCCACTGGCCCCTGATATCGCCCATATGGCGCAGGTAGGTGAGTGTTAGGGCCCACGGGCTACTTGAGAGACCTTGACGCTGGTGCCCGAGGCTTAAGACACGTCCTCCTAGTAGGATATGTCGAACTAACTCTCAATTTTTAACATCAGTGTGAGGGTTTAGTGTGACGGCAGCGTGCACCTATCTCTGGTTCTGTGTTTGTTCTGAACTCTTGCCACATCCACATAAATTTCATCTTGTGTAGGATGTCCATTGTGGTACTTGTAGTCCGTTGCTGGCATCATCCATTGTATGCATTTTTGCTGGTGATTGCCATTAGCAACGGACTACAAGTGCAGGATGTGCTCCCCTACAGAAATGCACAACTGCATATGGGTATGAGCGCATCCTGCTTTCTTATCACCACATTTTCTGATGGTTTATATATATATATATATATGTATGGAGGTGTATAAACTCCATTTTAAATGTGCCTGCCACATTTGGGTGCACCTGCTTTGCCTTGGGCTATATCAGTCAGTCTTGGGTAGGGCTCATAGACACCTCCCACCTCCCATTGCAAGCATGGCCACATGCTGGAGGTAACAGAGGAGATGTTTGTGAGTCGTCCTAATGCTCCTGTAATTGCCCACTGGCCCCTGATATCGCCCATATGGCGCAGGTAGGTGAGTGTTAGGGCCCACGGGCTACTTGAGAGACCTTGACGCTGGTGCCCGAGGCTTAAGACACGTCCTCCTAGTAGGATATGTCGAACTAACTCTCAATTTTTAACATCAGTGTGAGGGTTTAGTGTGACGGCAGCGTGCACCTATCTCTGGTTCTGTGTTTGTTCTGAACTCTTGCCACATCCACATAAATTTCATCTTGTGTAGGATGTCCATTGTGGTACTTGTAGTCCGTTGCTGGCATCATCCATTGTATGCATTTTTGCTGGTGATTGCCATTAGCAACGGACTACAAGTGCAGGATGTGCTCCCCTACAGAAATGCACAACTGCATATGGGTATGAGCGCATCCTGCTTTCTTATCACCACATTTTCTGATGGTTTATATATATATATATATATGTATGGAGGTGTATAAACTCCATTTTAAATGTGCCTGCCACATTTGGGTGCACCTGCTTTGCCTTGGGCTATATCAGTCAGTCTTGGGTAGGGCTCATAGACACCTCCCACCTCCCATTGCAAGCATGGCCACATGCTGGAGGTAACAGAGGAGATGTTTGTGAGTCGTCCTAATGCTCCTGTAATTGCCCACTGGCCCCTGATATCGCCCATATGGCGCAGGTAGGTGAGTGTTAGGGCCCACGGGCTACTTGAGAGACCTTGACGCTGGTGCCCGAGGCTTAAGACACGTCCTCCTAGTAGGATATGTCGAACTAACTCTCAATTTTTAACATCAGTGTGAGGGTTTAGTGTGACGGCAGCGTGCACCTATCTCTGGTTCTGTGTTTGTTCTGAACTCTTGCCACATCCACATAAATTTCATCTTGTGTAGGATGTCCATTGTGGTACTTGTAGTCCGTTGCTGGCATCATCCATTGTATGCATTTTTGCTGGTGATTGCCATTAGCAACGGACTACAAGTGCAGGATGTGCTCCCCTACAGAAATGCACAACTGCATATGGGTATGAGCGCATCCTGCTTTCTTATCACCACATTTTCTGATGGTTTATATATATATATATATATGTATGGAGGTGTATAAACTCCATTTTAAATGTGCCTGCCACATTTGGGTGCACCTGCTTTGCCTTGGGCTATATCAGTCAGTCTTGGGTAGGGCTCATAGACACCTCCCACCTCCCATTGCAAGCATGGCCACATGCTGGAGGTAACAGAGGAGATGTTTGTGAGTCGTCCTAATGCTCCTGTAATTGCCCACTGGCCCCTGATATCGCCCATATGGCGCAGGTAGGTGAGTGTTAGGGCCCACGGGCTACTTGAGAGACCTTGACGCTGGTGCCCGAGGCTTAAGACACGTCCTCCTAGTAGGATATGTCGAACTAACTCTCAATTTTTAACATCAGTGTGAGGGTTTAGTGTGACGGCAGCGTGCACCTATCTCTGGTTCTGTGTTTGTTCTGAACTCTTGCCACATCCACATAAATTTCATCTTGTGTAGGATGTCCATTGTGGTACTTGTAGTCCGTTGCTGGCATCATCCATTGTATGCATTTTTTGCTGGTGATTGCCATTAGCAACGGACTACAAGTGCAGGATGTGCTCCCCTACAGAAATGCACAACTGCATATGGGTATGAGCGCATCCTGCTTTCTTATCACCACATTTTCTGATGGTTTATATATATATATATATATGTATGGAGGTGTATAAACTCCATTTTAAATGTGCCTGCCACATTTGGGTGCACCTGCTTTGCCTTGGGCTATATCAGTCAGTCTTGGGTAGGGCTCATAGACACCTCCCACCTCCCATTGCAAGCATGGCCACATGCTGGAGGTAACAGAGGAGATGTTTGTGAGTCGTCCTAATGCTCCTGTAATTGCCCACTGGCCCCTGATATCGCCCATATGGCGCAGGTAGGTGAGTGTTAGGGCCCACGGGCTACTTGAGAGACCTTGACGCTGGTGCCCGAGGCTTAAGACACGTCCTCCTAGTAGGATATGTCGAACTAACTCTCAATTTTTAACATCAGTGTGAGGGTTTAGTGTGACGGCAGCGTGCACCTATCTCTGGTTCTGTGTTTGTTCTGAACTCTTGCCACATCCACATAAATTTCATCTTGTGTAGGATGTCCATTGTGGTACTTGTAGTCCGTTGCTGGCATCATCCATTGTATGCATTTTTTGCTGGTGATTGCCATTAGCAACGGACTACAAGTGCAGGATGTGCTCCCCTACAGAAATGCACAACTGCATATGGGTATGAGCGCATCCTGCTTTCTTATCACCACATTTTCTGATGGTTTATATATATATATATATATGTATGGAGGTGTATAAACTCCATTTTAAATGTGCCTGCCACATTTGGGTGCACCTGCTTTGCCTTGGGCTATATCAGTCAGTCTTGGGTAGGGCTCATAGACACCTCCCACCTCCCATTGCAAGCATGGCCACATGCTGGAGGTAACAGAGGAGATGTTTGTGAGTCGTCCTAATGCTCCTGTAATTGCCCACTGGCCCCTGATATCGCCCATATGGCGCAGGTAGGTGAGTGTTAGGGCCCACGGGCTACTTGAGAGACCTTGACGCTGGTGCCCGAGGCTTAAGACACGTCCTCCTAGTAGGATATGTCGAACTAACTCTCAATTTTTAACATCAGTGTGAGGGTTTAGTGTGACGGCAGCGTGCACCTATCTCTGGTTCTGTGTTTGTTCTGAACTCTTGCCACATCCACATAAATTTCATCTTGTGTAGGATGTCCATTGTGGTACTTGTAGTCCGTTGCTGGCATCATCCATTGTATGCATTTTTGCTGGTGATTGCCATTAGCAACGGACTACAAGTGCAGGATGTGCTCCCCTACAGAAATGCACAACTGCATATGGGTATGAGCGCATCCTGCTTTCTTATCACCACATTTTCTGATGGTTTATATATATATATATATATGTATGGAGGTGTATAAACTCCATTTTAAATGTGCCTGCCACATTTGGGTGCACCTGCTTTGCCTTGGGCTATATCAGTCAGTCTTGGGTAGGGCTCATAGACACCTCCCACCTCCCATTGCAAGCATGGCCACATGCTGGAGGTAACAGAGGAGATGTTTGTGAGTCGTCCTAATGCTCCTGTAATTGCCCACTGGCCCCTGATATCGCCCATATGGCGCAGGTAGGTGAGTGTTAGGGCCCACGGGCTACTTGAGAGACCTTGACGCTGGTGCCCGAGGCTTAAGACACGTCCTCCTAGTAGGATATGTCGAACTAACTCTCAATTTTTAACATCAGTGTGAGGGTTTAGTGTGACGGCAGCGTGCACCTATCTCTGGTTCTGTGTTTGTTCTGAACTCTTGCCACATCCACATAAATTTCATCTTGTGTAGGATGTCCATTGTGGTACTTGTAGTCCGTTGCTGGCATCATCCATTGTATGCATTTTTTGCTGGTGATTGCCATTAGCAACGGACTACAAGTGCAGGATGTGCTCCCTACAGAAATGCACAACTGCATATGGGTATGAGCGCATCCTGCTTTCTTATCACCACATTTTCTGATGGTTTATATATATATATATATATGTATGGAGGTGTATAAACTCCATTTTAAATGTGCCTGCCACATTTGGGTGCACCTGCTTTGCCTTGGGCTATATCAGTCAGTCTTGGGTAGGGCTCATAGACACCTCCCACCTCCCATTGCAAGCATGGCCACATGCTGGAGGTAACAGAGGAGATGTTTGTGAGTCGTCCTAATGCTCCTGTAATTGCCCACTGGCCCCTGATATCGCCCATATGGCGCAGGTAGGTGAGTGTTAGGGCCCACGGGCTACTTGAGAGACCTTGACGCTGGTGCCCGAGGCTTAAGACACGTCCTCCTAGTAGGATATGTCGAACTAACTCTCAATTTTTAACATCAGTGTGAGGGTTTAGTGTGACGGCAGCGTGCACCTATCTCTGGTTCTGTGTTTGTTCTGAACTCTTGCCACATCCACATAAATTTCATCTTGTGAGGATGTCCATTAACAGTAATTACTTGTAGTCCGTTGCTGGCATCATCATTGTTCATTATTTTTGCTGGTGATTGCCATTAGCAACGGACTCAAATCAGGTGTTGCTCCCTACAGAAATGCACAACTGCATATGGGTATGAGCGCATCCTGCTTTCTTATCACCACATTTTCTGATGGTTTGCATATATATATGATATGATGGATGCGTGTAGACTCCACTTAAATGTGCTGCCACATTTGGGTGCACCTGCTATTGCCTTAGCTATATCAGTCAGTCTTAGGTGGAACCTCCTGAGATGACCTCCCACCTCCAGTGCAAGCATGGCCACATAGCTGGAGGTAGTCTCAGCGGAGAGGCTGTAGTCTACTGCTCTATAAATGCCCACTGGCCACCTGATATCGCCATAAATGGTCGCAGGTAGGTGAGTGTTAGTCCACGAGGCTATCTTTGAAGAGACCTTATGCGCTGGTAAGCCCGAAGGCTTACAGAGGTACATCCATCTCTAGTA
Source organism: Bufotes viridis (assembly GCA_033119425.1). Lineage (NCBI taxonomy): Eukaryota > Metazoa > Chordata > Amphibia > Anura > Bufonidae > Bufotes > Bufotes viridis. The sequence continues at coordinate 459,228,541 of CM065591.1, read as the reverse complement.
CGGCCAGTGTCGAACTAAACTCTCAATTTTCACACAGCCATGTGAGGAGTCTTAGCTCGTGCACGGCAGCGTTGACACGCTGTTCTCTGGTTCTGTGATTTGCGTTCTGAACTCTGGCAACATCCGCATAAATTTCGTAGACTTAGATGTCCATTGTGGACTTGCAGTCCGTTCCGCTGAGCACTCAGTCCACTGAAGCACTTTTGCGTGCGCTCGACCTGCCATCTATGTAATGCGATCTAGGTATAGGATGCAGATGTGGTCTACTGTAGTGCAGCCTAACATGTCCTTTATATGGGTCATGGTGCTCTAGCCTGCATTGCTTAAATGACCACCATGCTTTCCTGATGGCTATAAATATATATATATATATGTATGGAGGTGTATAAACTCCATTTTAAATGTGCCTGCCACATTTGGGTGCACCTGCTTTGCCTTGGGCTATATCAGTCAGTCTTGGGTAGGGCTCATAGACACCTCCCACCTCCATTGCAAGCATGGCCACATGCTGGAGGTAACAGAGGAGATGTTTGTGAGTCGTCCTAATGCTCCTGTAATTGCCCACTGGCCCCTGATATCAGCCCATATGGCGCAGGTAGGTGAGTGTTAGGGCCCACGGGCTACTTGAGAGCCTTGAGCTGGTGCCCGAGAGGCTTAAGACACGTCCTCCTAGTAGGATATGTCGAACTAACTCTCAATTTTACATCAGTGTGACCTCCTTTAACATCAGTGTGAGGGTTTAGTGTGACGGCAGCGTGCACCTATCTCTGGTTCTGTGTTTGTTCTGAACTCTTGCCACATCCACATAAATTTCATCTTGTGTAGGATGTCCATTGTGGTACTTGTAGTCCGTTGCTGGCATCATCCATTGTATGCATTTTTTGCTGGTGATTGCCATTAGCAACGGACTACAAGATGCAGGATGTGCTCCCCTACAGAAATGCACAACTGCATATGGGTATGAGCGCATCCTGCTTTCTTATCACCACATTTTCTGATGGTTTATATATATATATATGTATGGAGGTGTATAAACTCCATTTTTAAATGTGCCTGCCACATTTGGGTGCACCTGCTTTGCCTTGGGCTATATCAGTCAGTCTTGGGTAGGGCTCATAGACACCTCCCACCTCCCATTGCAAGCATGGCCACATGCTGGAGGTAACAGAGGAGATGTTTGTGAGTCGTCCTAATGCTCCTGTAATTGCCCACTGGCCCCTGATATCGCCCATATGGCGCAGGTAGGTGAGTGTTAGGGCCCACGGGCTGCTTGAGAGACCTTGACGCTGGTGCCCGAGGCTTAAGACACGTCCTCCTAGTAGGATATGTCGAACTAACTCTCAATTTTTAACATCAGTGTGAGGGTTTAGTGTGACGGCAGCGTGCACCTATCTCTGGTTCTGTGTTTGTTCTGAACTCTTGCCACATCCACATAAATTTCATCTTGTGTAGGATGTCCATTGTGGTACTTGTAGTCCGTTGCTGGCATCATCCATTGTATGCATTTTTGCTGGTGATTGCCATTAGCAACGGACTACAAGTGCAGAGATGTGCTCCCCTACAGAAATGCACAACTGCATATGGGTATGAGCGCATCCTGCTTTCTTATCACCACATTTTCTGATGGTTTATATATATATATATATATATGTATGGAGGTGTATAAACTCCATTTTAAATGTGCCTGCCACATTTGGGTGCACCTGCTTTGCCTTGGGCTATATCAGTCAGTCTTGGGTAGGGCTCATAGACACCTCCCACCTCCCATTGCAAGCATGGCCACATGCTGGAGGTAACAGAGGAGATGTTTGTGAGTCGTCCTAATGCTCCTGTAATTGCCCACTGGCCCCTGATATCGCCCATATGGCGCAGGTAGGTGAGTGTTAGGGCCCACGGGCTGCCAGAGACCTTGGCGCTGGTGCCCGAGGCTTAAGACACGTCCTCCTAGTAGGATATGTCGAACTAACTCTCAATTTTTAACATCAGTGTGAGGGTTTAGTGTGACGGCAGCGTGCACCTATCTCTGGTTCTGTGTTTGTTCTGAACTCTTGCCACATCCACATAAATTTCATCTTGTGTAGGATGTCCATTGTGGTACTTGTAGTCCGTTGCTGGCATCATCCATTGTATGCATTTTTTGCTGGTGATTGCCATTAGCAACGGACTACAAGTGCAGGATGTGCTCCCCTACAGAAATGCACAACTGCATATGGGTATGAGCGCATCCTGCTTTCTTATCACCACATTTTCTGATGGTTTATATATATATATATGTATGGAGGTGTATAAACTCCATTTTAAATGTGCCTGCCACATTTGGGTGCACCTGCTTTGCCTTGGGCTATATCAGTCAGTCTTGGGTAGGGCTCATAGACACCTCCCACCTCCCATTGCAAGCATGGCCACAGAGGAGATGTTTGTGAGTCGTCCTAATGCTCCTGTAATTGCCCACTGGCCCCTGATATCGCCCATATGGCGCAGGTAGGTGAGTGTTAGGGCCCACGGGCTACTTGAGAGACCTTGACGCTGGTGCCCGAGGCTTAAGACACGTCCTCCTAGTAGGATATGTCGAACTAACTCTCAATTTTTAACATCAGTGTGAGGGTTTAGTGTGACGGCAGCGTGCACCTATCTCTGGTTCTGTGTTTGTTCTAACTTCAGCGAAGTTGCCAAATCAAATTTTTCAAACCTTTGCTGATCTAGTCTTTAACAATAATTATTCACAGAAAATAATTTGGCCGGACAATGATTTTCATTATTTTTTTATTTATTTAAATAGATTCAAAATCATGTGTTGTCATTTCTTAATATATCATAGCAGTGGTGAGAGCTCAGCTTTTCAAATACAGATTGCCAAATCCCCTGCATATGTAGATGACATGTGGTTGCCTGCAGTCGCCACTAGGGGCAGTGTAAGCATGTACTGCATATTGTTATTAACATAACAGTACAGTGAAACCTCCTTGAGATGACCACCCAAAAATGTAGTGAAAATGGTCGCCTAGCAGGGGGTCATCTCAGCGAAGAGGCGAGTTTACTGTATACAAATGACATGGGAAAATGAAAATCCGTCATAAAAATTTGGTCTAGATAGAGGGTGTCTTCTCAAAGAGGCCATCTTTTGAAGAGAACTCTTTATGCCTTCAGATAAAAATCGAAAGCATACAGAGGTACACCATCTCTAATACAGCCAGCTGGCAACATCTAAACCTAAGCCTTCACACGGCCATGTGCATGAGTCTTAGGGCTCATGCACACAGCCGTTGATCAGCTGTTCTCTGCTTTGGGGACCATAATTTGCGGTCCAAAATGCGCGGGAAACATCCGCGTGGATTCCGGAGACTGATCCAGACCCATTCAACTTGCAGTCCGTTCGCACGGAGGCACGGACAGAAACCCCACAGAAGCACTTGCAACGTGCGCCTCCACCTAGGGCCCTCTATGTTATGCGACCCAGGTATAGGAATGCAGAGTGGTATACTGTAGTGCAGCCTAAAATGTCCCTTTATATGTGTCATGGTGCTCCTACCTGGATGCAACTGGACCCCAGGCTTTGGCTCCGAAGCAATAAATAGGAGGAATAATTGAGGAATTTGCAAGAAAAATGTCCAGACCTTGTATATAGTTGAAAAGCAGTTTTACTTAAATAAACGTTCATCAGAAACAATCTTCAAGCTTTGTTTTGGTCCCAGCAGGCTTTAGCATTAAACTGGCAGGCAAACTTGTCCCGGCTACATTTGTTTCTCTCAGGCTCTGCTGTACTGACAGGCTGACTGTTTTATAACTCAGCTTCTTCTGTCTGCTGCACCTTCTCTCTGTAGTCGGACTCTTAAGTTATGCCAGGGAACTATGCCCCTAGCTTCTGAGGCTCTTAAGCTTCGGCCTCCTTGGCCAGCACAGCTGAGGGTGCTCTGGCTGGCTTGGGCACGTCAGCAGAAACGCGCCCTGCACACCTTCCCCAAGCAGGGGGTAAGCTAGACTAACTTAAAACTGGGACCCACCCTTCCTGCAAGAAGTTGGACTCGCCCACTTCTCTCCAGGGGGGGTTAGAATAGAATGGAAAGCTCTATTCTATCTAACTATAGCTCTGCTGTGTTTGCTGCCAGCTGCTGGTGAACCAGGCACATTACATTTGAACATAACAGTTGCAAACATTAGAAATGCACAGTATATCGGACCTAAACAAAATACATAGGATGATGCTTTGTTAGACCAATAAAGACAGTAGCAGGGTGCAGAAGTGGTAATGCCACTCTGGGGCGTTACACACTCCATAGTGCTGCCATGGGGTTCCGTGCCTCTGTTCCACACCAGACCTTCTGGATTGCGGGTCGCAATAAGGGCACGGCCGGGCAATGGCTGTGTGCATGAGCCCTTAGGGTACTGGCACACAGTGCAAGTCTAAAAAGAATTCAGGAGTTTTTTTATTGTAGCTAGCTGAAGTTAAGTAAATCATTCCCACAATGCAGAACACCAGGGGTTAATGAGGCTGTTAAACTGGCTAAATGGAAAACTGCATCCTCAATGCATGTCAGAACTGCACTGTGTCAGCACCCTTAGGCTGGGTTCACACGGATAAGAGGCGGGTGCATTGCGGGAAAATGCACGATTTTTCCACGCGAGTGCAAAGCGTTTTAATGCATTTTGCATGCGCGTGCAAAAAATCGGCATGTTTGGTACCCAGACCTGAAGCTGGAATTCATCACTGAAGTCTGGTTTCGGGTTGAGTATTCTGTAGATTTTATTATTTTCCCTTATAACATGGTTATAAGGGGAAATAATAGCATTCTCAATACAGAATGCTTAGTAAAATGTGGATGGAGGGGTTAAAAATAAAAAAAATTAACTCACCATATCCACTTGATCGCGTAGTTGCGATCTCTTCATTCATTAGCTGTCGGCTAAAGGACCTGTGATGAGGTCACTGAGCTCATCACATGGTCCAATCACATGATCCTTCACCATGGTCCGTCACCACAGGTCCTTTAGATGGTAGCTAATGCTTGAAGAAGAGATCGGCAACTACGCGATCAAGTGGCTAAGGTGAGTTAATTTTTTTTATTTTTAACCCCTTAATCCACATTTTACAAAGCATTCTGTATTGAGAATGCCATTATTTTCCCTTATAACCATGTTATAAGGGAAAATAATAAAAATCGGGTCCCGTCACTTAGCAACCATGCGGGAAAATTGCACTGCATCCGCACTTGCTTGCGGATGCTTGAGATTTTCCCGCAGCCCCATTCACTTCTATGGGGCCTGCGTTGTGTGAAAAATGCAAAATATAGAGCATGCTGCGATTTTCACGCAACGCAGAAGTGATGCGTGAAAATAACCGCTCATGTGCATAGCCACATAAAAATGAATGGGCCCGGATTCAGTGCGGGTGCAATGCGTCCACCTCACGCATTGCACCTGCGCGGAAATCACGCCCGCATGAAAGGGGCCTTAGGGCTCATGAACATGACCGTATTCCACCCGTGGTCGTATTGCGGCCCGCATACAGCGGGTCCGCAATACACGGACACTGGTGTAGTGTCCCACTCCGTGATGGTGGGCACTACAGAAGGGTCACTTGGGTCACATTGTCCCCCCCCCCCCCCCTGCGGGGAGATTGGTTTTCTTCTATAAAATGTATTGTATAACCCTGTTACTGTGAATGTATTGCTATGTACAGGCCTTCTAGGGATGTCATTCCTGCTCTAGGTCAGTAGAGGGAGCTAGGGAGCCCTAGTATATATATTCAGGCCCAGTCAGGGAAAGGCCAGTGGAGTCCAGGCCATGAGCCTGTGAAGTTGAGCCTGTGAAGTAGAGTTCTGTTTCACCTCAAGTGTCTGCACCCCCATTATTCCCACTGTCAATCCGTGTGCCACCGTTACCAGCACTAGCGTCACGGACCTTAAGGGACCTAGCTATAGGCACGTTAAATCAGAACACCAAGGGCACCTCACCCAACATCTAGCCTGTGTCCCTACAACGAGAGTGTGCCCCAGAGGACCCACGTGTCTGCCTCTCCATCACTGGCATCTCCTGCTGTCCCCTCAGTGGGGATGCTACATTTTGGCGCCACGAACAGGATACGGACATTTCTGCGCCAAAGCAGAATCTGAACTGTGTGCTTTAACCATTTTGCCGGGTGACATCTGCCCGGTTTGGTTTATTGAACTTTCTGTGGCCAAAGAAGTGCGCAAAAAAAAAATAAAAAATCGTCCCGGCGGCGCTCCTGTGCATTGCGCTGGTCTGGAGGAGGGGTCGCGGTTAGGGGGTGTGGATTTGTGGACTGTTTCGGGTGTCACTGTCGCCGCTTGCTGTCAGTGAATTGCCAAGGTTGAGTCTCAAGATGGCCGCCTGATCTGTGGAGTTTCCTACTGCGCTATCGCTATCCTTTACTGGTGGGAAAATTTGGCGCCCATTCCCTGAGAGAGGGAGGAGAGAATTCTTCTGCGTCATCGCCTAATTTGCCTGGATTATAACATGGATACCGCCTACCCTGTTTTGGAATACCTAGGGGGCGTGCAATAAATGGCAGGGTGGAGCCTGCAGAAACAGTGGCTCACCCTGCTCTTCAGGAGCAACGATGGAGGCGACCCCAAGAGCAACCCGTGAGTGTCGTGCACCTCCTGCTTTTACCCCAAAAGACGAGGCCCAGTATTGCCCATGGCCATAGGCCGGACCTTGCAGTATTCACCGGCCACAGGATGTCTTTCCCCCACGGAACCCTCTATGGCCGGCTCTGATGGCGGAGATTCGCGCTGCGACAGCCCGGAAGACCACCGCTCAAAAGAAGTGTTTTGAGGAGATCACAAAGAGCATCTACGAAGACCCGTTTGAGGGCAAGCCCCGGTTGGAGCGCCGCACGTGAATCGTACTTGAATTTTATAAGGCCCGGGGGTTCAGCTTCATCCAGGAGACCTGGACCAACCGGGATTATTATGTTAACCTCCGGTCCGTGAAGCGGAGTTACTTGCCGGAGAGACTGCACAACCTAGTAGCAGGTGAGCGGGTAGAGTTCACTCCCGCTGAGGGCCTGCGAGGTCCTTATGCCAACGCTGTATCACGCCTGCGAGCTAAGCCAGAGGACTGGGAAAGCGGTGATGACTACTTCAGCCCAGCGGCAGCATCTGAACCCGCGCCTAGGCCTGCCCGCTCCACCTTCCAGGAGCATGCCATCTTTATTGGGCCTAACATCTTTTGGCAGCCAACCGTCCTTGAGAGGCCTGCCAGCCCCTATCCTTCCCCAGGGCTGCAATGTCGGGAGAGGGAGATGGCCGCAAAGGAGGAGCAGGAGAGGTGGGGGGCCTACCTAGCGGCACTACCGCCTGCCGGCGTGGAAGCACACGTTGTGGAAACACCTAAAGTCTACAGACCGGAGAAGCAGTGTTATGTCCGGAGTGTCTGGCGGGTCCCGTTTCCAGTGAAGGAAGGTGAGCTGGATGCCCAGAGAGAAGGAGCTATGCGTATCCTCCATCCTGATGGTACCGTGCTATGGCCAGCCACGGCTGACCAGCTGTTACGGGAGCCGCCTGAGTCCTCTGAGAGTGAGCCAGAGGAATACAACACCTACCTGTGAGCAGGCCTGCTAGGCCACGCTGCTGAACCTCACAGGGACGTCATAGTTGTTGCAGGATCAGTCTTCTTTTTGTGTGTTCCTGGTTGGTAGAGCTGCTGCCAGTTCCACGGCCCAATGGTGATTGAAAAAAACCCACTAGTAGTATCACTGCTCCCAGCCATTCTGTTCCAGGACACCCTGCCTGTTGGAGTGCATTTTTCAGCAAAATCCAAGTTGTGCCTTTAGTATTTCACCTCATCCCCTTTTTAACCCCCTTTTCAGGTTGAGCAGGGGTTTTACTTCAGCACTTGTGACAGGACTTTCCAGGAAACAATATTCCTGGGATTGTGAAGTCCTGTGCTGTAACCACATTTTATGCACTATTTATTTAAGGAATGTGCCCAGAGATGGACTCCCCATGTGCGAGCCTCTGAGATATTATTTTACTGTTGGACTAATGTGCCTTATTATATTTATGGACTATCCTGGTTGTCCCATATACGCTGTGCCAGGTCAGCGCCCCTGTTCCATTCACCATCACGAGAAGAGAACGACGCCCCTTGTCACCGCACTTCACCTTTGCCAGCGGAACCCCCTGTGTAATTTATGCAGATTGTCTTTGTCGTGAAATGTACCTGCATTATGTCTTTCCCTTACAGGTGGTGGCATCCAGCTGGGCAGGCCCTGTTGAATGCGAGGGCACACTCAGGTTAAAGCAGTTGAGTATGTAGTGTCCCACTCCATGATGGTGGGCACTACAGTAGGGTCACGTTGTCGTCGCCCCCCCCGCGGGGAGATTGGTTTTCTTCTATAAAATGTATAATGTATAACCCTGTTAATGTGACTGTATTGCTATGTACAGGCCTGCTAGGGATGTCATTCCTGCTCTAGGTCAGTAGAGGGAGCTAGGGAGCCCTGGTATATATATTCAGGCCCAGTCAGGGAAAGGCCAGTGGAGTCCAGGCCATGAGCCTGTGAAGTTGAGCCTGTGAAGTTTAGTCCAGACCTGGGAGTCTGAGGAGGACCCTGCTCTGTAGCAGAGGGAGAACCAGCAGGGCCATCACCAGAAACCAGCTAGAAGCAAAGCTGAGAGGCAGAGGAAGGAAAAGTCAATGCAAGAGGTACTATAGAAAACAGAGGAGGTACTATAATATTCCCCAAGGATAAAGCCAGCAATAGGGCATACGGGCCTTGGATGTTTTACCAGTCAGGAATCTGTGGAGTTCAGCCTGTACTGTGAGTTCTATTTAACCCTCTGTATACCTTGCCAAGAAATACCTGCCTATGTACTGTAAAGCCTGCTGTGTACCAATTGTCTTCTGTGGAACTGCAAGGAGCGCATATGCTATTTCAATTGTTCAGTAAAGTAGAGTTCTGTTTCACCTCAAGTGTCTGCACCTCCATTATTCCCACTGTCAATCTGTGTGCCACCGTTACCAGCACTGGCGTCACGAACCTTACGGGACCTAGCTATGGGCACATTAAACCACAACACCAAGGGCACCTCACCCAACATCGAGCCTGTGTCCCTATAACAAGAGTGTGCCCCAGAGGACCCACGTGCCTGCCTCTCCATCACTGGCATCTCCTGCTGTCCCCTCAGTGGGGATGCTACACTGGCTGTGTGCATCCCACATCACGAATCACGGACCCATTCACTTGAATAGGTCCGCGATTTGGGAGATGCGGTGCAGAAGGACTACAGAGTGCTTCCGTGGTGTTTCTGGCCGTTCCTCAGCACCGTAAAAAAGTAGTGCATGCACTACTTTTTTGCAGAACGGACAGATCATGGACTCATTCAAGTTAAATGGGTCTGGATCCGTCTGTGGCAGTCGCAATTGCGGTCCCCAATGCACGGAACGGCCGGCACATGTCCGTGTGCATGAGCCCTTAAAGAGTTTGTCCAGGTTTTTTTTTTTATTTGTCCAAGCCAGCAGTACCTCTGGAGAAATTCATACTTAACCTGCTCCCTGCCTCTCCATTCTGGACCTGTCCCAAGGACCCTCTTCAGTGGACTGCTGGTTCCCTTCCGTCAGCCTTGCATGGACAGGGTCACATGCACTGCTGCAGCCAATAACTGGCCTCAGCAGTGTCTCCAAGCAGCATGTCACTGCGGGGTCACATACTGCCTAGGCATATGTCAAGGCTGAGGACTGTCATTGCTGCAGTGGCACACATGACCCTGTCTGTGTGGAACTAGACAGGTGGGGACCATGTCAAACACTTAAAGGGGTTTCACATGAATTAAACATTAATGACCTATCCTTAAGATAGTAATAAATATCAATTCAGTGGGTGTCAGACTTTCATCACCCCCACCATTTATGAAGGGGAGATGCCGCTCAGCCTCTTCTTGAGTCTGTGACATCACGTTAATTGATAACATGCCCTTTCTGCTGCTCACAAGTGAATGGGATTGAGCTGCAATACCAAGCACAGCCACTACAAAATGTATGGCGCTGTGCCTGGTATACAGCTGATCGGCAGGGGGGCCTGAAGTCAGAACTCTACTGATCAGCATTTGCAGGACTGCCATCTGAGCATGCAAGGACTTGTAGTTCTGCACGAGTTTCAATTCCTTGCTCTGCATTAGGCTACATTCACACGATCCACGTATCCGCAAAACACCGACACCGGCAATGTGCGTTCCGCATTTTGCGGACCACACATCGCCGGCACTCTCATAGAAAATGCCTTTTCTTGTCCACAATTGTGGACAAGAATAGGACATGTTCTATATTTTTCAGGAACGCGATAGCGGACCCGGAAGTGCGAATCCGCAATTGCGGACCCAGGCGGGACATCGTCTGTCCCCATTGAAATTAATGGGTCCGCAATTCTGTTTCGCAAAATGCGGAACAGAATTGTGGACGTGTGAATGGAGCCTTAGATCATACATTTACCTACAGTCATATACGGTACTATGGGCTCGTAAGCATAAGTTGTACCAACACGTTACACTATGGTAATCTTGCCTGTTGATGAGAAAATATTGAATATTCAGAATACCAGTAACACATGGAGGTTGCTGTAGTAAGCACCATACTGTATACTGTGGCTGCTCCTTAGTAAGTATCTAGGCCTATAGTGGCGTCAATTAAAGGTGCCGGGATTGTTTGGCAGTCCAGTGCATGGGTTGTCATGGCATCTGCCACCTGAGTCTTAGACTCATGACTTGCCATTCTAATATTGTTTTCTCGTGACACATTGTACATCATGTTAATGGTAAATTTGTTTTTTTGCGTAATAGACTAGTTTTATTGGTATCCTTTTTTGTGTATGACTTTTTGATTACTGTTATTCAATTTTTTGGGGGGGACAAGATGACTAAAAATTTTTTCGGATGGGGCGATACCTAATATGTTTATTTTTTTATTGTTTATATATTTTTATATGTAAAATTGGGAAAGGGGGTGATATAAACTTTTCATTTTATTTTTTTAATTTCTTTAACTTTTTAACCACTTCGCATCCGGGCCATTTGCCTCCTTTCTGACTAGGCCTAACTTTGCAAATCTGATATGTGTCACTTTATGTGGTAATGACTTTGGAACGCTTTTACTTATCCAAGCCATTCTGAGAATGTTTTCTCTTCACATATGGTACTTCATGACAGTGGTAAATTTGAGTCAAAATATTCTATTTTTATTTATAAAAAATACCAAATTTACTAAAAATTTGGAAACATTCGCAAATTTTTAAAATTTTAATTTCTCTACTTTTATAATAGATAGTAATACCTCCTAAAATAGTTATTACCGTACTTTACATTTCCCATATGTCTACTTCATGTTAAGATCATTTTGTGAATGTCATTTTATTTTTGGGGGATGTTAGAAGGCTTAGAAGTTTAGAAGCAAATCTTGAAATTTTTCTGAAAATTTCCAAAACCCACTTTTTAAGGACCAGTTCAGGTCTGTCACTTTGTAAGGCTTACGTAATAGAAACCACCCAAAAATGACCGCATTTTAGAAACTACACCCGTCAAGGTATTCAAAACTGACTTTACAAATTTTAACCCTTAAGCCTCTTTCACACGGGCGTCATGTTTGACGCGCGGATTGAATGGGGGTGCGTTGCTGGAAAATGCGCGATTTTTCCGCGCATGTGCAAACGTTTGTAATGCGTTTTGCACGCGCGTGTGAAAAATCGCCATGTTTGGTACCCAGACCCGAAGCCGGACTTCATCACTGAAGTCCGGTTTCGGGTAGAGTATTCTGGAGAATTTGTTATTTTCCCTTATAACATGGTTATAAGGGGAAATAATAGCATTCTTAATAAAGAATGCTGTGTAAAATGAGGATTAAGGGGTTAAAAATAAAAAAAACATAACTTACCTTAGGCACTTGATCGTGTAGTTGGCGATCTCTCTTCTCTCTTCAAGCATTAGCTACCAGCTAAAGGACCTGTGATGACGTCACATCACATGGTGCAAATCTGACCAGTGTCACTTTATGTGGTGATAACTTTAAAACGCTTTTTCTTATCCAGGCCATTCTGAGATTGTTTTTTCGTCACATATTGTACTTCATTACAGTGGTAAAATGGAGTCGAAAAATTTCATTTTTATTTATAAAAAATACCAAATTTACAAAAAATTTTGAAAAAATTTCAATTTTCCAAGTTTCAATTTCTCTACTTCTATAATACATAGTAATACCGCCAAAAAAAGTTATTGATTTACATTCCCCATATGTCTACTTCATGTTTGGATCATTTTGGGAATGCCATTACATTTTTTGGGGACGTTACAAGGCTTAGAAGTTTAGAAGCAAATCTTGAAATTTTTCTGAAATTTTCAAAAAACCCCTTTTTAGGGACCAGTTCAGGTCTGAATTCACTTTGTGAGGCTTACATAATAGAAACCACCCAAAAATGACCCCATTCTAGAAACTACACCCCTCAAGGTATTCAAAACTGATTTTACAAACGTTGTTAACCCTTTAGGTTTTCCACAAGAGTTAATGGCAAATGGAGATACAATTTCAGAATCTTGATTTTTTTTTTGGAAGATTTTTCATTTTAATCCAACAAAGCAAGGGTTAACAGCCAAACAAAACTTAATATTTATTGCCCTGATTTTGTAGTTTGCAGAAACACCCTATATGTGGTCGTAAACTGCTGTATGGCCAAACAGCAGGGCACAGAATGAAGGGAACGCCATATGGTTTTTGGAAGGCGGATTTTGCTGGACTGGTTTTTTACATCATGTCCCATTTGAAGCCCCCCGATGCACCCCTAGAGTAGAAACTCCATAAAAGTGCTGTACAGATGTCAGCAGAACTGTCCCTGCCTTCTCTCTGGGTTGTTACTGACAGCGGGCAACCCGCTCTGCAGCTGCACGATTAGCATGTAGTAGCGATCCCTGAATAGACGTTCCAGAACATCCATTCAGAGTCAAACATGCGCCCATAGGACGTTTATATCCTATGGGCAGATGCAAGGTGGTTAACTATTAGCCCCCTTAGAGGGGTAGAACCTAGGATTTTTTTGATCCCTTATCCTATTCACCCTAATAGAGCTCTATTAGGGTGAATAATAGGATTCTTACACTGTCCCTGCTGAGCTGTTCTTTGTGCACAAAGCAGCAGGGAGGTTACCATGGTAGGCCTGAAAGGCTTTAGCAGCATCCAGACTGCCATGGTATCTGATCAGAGCCCCACAATTTTACTGTAGGGGTTCCAATCAATACCTCTTAGATGTGGTAATCAGTGTTGATCACAGCATCTGAAGGGTTAAATGACAGGGTTTGGCAGGATTGCTGTTTCTCATCTTTGCCGGGTTTGGGGTGGCCGCAACGCTACTCTGGGTCCCCTGAACACCGTCGAGGTGTCACCACGTGTTGCTGCTCTCCGGAAGGTATGGAAAGGCGTGGTGCACTCCAATTGGAAATAAGTCCAGAGAGTCAGGGCCTGCAGTAAACCAGTGTGCTTCTTTATTGGAGGAATTCAGGTGCAAGATAATATAGGCGAGGCAGATCACTCGCTTCTCCAGTCTGCTACCTGGCAGAAGATGGGTTTGATGCTGAGGAAAGGCCTGGATAATAAGCTGTCTCTCTCTCTCTCAGAAGGCTGGTACCCTGACCAAATGCTTCACAAAGTAGCTTCTATATATCTAAGGGGGCAGGGAGAGGAGAGACAGGCTGAATAAGCTTACGCAGGCTACGTGAATAAATATATTTACTAAGTGATTAAATATAAGATAACACAAAGAAATCACATACAGAATAATAAAAAGTAATTTAACATTACTAACCTAAATAGGGTGGAGACTCCATCGATCATGCTATAACCCATGGCTGTCTACCCTGTCATAACACATGACCGACACCCCAGGGTGTACAAGAGAAATAGGGTAAGTCATACTCACATCCTACGTAGAATGGAGGGCCTGGTGGAGTCTCCTGAGTGAAGGTGGGTAGCAGAGTTTTAACCTTTTAGCCCCTCCAGTGTGCATCACGCATGTCTCTGAGATCACTCAGGAATGTGGTCTCATCAGCACAATGAAGGACGGGTACTATCTCTAACCTACTTCATTACAAGGGAAACAAACTATTACACAGGGTATTAAACAGGATTAAATGGGAGAACCGATCAGTCACTTACAAAATATCCTTACAATACACACTATACTAAGGACCATTTTAGACAATGGGCCAGTTATCAGCTAGAAAATCATTCATAAGAATGCTTGTTCACAATCATTGCCCCATGTAAGGTTTGCAGTAGCACCAATTAGCCAACAAACGAGCAAATCGGCTGATCGGATCTTTTATGAGAGCATAAAGATTATCACTTTTTGGAAGCACATCTCCCCGTGTAAGCAGATGATATGCTGCCGACATAATGTAAAGGGAGGGACAAATGATCATAGTAACGATTGTTCATGCCCCATACAATATTCATCCTGCCGGTGTGAAGGCTCTTTTAATAAGTGCTGATTGACTTGTTATGTCCTCAATATGCGCACTTCTTAGAACGCCTTTACATTGAACCGATGAGCAAACTATTGTTTGGAAGGAAACATTCCTGACAATCACCTGCTCATCAGTGGAGGTGAAGTGCTGCATTTACATGCAGCAATCGCCTCTGCTGTATGAGGACAAGCACAGCCAGTGGTGTACCTGCAATAGAGGCTGACCACTCAGCTGCTATGGGGAGATCGTAATTTTATTGCTTTAGGGGCTATTGGTTATAATCTGATTTCAGAGTGGTGTATCGTATGGCGGTATAATGTTCTAGAACTGTTGATTGGGACAAGTAAAGCGTTTTAACCTCTGGATTTGTGCCAGCAAAGCCTTTGTCAGGCCGTGTGTTGTGTGCACTTGGCTGTAGATGTCTGCCTAGATACAGTTACCAGTCTATTACTATCAAATGCAACTGCCATGCAAACTCCACTCCAGGCGCCCAAACAAATACGGTAATCATGTACTATTTACCTTCACTGGTACGTCCACATATTTTTCCAAGATATGTCACTTAGGGTCACACAGATACAGCAGAGGTAACCCAAGTATAACACTACAGAGATAACAGTCCTTAAAGGGAATCTGTAACCACAACCTTAGACTATTATTTGCAGTGATAAGGAGTCCAGATTGCTATTTTTTAAACTCATTGACAAAAAAGACCAAAAAAAAAACGCATCCAAATAGAAATGTCGGATTGCTGCAAAACTCGGCATGCAGCTATGTCTCAGGCAGATATGTAAATGATTACAGGTATGGACTGATTAGACACTGGGTCTTGCCACAAGAGTGCGTAAAGGTGCTTTCCCTGCAGCCCTATAAAAAGGCTCCTAGGGGCTGCTTTTGGATAGTGTACCTCTACAACTCACTCAAAGACATTATACCAGTTGATAGACTTAGAGAGGGGGTATATCATTGGACTGAGAGAAGCACTGTGGTCATTTCGTCAAATTTTTCGCCATCTAGACCGCTCTGACCTTTAGAAGGTGTTGGGAGCAGTGGTTATGTTAGGGCAATCACACAGTGGAACATTTGATAGTAACATAGTACATAAGGCCAAAAAAAGACATCTGTCCATCTAGTTTGGCCTGTCATCCTACTAGTTGATCCAGAGGAAGGCAAAAAAAAAAAAACTGTGAGGTAGAAGCCAATTTTCCCCACTTAAGAGGAATAAAAAATTCCTTACCTACTCCAATTAGGCAATCCGAATAACTCCCTGGATCAACGACCCACGAGTAGCTTCCACAGTTTTGTTGTCCAGTATCCAGACACAGGTGGCACTTTCATTACACACCCTTGTCTCTGCCTGGACCATCTCCAAGAGTTTAGCAGAAGGAAATTTGGTGTTCTAGCACCTTTTACGGTCCTGTCAACAGCCAGCCACCATTGCCTTCTTTTGCAGTGGTGTCATAAATGAGAAACCTGGACTGCTGCAGACTGGAACCGTATTGTCTTTAGAGATGAATCCAGGTTCTGTTAGGGATCCACCAACAGTTGGGTTTGAGTATGGAGACCTCATGGTTAGTGCTTCAATCCTACACCAGATTACTGGCCCACAGGCCCAGCTGCAACATCTATGGCAAATGTGCCTCAGATACCATAGAAAACCTGTATGCCTCCATCTCCAACCATGTCTCATCTGGTATCCTAGCTAGAGAAGGCCCACCAGGGTCCTACAGCCTCCTTTCAATTGTACAGTTTTCCTCAATGAACTTATCATTTAGCTCTACTATTGTACTCACATATATCATCATTACATTCACACAGAAAAAGTTTCATACAACTCCAACTTGGTGTGTTTTTTATTTGTCAATGAGTATATTTTCTTACTGCTCCCTGATTCTCTTCTTTCTGCTGTCAAAGTTGGGCTGAAATGCACAGTCTGGACTGCTGTGACATGTTAACATAATGGCGAGGAACCATGTGCATGCATGGTAGACTCGACACCTTTCATAGTATACCAAGCACAGCACCGTACATTGCATAGTGGCTGTCCTTGGTATTGCAGCTCATTCCCTTTCCTCTGAATGAGACTGAGCAGCAGAAAGGCTATGTGACTGATGGACAAAATGTCACATGCTGAATAACAGCTGATCAGTAGGAGGCTGACTGCCACCAATCCCAAGGATAGGTCATCACTAGGGATGAGCGAACTTCATATTTTGAAGTTCATGTTGGAGTTTATACTGAATTGCGTTACCACGGACCATAACGCTATTCTATGACAGAATGCCTTTAGAGGCATTCCGTTATTCATTCCGTCATAATATAAGTCTATGGCCTGCATAACGGATCCGTCCAGTTTCCGCTATGCAGGAGAAGACTTTTTATTGTGACGGAATAAATAACGGAATGCTCCTAAAGGCATTCCATTATGCATTCCGTCATGGGATTGCGTTATGGTCCATGGTAACGGAATACATAACGCAATTCAGCATATACCCCAACACGAACTCAAACTTGAAAATATGAAGTTCGCTCATCCCTAGTCATCACTTTTGTACTCTGGAAAAAACACTTTAGGGTAGGTTTACACACACACATGGTTTTTGTTCCCTTTTGCGTTTTCAGTCCATTCTTTTACAGCTGCAGTTTTTTGGTGTGTTATCTTTTTTTTGTATGTAATAAAAACACCAGCTCCGGTCTACATGAAACATAGGACACACAAGTCTTTTTGGTGGCTTTTTGTGTTTTTTTTTTTTAAACAAGCAATAACTTTTTTAGGCATTTTTCATCTCCTTTTCTACAGAAAAAAAATCAAAACATTTGTTTAGAGAAAACACTGCTAAAAATGCCATAAGGAAAATATTGCAAGCGGTTTCTGTGGCCAATTTTTTTGGTTGTTGAAGAAACGCCAGACAGTGTGAAGAAAGCCTAATCGAAGTAATCTTTAGGCCTCATGCACACTAACGTAAGTATTTTGCGGTCTGCAAAAAATTGATCCGCAAAAATTACGGATGACATTCGTATACATTCCGTATTTTGCGGAACAGAACAGCTGGCCCCTAATAGAACAGTACTATCTTAGTCCGTAATGTGGACAATAATAGGACATGTTCTATTTTTTTGTGGAACGGAAACGGAATGCACACGGAGTAACTTTTTTTTTGCGGATCTATTGAAGTGAATGGTTCCGCATACGGTCCGCAAAAAAAATGGAACGGACACGTTCGTGTGCATGAGGCCTTATTATGAGGCTTAGTTCACATTTCAGTGATATGGTCAGTGATTTCAATCAGTGATTGTGAGCCAAAACCAGAAGTGGATCATACACATTGCACATTATACTTAGAATAAGTATCAATCACACATCAGTGTTTGGTCAGTGATTTCCATCAGTGATTTTGAGCCAGGTCCGACTCTAAACACAAACCAGGAGCAGATCTTTCCCTTATTCCTGATGTCTGTGGAGGCTCCAATCCTGGTTTTGGTTCACAATCACTGATGGAAATCACTGACCAAAACACTGACGTGTTAATGAGGGCTTAAAGAGGACCTTTCATGGGAATTTTCTAGTTTAATTAAATACCTATCCTTGCGCTCATGCTGACACCCTGGTTTGTTTTTTTCAAATACTGTCTGTTCGTACGCCCCGCTGTGCCCCCCTGCAGTTTTCGCGCTCAGTATGTTAATCTTCAGCATCGGTACAAGGAGGAAGAGACGCCAGGGTTTGTCAAGGAGCATCTCCTTCTCCCTGGCTGTGCCGCGGTCCAAACACAGTGGAGAGTGTCACAGCCAGGGAGAAGGTGAGCTGTTTTTTCTCACTGAATGTGACAGTGCCGCATAAACTGTCCCCCTGAGTTGGCCATTAGGGATGAGTAAATAAAACTTTGTTTCAATACTGTACGGAGCAGTATCAGAATGTATTGGCTCCGATGAGCCGAAGTTATTGTTTCGAGAAGTCTTGCGAGACTTTGCGTAATAACTTCATAAATTTATTTGTTCTGTGAAAAAACATTTCCCGAACTCGGGTTCGGTTCCAAGGTACCACTTGGAACCGAACCCGAGTTCGGGAAATGGTTTTTTACAGTGCAAGGAAGCTGTCTAACATTTAGAATCGGCGCTGGATGTGCCAAAGTTATGTAGAGGCCGGCGCCAGGGGCTTATTATGACCGGCGTCTAATAAATGTGCCCCTATATGAATGGATTTAATTCTACATACATGAAAGCAATACCTAATAAAATACAAGTAACAATACACATAAAGCAGTCTATATCACAGATGTAAAAATTGTATTTCTAAATTGCTATGGTTATGCAGCAGACAGATAGGAGATTATCGCATTATTTGTATTTATGTCTAACCTGCCAGACTTCTGAAACCTGAGCCAACTACTTTGTTCTCTAGAGGCAGGACCAAGCCTGGAGTAACCTGACCTGCAAACATACACAGAGCTAAGAGCAGCAGCAGCACAGGGAGGAGAGGGGAGGCTGGCAGTAATATCTCAGGGGGGCTTTGATATTCACAATCGACTCAGCAGCACATCCCCCTGCAGCGAGAGGGGCTGGGTATAGCATCCCTGCTAAGTGACCTCTGCTACCATCAAGACAAGTGCACCAGGATGACAGAAGAGTTGTTTCCAACTGGACTTTAAGAACCATGTATCAGAACATGAAGCTGAGACCCAGCTCTGCCCTGGGCAGGCTGGAGACCTACAGTGCCCACAGGTAAGAGGTATTGATCTTGTGGAATCAAGTTTGATGGAAGGTTTTTGGAGTAGGGAACTTGTGCTGAGGGATTACCCATGTGAGGTGGTTGTTTACTGTTGCTATGGCAATGGAATGTATCAGAGCATTAAAATGTAATGATGCTTTGCCTGGATACAATGTAGCCACACGGCTAATGAGACACACAAAGTCATCTAGCAGGATAGTTTCTATAGAAATGTGATCAGTGAGATGTAAAATACGTGAAAAACAAAGAATTTTATATAGTGTACTGATGGAAACATCCCAGAACAGCAGGATCTGCTGGGCCTCCTAGCTTCTGAAGTGAAAAAATGTTGTACAGTTCTGCATAATATCATAGATTATGGCCCAGATTTACTAATGTGTATGCACCTAAAAGGTTACCTAAATTGGTTCAGTATTAGTGCAATTAGGGATGAGCAAACTTGTGTTTCAAGTTCGGCATGCAAGGTTCGGGTTAATGAAGAATTCCGTTATGGATTCCGCTACCATGGACCATAACTTATGGTCCATGGTAGCAGAATCCATAACGGAATTTTTAGATAACCCGAACCTTTCACGCCGAACTTGAAACACAAGTTCAAGCATCCCTAGTCTGTACACTCTTTCAGACTTAGGGCTCATGCACACGACCGCGTGCTGGCTGGGCCCGTGCTGCGGTCCGCAATGCACGGGCACCGACCGTGGGGCAGCCACATGCGAATCCCGGACCTATTCACTTGAATGGGGTCCGCGATCCGCATCCGACAGTCCACAACTCAAAAAAGCTTGCACTACTTTTCAAGGGAATGGGTCCGCATCTGGGATACGCGGTGCACACAGGGTGCACATGGCTGGTGCCTGTGCATTGCGGACCCTAAGTATAAGGGCCGCAATACGGCCACGGCTTGGCAGCCCTTAGGGCTCATGCACATGAATGTGTGTGGCCTGTGCCAGTATTGCGGCCCGCAAACAACGGGTCCGCAATATACAGCCATAGGCCGTGTGTGCTCCGTATCACGGATGTGGATCTGTTTACTTAAATGGGTCCACAATCCCCAACATACAGAGCAGACTCACGGAGTGGAAACCCATGGAAGCACTACAAAGCGCTTCTGTGGGATTTCGGTCCGTGCCTCCACACCACGAAAAATAGAACATGTTCTATTTTTTTTATTTTTTTTGCGATATGGACTGAATCTTGCAGATTGCGGACCCATTCAAGTAAATGGGTCTGTATCCGCAAATGGGCACACAGCCGGTGTCCGGGCATTGCGAACCGCTATTTGCGGTCCGCAGCAAGGGACGCACACATTCAAGTGCATGAGGCCTTATTCAGAAAAAGGTGGGTCTTACCGAGAGCAAAGGGGCTTCAGGAGAAAGGGGGTGTGACCTAAGATGCGCTGTTTTGTGCTAGAATTACACCCTAATTCTGGCAGGAAATTCTGTCTCAAAGTAAGCCAGCCAATAACTGGTATAGAGTTAGGCCTCTTTCACACATCCATGTCCGTGATGACATCAATGACACGATGATTAGTGGTTCATTCATGAAGATGACTGTGAAGGATCTGTGTTTGGTCCGTGTGTCCGTTTTTTGCTCCCTATGTGTAATCTGTATTCCATGGACACTGCTAGACTGAATATTGGTTTCCAAAGGATATTCTAGCAACGGTCTGTGTGGGCACCCATGTAGTGTCCAGAGACCCATAGACTATAACAGTGATGGCTAACCTCCGGTACTCCAGCTGTGGTGAAACTACAACTCCCTGCATGCTCCATTCATTTCTATGGAGTTCTGAGAACAGCCAAGCAAATGTGCACTTTGGGAGTTGTAGTTTTACCACAGCTGGAGTGCCGGTTAGCCATCACATGACTATAATGTGTAATATTGGAAGGGGTGAAGCCCGTGTGAAGGTCCACTTGATGGAGACACTATGTCGGCAAAACTGAACAACCAGGTGAGTATTAAATTTGGACTTCTCTGTATTCAAGGTGGACAACGCGTTTTAGAGCTGATAATACTCCTTTTTCAAGTCTTGGGTGCCAGTGGCCAGAGGTGACAGATGCGTCCCTCTTCCTGTGATGCTGGGCCCATGACCTAATTATTATAGTTAAAGGGGCCCGCAGGCTTTCAGGCAGTGTCTGGCAATGCTGGATCTGACTGGGAACAGCCAGTGTGAAACTAGCCTAATAGGTTTTAAATCAAAGAAATAGACCCTAGTGGCAAAGGCAGCCAAATTGTTTTCTTCTCCTGGAACTTTGGGGTCCAGTATGGTTATCAGAGTCTGGGCCCACCGGTGCATCCTCCCAGTACTCTAGTGGTCCAGTCTGATCCTGTTTATGGTGGAGTCAGTGTACAGCTAGCTCACATGTAGCTATAAAACTGTAGTAAAGTTGGCCATACAGTTTTGGTGGAATCACCATGTATATCCAATGTGTATGGGGGTCTTATGACTCCCCCTGGCCAGCAGATGTCAGGGTAAAGAAGGATTGGACATATTCGATTTTAAAATGCCCCATCATTTGTTCTGCTGCTCATTCATTATTTATGGGACTGCTGGAGATAGTGGAGAACAGCACTTGGCTATCTGCAGTGCTCCCATAGAAAATGAATGGAGTGGCAGTGCGCATGCCTGATGTGCCACTCCATAACTTGGTTCACATGTTCTATTTTTTGACAGTGCAGACGGACCACGGACCCAATCAAGTTGAATGGGTCTAGATTAGAGATGAGCGAACTTTAAAAAAAAGTCCAGTGTTCGGCGTTCGGGTTGTGGTAAGTCGCGCATCCCGTTATGGATTCCACTATAGCGGCATATGGAATCCATAAGGGGCGGCTGCCACCAACCCGAACTGTTGAACAGCCGAAGGACCTGGGGTGACGTCACTGTCATGTGATCAGTGCAGGGGGTGTGGCTCAGCACTGGATTTGATCCTGTGCTGAGCCACGCCCCCTGCACTGATCACATGACAGTGACGGGATGCGCGACTTACCACAACCCGAACACCGGACTTTTTTTTAAAGTTCGCTCATCTCTAGTCTAGATCCATCCTGGCCGCCGCATGGATGTTGCCCGTACATTGGGGACTGCAAATTGCGGTCCCCAATGCACGGAATGGGCGTACGACGGGTCCGCAATACATGGGCACCGGCTGGTGTTCACTCCGCATCACTTGAATGGGTCCACAATCATGGAGATGCGGATCGGAAGCACTACAGAGTGCATCCGTGGTGTTTGTCCGTGCCTCCGCCCTGCAAAAAAAATAAAAAATTGTTCTATTTTTTTGCAGTGTAGATGGATCACTGACGCATTCAAGTTGAATGGGTCTTGATCCGTCCCAGGCCGCCGCACGGATGTTGCGGTCCCCAATGCACGGAACGGCCGCACAACGGCCGTGTGCATGAGCCCTTAAGCAGAATTTAGTGCAGCATAAAGAAAGAAAGTGAAGTGCCATTGAATTTCACCACAAGGTCTGGACTTAAGTTATTTTTTCTTCATCCCTTAATTATTCCCCCTATATTTTGCTTCGATGACAAAGTCTGGGGTCCAGCAGTATCCACTGTGACACATAAAGAGACATTTAGGCCGCACTACACAACTCGGCATTTCCTACTACACCTGGGACGTGATAGGGGCCCTGGGGGATAGTAAGTTGTAAACTGAGAGCTTCCCCAAAAGTACAATGTATCTATAAAACGACAAACTGAGTGCCGCGGACTCTTCCATTGGTCACATTTTCAAGTGAATGGGTCTAAGATGCAATACCAAGCATAGCCACTATACAATGTATGGCGCTGTGCTTAGTAAGCTGTTAGGAGGCTGCAGCGCCGACCTGAGCATCATAGTCCCTTCAAACAGCTAATCGGTGGGAATCAGAATCCTATCAATCTGATATTGATGACCCATCCTGAGGAGAGGTCATCAATATTGTACTCCTGGAAAACCCCTTTAGGCCCCTTTCACACGGTTGAGTTTTCCGCGCGGGTGCAATGCATGACGTGAACGCATTGCACTCGCACTGAATCATGACCCATTCACATCAATGGGGCTGTGTACATGAGCGGTGATTTTCCCACACCACATCATGAAAATCGCAGCATGCTCGATACGGCATCACAGTATCCTCACGGGTGCCGGTGTCCATCGGGTCCCCGCGCTGCTGTGACGGGGACCCAATGGCTGGGACCCCTGTGAGCCTGCAAGATCCAGCCCTGGATCTTACAGGCAGGAAGGCTGTAAGTGTATTACACTGGTAATATACTTACAGCCAATGCATTACAATACAGATGTATTTTAATGCATTGTACAGGGGATATGACCCCCAAACGTTGAAGGTAAAAAAAAGTAAAAAAATAAAGTTTTACAAATAAAAAATTTAAAGTTTCAAGTAAAAAAAAGTACAAAAAATTGTAAAAGAAAAGTAGACATACTGTATTAGGTATTGCCGCGTCTGTATCGACCGGCTCTATAAAAATATCTCATGATCCATTCCATCAGGTGAACGCCGTAAAAAAATAAAATAAAAACAGTGTCGAAACCATTTTCTGGTCACCTTGCCTCACAAAAAGTGTAATACCAGGCGATCAGAAAGGCATATTTAGCCCAAAATTGTATCAATCAAACCATCATCTCATCCCGCAAAAAATGAGACCCTAACTAAGACAATTGCCCAAAAAATAAAAAAAATATAACTCTCAGAATATGGTAACACAAACACACAAATGCTTTACTTGTGCAACGGATCGGCTATCAGAAAGGTGTACCTAACCTATCTCTAACCCTATCTACAACAAGCAGTGGAGTTATGCCATAACTGCTGTGGTAGGGCAGCCTAAAGGGGGCCACCCTAATGTGAAGTGACTGTAAGATGGTGCGGGTGGGTGAAATTAGCTGAATCGGCGTCAGCCTGGGCCCACAGGTGCCTATAAATAGTCTAGTAACCAGCCAGCCTGGGCCCACAGGTGCATATAACTAGCCTTGTAATCAGCCTCCCCTCCCACAAATGCAGCAAATATATTTGCGTAATACCTGTGTAAGGGCTCATGCACACAACCGTATTTTCTTTCCACTTCCGCTCTGTTTTTTTGCGGACCGTATGCAGAACCATTCACTTCAATGGGGCTGTAGAAAATACGGAAGTTACTCTCTGTGCTTTCTGTTTCTGTTTGTCTGCATGGCCGCAAAAAAGTAGTGCATGTCCTATTATTGTCCTCAAATCATGGTCCGAGGCCCCATTCAAGTCACTCGGTCCGCAAAAAATACGGAACGCACACAGAACAGATCCGTATGTTATCCGTATTTCATCCGTATTTTGCGGATCCATACTGTAGAAATGCTATGCGCAGCCCATATTGCTAATGTGTTTGGTGATTAATAAGTTACTGTTTCCATTTCCAATCTTCAAAAAATGGATCGCATATGGAAACCATACGGATATGTTTTGTGGAATAACGGAACGGAAGAGGACTTAAATCAGAGAAAAACCCCTCAAATACGGAACAACGGAACTGTAAAAAAGGTCATGTGCATGAGCCCTAAAACTTAAAAATAAAAATAATAAGCACATTGTGTATCGCCGCATCCGTAACAACCTGCTCTATGAAAATATCATATGAGATGCCCCCTCAGGTGAAGTTCTGTAAAAAAAATAATAATAACTATGCCAAAACTGCAATTTTTTGTCACCTTGCCTCGCAAAAAGTGTAACACCAAGCGATCAAAAATTTTATGTACCTCAAAATGGTACCAATCAAACCACCATCTCATCCCGCAAAAAATGAGACCCTACCTAAGACAAAACAGAAAAAAAATAGGGCTCTCAGAAAATGACACCACAAAAACAAGATTTTATTCCACTCAAAAATGCTCTTACTGTGTAACACTTAACAAAAATAAAAATAATAGAAGTATTGCCACGTCCGTAACAACCTGCTCTATAAAAATATCACATGATATGCCCCCTCAGGTAAATGCTGAAAAAAAAAAAAAAAAGCCAAAACAGGCATTTTTTCCACCTTGCCTCACAAAAAGTGTAATACCAAGCAATCAAAAAGTTTTATGTACTCCAAAATAGTACAAATGAAAACATCACCTCATCCCGCAAAAAATTAGCCCCCACATAAGACAATCACTCAAAAAAAACAATGGCACCCGCAAACCAATCCATCAAAATCTGCTTTGCAAAAGCCATATAGCGCTCCTTCTGTTCTGAGTCCTGTCATGTTTCCCCACAGCAGTTTACCACTACATATAGGGTGTTGCCGTATTAAGGAGAAAATGGCTAACAAATTATGGGGTGATTTTTCTCCTGTTGCCCCTTGTGAAAATGAAGAATTTGGGACTAAAGCAACATTTTATTGGAAGAAATGAAACTTTTCTTTTTTACAGCGAAGTGTTTCCAAATTCCGTAAAATGCTTAGGGGGTCAAAGTGCTCAGAACCCCCCTTTATAAATTCTTTAAGGGGTGTAGTTTGCAAAATGGGGCAACTTTTTGAGTGTTTCTACTGTAGGGGTACATCAGGGTCTCTTCAAATACAAAATGGTGCCCAAAAACAATTCTAGCAAAAGCTGCCTCCAAAATCCATATGGTGCTTCTTTCCTTCTGACCGCTGCCACTTGCCCATAGAGTAGTTTACCACCACATATGGGGTATTTCTGTAAACTTCAGAATCAGAGTAATGTATATTGAGGTTTATTTTGCTGTTAAGCCTTGCTGTGTTGCAAGAAAAAATCTACCAAAAAAGTGAAATTTTGAAATTTCTCCTCCATTTTCCTTTAATTCTTGTGGAACACCTCAAGGGTTAATAAAGTTTGTAACATCAGTTTTGGATAATTTGAGGGATATAGTTTCTAAAATGGAGTCATTTATTCAAAATCACTTTATAACTGGATTCAAAATCACTTTATAACTGAATTGGTGCTTAAAAAAATGATTTTGGAAATTTTGTTGAAAATTTGAAAAATTGCCTCTAAAATTCGAAGCCTTATAATGTCCTAAAAAAATAAAATGACATTTACAAAATGATGCCAACATAAAGCAGACATATCAGGAATGTTGATTGATAACTATTTTATGAGGTATTACTATCTGTCTTAAAAGTAGAGAAATTCAAATTTAGAAAATTGTGAATTTTTTCGAAATATTTTGTAAATTTTGGATTATTTTATAAATAAAGGTGAAATATATCGACTCAAATTTACCACTGTCATGAAGTACAATCTATCCTTCGAAAAACAATCTCAGAATGGCTTGGATAAGTAAAACCGTTCCAAAGTTATTACCACAGAAAGTGACACATTTGCAGATTAGAAAATAATCGGCCTGGGATTTAAGGTGAAAAGTGGCTCGGTACTGAAAGGGTTAAATAAATGGGGATGTGCATACAGCTCCATAGCATAAAATGAACTCTATATTCTGTCCCTGGGGTATGTCCAAAATACAGAAGTATGAGGGAAGCTCAAAAGTTCAATTCAGCGCACCCAGTATGCAGCCCCTGAATGCCAGTTAAACATACTGGATAAACTATATCTGAGCCCCTACATAAAGTACACTTGTCACGACAGGTGAACTTAACAATTAAAGGGTTAACATAGGAATATCAACATGATGGTAACTAAAGCTTTCACAATACCGTTATTATCTTCAGCCTGCCGTAGCTCTCAGGATCCGGAATTGCTCTCCGGTCCAGCCCTGCCGTATGTTAATGCAATGCCCGCTGGAGCCATTGACTAGAATATTCACTGTGCTATTTGTCAGTCTGAATCATGGCATAATTTGCCTGGTGTCGGGCGGCTCTCCTCCAGTCCCCATTATAGTCAATGGGGCCGGCGGGCAGGGCCGGTTCTAGGTGAAATGGGGCCCGGGGGCGAAAAACAATAAGGGGCCCCCCCCCCTCAGTGTCACGCCATCAATCACCCCCTTCGCGTCACAATTTCTCCCCGCCCCCTCCATTGCCGCATACTCCCCCCTCCCCCGAATGGCACATTTCTCCCCTGTATGGGCCAGTGGCAGCAGCACATCTCTCCCCCAACCCCATGGCTCATTTCTCCAGCACATCTGCACATCTCCTCCCCCAGCTCCCATCACTACAGAAATACAGCCCCACTTACCTCTTCCATCCAGTGACGTCTCCTGTGATGTAGATGTTCTCTTTCCTCATCTTCTCCTTTCAGACCTTCAGACCAGACCGTCAGGTTTCGTCTCTGCAGTTTGACAACAAAATAAATCTCAGTTACTACTTTTCCATCATCCTCCCATATTCTGGACTAATTATCCTACTACCCCCATATAAAATACATCAGTAATGTCCCCATAGTGCCCCCGGAGTCTCCTCTCTCCCCCATCATGTCCCCCACCCCCCAATCATGTGCAGGCTCCTTTTCCCACCCATCCCCTTCCCCAAAATTATTTGCAGGCTCCTTTCCCCAGCCCCCAAATCATGTGCAGGCTCCTTCCCTCCCCCCAAAAAAATCATGTGCAGGCTCCTTCCCCCAAAATCATGTGCAGGCTCCTTCTCCCAACCCCCCAAAATCATGTGCAGGCTCCTTCCACTCCCTCCTCCCCCAAAATCATGTGCAGGCTCCTTCCCCCCAAAATCATGTGCAGGCTCCTTCTCCCAACCCCCACCAAAATCATGTGCAGGCTCCTTTCCCTTTCCCCCTCCCTACTTACCTCCTTGCAGCGCTGGATGCAGGCCTCTTCCGGCCTGTGTCCCGTTTCTATCCTCTGTTCAGGCGGCGCGATGACGTCATCGCGCCGCTTGAACCGCTCTGATAGGCTGTCGGCACGAGGCCGGCAGCCTATCAGAGGAGCAGGGAGGGAGACGCCTCCCTCCCTGCCGCACTGCACAGCGATCTGTATCGCTGTCCAGAGGACGGCGACACAGATCGCTATGGAGATGAACGCTTCCACAGTGGAAGCGTTCATCTCCTGTCTCACTGCCCCGTTGCCCCCCTGGATCCGCCACTGCTTGGGGCCCCTAAGGACTCGGGGGCCGGGGCAATTGCCCCCTTGCCTCTATGGAAGCGCCGGCCCTGCTCCTCTCTCCCCATCATGTCCCCCAACCCCACCCCCTAATCATGTGCAGGCTCCTTTTCCCACCCATCCCCTTCTCCCAAAATTATTTGCAGGCTCCTTTCCCCAGCCCCCCAAATCATGTGCAGGCTCCTTCCCCTCCCCAAAAAAATCATGTGCAGGCTCCTTCCCCCCAAAATCATGTGCAGGCTCCTTCTCCCAACCCCCCAAAATCATGTGCAGGCTCCTTCCACTCCCTCCCTCCCCCAAAATCATGTGCAGGCTCCTTCCCCCAAAATCATGTGCAGGCTCCTTCTCCCAACCCCCACCAAAATCATGTGCAGGCTCCTTTCCCTTTCCCCCCTCCCTACTTACCTCCTTGCAGCGCTGGATGCAGGCCTCTTCCGGCCTGTGTCCCGTTCTATTCTCTGTTCAGGCGGCGCGATGACGTCATCGCGCCGCCTGAACTCCGCTCTGATAGGCTGTCGGCACGAGGCCGGCAGCCTATCAGAGGAGCAGGGGAGGGAGACGCCTCTCCCTCCCCTGCCGCACTGCACAGCGATCTGTATCGCTGTCCAGAGGACGGCGACACAGATCGCTATGGAGATGAACGCTTCCACAGTGGAAGCGTTCATCTCCTGTCTCAATTGCCCCGTTGCCCCCCCCCTGGATCCGCCACTGCTTGGGGGCCCCTAAGGACTCGGGGGCCCGGGGGCAATTGCCCCCCTTGCCTCTATGGAAGCGCCGGCCCTGCCGGCGGGCATTGTGTTAACATCTGGCGGGGCTGGACCGGAGAGCTCTTGCAGGCTCTTCTCTGTCGGGACTCATAACACTTATGTGAAACTAACCTTAAAGAGGACCTTTCACTGGTCCTCAGTTTATCAGTTAATGGTATGTACATGCAGAGCGGCACCCAGGGATGTCCCTGCACTTACTTGTATCCCTGGGTGCCGCTCCGTTCGTCCTCTGTAGCCCCCGGTACCGGCACTCCTGCTGCTGTAATTTTGCCTGGGGCGGAGACTTCTTCTTCTGCCCTGGGCGTCTCCTTCTCCCAGGGCTGGAGCGCTGACTGTCGCAGCGCTCAGCTCATATCCTGAATATGAGCTGAGTGCTGCGATTTGCCAGCGCTCCAGCCCTGGGAGAAGAAGAAGTCTCCGCCCCAGGCAAAATTACAGCAGCAGGAGCGCCGGTACCGGGGGCTACAGAGGACGAACGGAGCGGCACCCAGGGATACAAGTAGGTGCAGGGACATCCCTGGGTGCCGCTCTGCATGTACATACCATTAACTGATAAACTGAGGACCAGTGAAAGGTCCTCTTTAAGAGCTTATTCTTTCCATCTGCAGATTTCAGGTATGTTACAGGCCTCATTCACATTTCTCTGTCCATTACACATCCGTGAAAAATCCATCCATGTTTCATCCGTGAAGATTACGTGTTTGGTCCATGTGTCCGTTTTTTGCCCACCGTGTGTCATTCGTATTCCATGGACACTGCTCAGCTAAAAAATTATTTCCAGAACATCTCCTACCAATTGACCATGATACCCACTGATGGAACACAGTGGCCATCCGTGTTGTGTCAGTGTTTTTTTTACTGACCCATAGACTTCAATGGGCATGTTTGATCACGGACCAAAGTGGGGCATTTTGATTTTACGACTCACCCACGGTCAGTGGAAAACCACTAATGTGTGAACAAGCACATTAAAATCAGTAGGTACGGACAGCACATGTCCATGAACGAGGCCTTATAGATTTGCTAACATTCATATTTCTACTTCTTAATGGACTAGAATCCCTGAAGGAAATGAATTGTTGACAATAAAGAAGCCTGAAATGTGAATTGATCTCCTGACAGTTCTTATTATTAGTTGTGAAAAGAGACCGAGACGTCCCCGGGGGCAATCTGTTCTCCAGCTCTCCTTCCTATCTCAATTTCCTATTATAGAATACTAGATGTGATAGAAACCGATCCTCTGAAAGTGCTCATAGCCGGGTTTCAGCCAGGCTTTCCTTCATCGGGGGCAAGGATTCTGTTCACCCCCAGCTCTGTATCTGAATTCCTCCGCCAATGCAAAGTAGCTTCCCATTAGACCCCCCCACTACCTACACCCCTGACCCATTAGTCTTGGATGACCAACAATTATCAGTGCCAATTTCCCCATTAGCATGCATTTTTGGCTCAGTTGATGTTATTTCAAAAGCGCAGGGGACATGAGCTGAAACATTCCTCTGTCGGTGCTTTTACACCTTATATAGGGTGCTGAATCTCCTTAAAGGGCATCCGTCAGCGGTTTTGTACCTATGAAACTGCCTGACCTGTTACATGTGCACTTGGCAGCTGAAGGCATCTGTGTTGGTCCCATGTTCATATGTGCCCACATTGCTGAGAAAAATGATGTTTAAATATATGCAAATGAGCCTCTAGGAGCAACGGGGGCGTTACCATTACACCTAAAGGCTCTGCTCTCTCTGCAAATCTGTGCCCTCTGCTCTTTGATTAACACGACTAGGTGTGATGACGTTTTCACTGCCTGGTCCTGTATGGAGTCTTACTGGAAGTGCTCCATGGTATGGAGACATATTGGCAATAGGTATCTCCCAAGGAAAGAGAACCATCTCGCTAGCGCCACCTTGTGAAAGTGGCTCCCTATGAGTCAAACAAAAGATTTTCTTTTGTCATGAGCCAAGGCTTGTTAAAAAGTCAGAGCTCTATAGCATGCTCTATCCTCGTGTAGGAAACAGAATCGAGATGGAGCCATAGACTTTCCATTGAGTCTGTCTGGCCTCCTCTCCTGCAGCGAAGAGGGAAAGCGTGATATGCGAGCGATTTTCTCTCTTGTCGTTCTACTGAGTGGAGGAGGTCTCAGTGCTCAGACACCAACCGGTCAAAACTTTTGAAATTTCAAGTTTTACTGATTCATTGCCATAAAACTTTATATCAGCTCCTCCTGCTCTATAACATTCTGCCTGCAGATTGGTCTACATTTTCAACTTGATGAGGTTAATATATTATTCCTGCTAGAAGTTTATAAATAAAGGTACGACTGGGTGTCACCAGTGTGTGTGGGGGATGTCCCTGCACAGTCTGACACTGTTCAATCATTGCTGCCAGAGTTAGGCCATCTGCACACGGTTTGCGGGTGAACGCGCATAAGATCCAACACGGGGCGGATTTATGTATGTTTCTGCAACATATCCTCACTAGAATCTGATGCAGTTTTGCCGTAGATCTTACCCTTCCACTGAAAAGGGTTATGTTATGCTGGTGATTAGAGATGAGAGAACTTTAAAAAAAAGTCCGGTGTTCGGCATTCGGGTTGTGGTAAGTCGCGCATCCCGTTATGGATTCCACTATAGCGGCATATGGAATCCATAAGGGGCGGCTGCCACCAACCCGAACTGTTGAACAACCGAAGGACCTGGGGTGACGTCACTGTCATGTGATCAGTGCAGGGGGCGTGGCTCAGCACTGGATTTGATCCCGTGGTTATTCTGAGACTTTTGACTTACCCTGTACTTCTACAATTCACCATGGCATGCTGGATATCAGCTACTGGGCCAAATTCTGTCTGATGGTAACTAGTCTTGAGCGAATCGAGCTCCGGATCACTGATCCGAAGTCGATCCATTCAAGAACTTCGATTTTAAAGGCGTCTCCGTACAGCATTAAAATGTATTGGCTCTGTGGAGCCAAACTTCATTTCACCCAAAGAGACTTTGGTGAATTAATTCGGTATTCATTTCTGCATCTTTAAAAACATTTAAGATTCGGAATCCGAAGTCGGGTTTTTCTGGACCCAAAATGTCAATGTTTTGTTCACTGATCCACTTAGTTATCATTTTTTCCTTGTGACATGATGCTCCATCATGCTGGAAAAAGCATTGTTCATGGCCAAATTGCTCTTGAATATTGGAAAAAGCTGCTCTTGGAGGATGTTTTGATAGCATTCTTTATTTATGGCAGTGTTCTTAGGAAAAATTGTGAAGCAAAGTAAATTTACAGACTTTTGAGGGGCATTACATAGGACTGGTGTTAGTATAGAGGGTGAAGGTAGTCGCTCGTGTATGGCAACAGACCTTATTACTTGTGGAGAAGGTATATTGCACCCAGCATACTTCTATAATGGATTGGCCATCCCTTTGAGGATCTGCCCCCCTCAGCCTGGAAACTGCAGTACATATTGGGATAGACATTTTACTCCACTTTGGCCAATTTGGAAAGTTTTTTTGGATCTAAGTGAGAGAGAGAGAGACTCACCCTGGGTTCAGACCTGAGCGTTCTAAAAACGCGCGTTTTATGCGTGTTTTTGTCGTGCGTATTTCAGCGCGCTTTTGCAAATAGGAAACGTGCGTTCTTGTGATTGACTACTGTGGTGTCAATCACAAAACGCGCGACAAACGCCCCAAAAAAAGCTCAAGTACTTGTTTATGCGTCGGGCGTTTTACAGCGCGTTCAAACGCGCTGTAAAACGCTCAAGTGAGAACCAGGGCCATAGGAAAGCATTGGTTTTCATGTGTTGAGCGTTTTACAGCGCGTTTGAACACGCTGTAAAACGCTCAGGTGTGAACTTAGGGTCATAGTCAGCCATCCTACAGCCTGCTATCCCATATCCAGAAAGATTACTACCAGTGACTTTTATGAGCTGCCAAATCTACCTCCGTTAATTGCCTTGGAGTAGGTACCCCCAAATATGGTCTGTTTATTATCTTGCAGTCATCCAACCCAGGCCTCCTGCCATGCACCCCATCACAACTCACATGTAACATCAAGGTCACCACCCAGCCACCATCAGACAGGAGCCCCAATATGAAGGTGTGCCCTAAGGGGAAGAAGGGTTGTGTTCCTCAATTCACCATCACTCCTATCAGTGTCACAACTACAGCTCCCCTCCTCTTGGCTCTCCCCCTGTGGGCACGCTGCACATACACATTAGATAAAAGTCATCCAAAACCAACCATCTCAGGCCTACTTTCTTACACGTATGGGGGTCTCCTGACTCTGTCTCCCCAATGACAGATGTTGGTGGAAAGAAAATTCGGGCATGTAAAATTTTCGGATCCTTTGTTCCCTTAGAAGATTGAGAGGAGTTGATGTCGGCTTTACTAAAGCATGCTTTAGTATACAGGTTAATACATGCAGATATTGCCATAGGTGTCATGACATAGAAGATATAAAACTTTCAATGCAATTACAAGGTCCTTAGTTTTAAGTAACTGCAACCACTGTTTTTCTGAATTACATAATAATAAAAACTGACCTAATTTTACAGTCTTTTCAGCGAGATAAGACAAGATGTCTCTGTTCCAAACCCACCTGTTACACAGAGGGCAAAAACTGCTGTGGGGACCACCAAGGCTCAGACTTTGTCCCCATCTGACTACACTGGAGAAGACAGCGAGCAGATCCAAACGCCTCCAGAATGGCTGGAGAAGGAGATGATACGCAGGCAGCAGAGACGGTATTCCCTGGGACTTGTGGACAATGTAATGGAAAGTCTTCAGAATATCGCTGACCCAACTAGGAGCCTCAGGAAAGAGAAGGTACGTGGTATACATGCACGTGTCCATATTTCCAGACCATGATTGTTGATCCAGAACAAGGGAAAATAAAGCTAGCTATGTGTAAATTAGGAAATTATCCATTGCTCACTATACATTTATTTCAATGAATGAGCAAATGCATCAAAATTGCATGGAAAACTGCAGATCTGGTTGTAAAAAAAGTAAAGGAAAATAAAAGATGCAGGTGATCAATACTACATTGTTTGCACTTGGACTTATAGAAAAGTTATTGGGGGTCATTTACTAAAGACCAATGTCTTAATAAATATTTGGCTGGCGGAAGATGCGTCCAATTTATTAACAGTCTTGGGTGCATGTGTGATGTCCATGCGTCAGAGTCTGAAATCAACACCGGCTTTGTGCCAAATTTTGCAATTTCCTATGCCAAAAACCTGTCATAAAGCCTTTGTAAATGACTCCCATTCTGTATGCAAGTTATCAGTCCTGAAGGTCTATTAGTGTTCATTACTACCGAGGAAGACTGCCCCACCATCCAGCGGTATATGTGTCACACTGATGGATATGTCATCTGACAATTTATTATTTTGTTTCCACAGTTTGAGCAACAAGTGACCCTGGAGCAGCTGCATAGACTGAAAAAAGCTTTCGAGGTGTGTGTCCTCTGTGGTCATATGCTTGATAATAAAACGGGAATATGGACTTTATAATCGGGGATTCCCTCTATGGTACCTCCTCTGTTAGGGTCAGTTCACACCACTGCTATTGATTTACGGTTGTTCTGCTCTATGGGAGGTGCAAAACAATGAAAATAACCGAAGGGCAGATAACTGACCCGAACTCAGCCGAATAGAACCCCGTTGACTATAATGGGGTCTGTCTGGTTTCTGTTTGGGAGTCTGCCTGGCCGTCACGCGTCGTGTGTATGAGCCCTTATTGGCAGAGTAAAAAGTCCTGCATACAGGACCTTTCTCTCCACTGTTTTGGACAGAATCTGCAATGAATGGAGACTCTGACCTAAATGTGAACAAGTCCTTAGGCCTTATGCACACGACCGCGCCGTGTTTTGCGGTCTGCAAATTGCGGATCCGCAAAACATGGATGCTGCCCTTGTGGGTTCCGCAATTTGCGAAATGGAAAGG
This sequence comes from Bufotes viridis, assembly GCA_033119425.1. NCBI lineage: Eukaryota > Metazoa > Chordata > Amphibia > Anura > Bufonidae > Bufotes > Bufotes viridis. The sequence continues at coordinate 459,193,676 of CM065591.1, read as the reverse complement.
GCTGCCCATAATAGAAATAATTTTCCCGCAAAACAGACAAGAATAGGACATGTTCTATTTTATTCTGCGGGGCTACGGAACAGGCAGTGGATGCGAATAACAGACTGAGTGCTGTCCGCATCTTTTGCGGCCCCATTGAAGTGAATGGGTCCTCATCCATGCCACAAAAATGCGGCTTGGATGCGGACCCAAACAATGTTCATGTGCATGAGGCCTTAGTCACAGCGTGACTTCACTTTGGGACTGGCTTCAGCTGGAATGGGTTATGCCCAGATCGCTCAGCCCTACGGTCAGACCCATGTGTATACACAGCATATACATACAGGTAGAATATAGGAATCCACTATACAGAATTTAAAATAAAAGCCACCACTTGTGGACCTGTATTCATGTAACAACCCCGCTATAGCAATGTCATAACGTAATAGATGATTCTCATCTGTATCTGGATAATTACAGCCACACTGTATGGAATCAGATTGAACCTGTCAGTGTAGATGTCACTATAGTGTAACAGAGTAATGGAGCAGCCTCGGGAGCACTGCAGGGTTTATAACAATTCATATGTGCAGTGTCAGAATGAATCCATCATCGCCCCCGCTGGGTACTGACAGTCTCATCAATAAAAAGTTCAGGCATCTGTAACTTCCTGGGTCTTTCTGGGTGAGACTTTGTCATCTCATGGATGAATGCCAGCTCCGCAGTTTATAAATGGATGGTATAAGCCATACCATTTTCCTAGATCGTTTGTACAATGGATCGAACATTGGTCCAGATTTACCTATCCTGTTGATGGCGGAAGCTTAGACCGGCTGTCTAGACCTGCAGCAGATTTATCACAGGGGCTCCGGCTGGAGGGTACATGTGGCACAGGGAGACTGAACTTTATGCAAGAATTGTGGCAAATTTTGGAGGAGCAAAACGGAGCTAGCTAACGGGATTATGTCAGTAGAATTCAGTACAGCTGAGGTCAGGCAGAAACACACGGTATTATATATCATTATACTGCTGTGAGTTTGTGTCACAGGAGCAGCATTCAGTCTGGAAAATACCTCTGTCACACAATTTGTGCTTTACGGACTTAGGGTGCATTCACATGACGTAAGTGTTTTGCGGTCCACAAATTGCGGTTCCGAAAAACACGGATACCGGCCGTGTACATTCCGCATTTTGCAGTACGCACATGGCCAGCATTATATAGAAAATGCCTATTCTTGTCTGCAATTGCAGAAAACAATAGGAAATGCTCTATATTTTTTTTGCGGGGCCGCGGAACAGAAAAATGGATGCAGGCAGCACACTGTGTGCTGTCTGCATCTTTTGCGTCCCCATTGAAATGAATGGGTCCGCACGCTTCATGCAAAATTGCGGAACGGATGCGGACCCAGAATTACAATCGTGTGAATGAGCCCTTACTGTAAGATGCTCACGAAAAATTCGCCATTTGTAGTGCCAAAAATGCAGCAAAAATTGTTCAAACTGCAACACTATTCCCAACAGACCTAATTTTAAAGGGATTATCACATTAAAGTGACTTATCTCCTATCCTGAAAAGATTATGTCCATCAAGGGGCGCAAACTGATCGTGAGAATGGGGGCCCTGTGCCACCCCATCAAATCCTATGGGACAGCCAGAGATAGTTCGGTAGAGTTGAATGGAGGTAGTGCACATGCTGTGGATAGAGGATAAGTCTTCGTAATGGGACGCCTCTCTCAGCCAATGGTTTCCATTATAAAGCTGTAGTGCAGGTGTGAACAGAGCCTTATTTAATAATAGTGCAGGGTTCAAGGATGTGGCCGGGGGGCGGCAGGCAGAGCACGTGCCCCGGTTGACATGGGGAAGGGCACCAAGTAATTTTGCCTCTTACCAGGGTATTTATATACAGGGCTTAGCCAGAATACTGAATCTTTGCTCCAGATGATTAGTGTTGAGAGCGAATATTCGAATAGCAAATTTTTTTTAGCGAATATCGGCACTTCGCTAATTTGCGAATATTGTGAATATAGCACTATATATTCACTATTTCGAATATTCGTTGTTTTTTTTTTTTTTTTTTAAGTTGTTAATCCTTGTTGCTCTCTGGTTATCTTCCCACTTCCCAACAGCTGTTCTTACCTGTCCGGAGGATTACTGGCTCCCTGCCGCTCCAGTCAATGCACGTTGCCGCTTCTGCCGACTTCTCGTGTGCATGGGAACTCCTCCATGCTAAAATGTACTGTCGGATATGAGAATCACGATCTCACAAATTTTACTAAGTTGTAATCGCAATGCGATTAATATAACCTGTATTACTCGCATTGCGAATTCAACTTAGAGCTGAGTTCCTAATGGTTGTATTGCTAGAATATAACGAATATCACAAATTCACGAATATAGCACTATATTCTCAATCTTCGTTATATTCTAGCAACAACCATTAGGAACTCAGCTCAAGTTGAATTCGCAATGCGAACATATACTCGCATTGCAAATTCAACTTAGAGTTGAACCATTCGCAATGTGAGTAATACAGGTTATATTAATCGCATTGCGAATTCAACTTAGAGCTGAGTTCCTAATGGTTGGCTTTCTAGAATATAACGAAGATTGAGAATATAGTGCTATATTTGTGATCAGAGAAGCCTTTGCCAAAGAGAGCAAAAGAGAAGTCATTTAAGTGGATGTCCTAAGATGGTTCAGCCATACCTATGTCCTGGAATCGGACTAGGAACTTAAAGTGACCCTAGAAAAAAATTCGAAAAGTGTTGTCTAAATGTTGTATGAGGGTCCAAATTTACAGAAGGCAGGGCAGCACAAATAGGCCAGGTCAGCAATACTGTCCCGTCAGAACCATATGCCGCAGAACAGCAGAATATATTGCCCCAAAAGCTGTCCCTCTGTGGCGGCCATCAATAGCTCCCATTTTCTGTCCTCCTCCTCCAGTTCTCTCTGATTAAGATATGGAGTAGTAGGGTGAGATATGGGCCAAAAAGGTTGAATTCGGGGGGGCATATGTGGTCCCTGGCTAGATACTGTACATGAATACCTGATTCTCACAGACTTTATTACCACTGAGAGTTCATTATGTACCCTGCCAGCGGCAGTGAGAAGGGCTTGGGTGGCTCTCTGGGCACCTGCCACCAGGAAATTCCCCTATCTATGGCCAGTCCGCCCTGCCTATGTCTTGCATAGTGAGAAATGTCTTATTTAGGCTATGTTCACATACATGTTGTGAACTCCGGTGGTCTGTTCTGGCATAGGAATAGACTACCAGAGTTTACTGTATCCGACATAGTCAGACAGGGCTGCCGCCACCACCGTATCCCCAGGGACTATAATGGGTCTTTTGGCCAGATAAATATTGCTGGATGCAGTATTTTTTGGCCTGTTGAAAGCTAGCATTTATGCTGGAAACCAGCTGGATCGCCTTCAGATCCTATTATAGTCAATGGGGATCCGGTAATGTGCAGCCCTACCAGCGTTCTCAGCGCATATGTGAACGTTGCCTTAGTCTGTAATCCTTATTTTTAAAATAAATCACAGAACAAAGTGGCCAAAATAGGAGGAAGTGCTCGAAACGCCAAACACTGTAGCGTGTTTATAGCCGGGGGAGCAATCCCTCCGCATGTGGTCTGCTGCTAACGGCAAGCCCCAGCAAAAATGCATACAATGGAGGATGTTGGCAGCGGACCACATGCACCACAAAAACATCCTAGACAAGATGGAATAATGTGTGGATGAGAAAAAAATCCATAAATCACTGCAAAAGGTTCACCACAATAATATGCAACTGACAATACTGGCCAAACCCTCACGCTGATGTTAAAAGCTGAGACTTTAGCCAATATATTCTAGCCAGGAACATATTGGAGCCCAAGGCACCCCGTCAAGGTATCTCAGTGTGGCATGGGTCCTACTGCTAACCTACCTACAGTGTGTGAACACAGTCCGATAGGTGCTGAGGTCTGACTCACAGCCAAGCTCCCACATACCTCCATAGTAAGATCACTAATATAATGGGAGGGTAGGAGGAGGCTGCAAGACCCACCTATAATGGGCCATGTGACACAGGCTACCAGGTGCACAGAATGTTACCAACGATAAACTAATGTAACTATGTAATCCTTATTTATACTTCATCTTTTCTCTGTCATCTCTAAACTAAAAAGTAATTAACTATATACATAGGTAATGTCAACCATGACATGATACAAAATAAATACTCTAAGGGGTTGTCTCATCGACATGATACAAAATAAATACTCTAAGGGGTTGTCTCATCTCAGACATTAATAGCATCCACCTCTGGGACCCACTCTTATTTCCAGAATAGGCCCTCCGGAGTGAAGAAGAGAGCACAGCACCAGCGGCGGCCACCCTCCATTCACCTCTATGGGAGTTCCGAAAATAGCCGAGCCAGTGCTCAGCTATTTCCTGTGGTCTTATAGCGCTGATTGAAGAGGTGGCTGTGCATGCGCAGTGCTCTTTCCACTGAATTCTGTCAGACTTCTAAAATTAGCTGAGCTAGCTCGCTCAGCTATTTTCAGAACTCCCATAGAAATGGATGGTATTCTGACTCTGATTGTTGTAATAGCGATTTATCCCTAGTGAGACCTTTATGCCTGGCCTGTATAAGCAGATATAATCACTGCGGACAATCCTTATCAGATAGCTTGAACTCACCAACACCGTGTTTATCCTTGTAAGTTGCTTTATTCTGTAAGTCAGACAACAGAGTACTGCAGAACAGATGGATTCCGGTATGTGCGGAGTCAAAAGATGATGCCTTCATTAGCGTACATGAGAATACATGTGTACCTGTTACATGTGGCTGAAGCAGCATGGAAGATACAGGAAGTGAAAGTACACAGAAGAAGGGTGGAGCATTTAGATGTCAGAGAAGAGAACAAGAAAACAAGTGCATTACTAAAAACGGTCACTAGATGGGAGCATATAACCAAATATAGAAATACTGCATATGAAATGGTTCAATGAATTAAACTATATAAATTGCACATAAATTTTACCTGCTAGCAGAACAGATGGAGAGCATGCAGCGCATGTGCAGTGCTCTCTCCTTTAGTTCAGGGGACCCATTTCTGGATATAAGCATGGGTCACTAGAGCTATCTGACATTGATGGCATATTAAAATGTAACTGACTGACTTTTTTTATTTGCGTTCAATGTGTAGGGGCAGTGATACTGACCAGTGTTGTAATATACTTTAATTACTGAAATCGTACATTATTAGAGAAATAGCTCTAAAGTCCATTTAAGGCCTTAGCAACACTCCTCTGTCTTCTGTTTACATAACACAGTCAGTACTGAGCGCGTCTCTAAAGTTATGTAAACAGAAGACAGAGGAGCGTTGCTAAGGCTCAAAATGGGCCACTTTAGAGCTATTTTTCTAATGGAAATGTGCGATTCCAGTAATTAAAGTATATTACAAAAATGATAAGTATTACTGCCCCTATACATTACAAAAACAGTTAAAAAGAATGACAGTTACACTTTAAAGGGGAATACTCCTTTAATAAGAAATCAATGAGCTTTTATGCAGATCTTTGCTTATGGTAATCACTGGAATTGGTTTGTTCTAGGAGCTCGAAAACAATGGGAAAAACTCTCTGGACCTGGATGCATTTAAATGGGCAGTAAAGAAAAGCACAGGATTACGAGCAACTGTAAGTAAGGATTTAGTATGTTTTCTTTAATAGACTGTAGGACCATTCTTGTAGACATTTTATTTGTCTGATAGATGAGATGCATAGGGGTGGTCATAACAGGGACATCCCCAGTACTGTATGGGATTTTGTGTTACTATCTATATTTTTTTTAAAACTTAAAATCATGCAGATTTCGCTAAAATAGATTAAAATCAAGACTTCATGTTCCTTGAGAACAGCCACATGGGTTATAGACAAAACAAACTGGAGGGGACCTCATTGGCTTCTATGGGAGAGTTTTCTAGGTATGCCCTATGACCTGTGCAGAGGCCAGGAGGGAGTAGATAAGCTGTGATATCACCTATTGTAAATCATGCATCCTGTGTTATCTATACAGAGGTGATATCTGTCATTCTAATCCTGCCTGTGATTATAATACAATGGCTACTGAAATTACATATTTTAGATCTAGTGTTCAGTATGAAAGCTGCACGATTTTATCAAATTTTTTAAAAAATATAGTGACATGGAAAATTTAAATAATGTTTAAAGAGCATCTGCCTATTAAACCAGGAGCCTGGTAGGAGTATCATACTGACAAAAACGATAACCTGATTGTGTTTTTTGAGAAAAGCACATTTTTATTCATATATAAATGAGCTTACTGGAGCACCAGAACACCAGTTAGTACCACTCCTACAGTTTTAGTCCCTCCGCTTTTCCCCGGGTCTGCTACTGATATCCAAGCAGCCGAGACTGGGAGTCACGGCACTTGTGTGAGGACCTTGCTCAGTTGGAATCTGCACTAATTGGAGAGCATGCACCGAGAACTTGGAACTTGTAAAGCACGGTGCAAGCGCAAGAAGACAGAGCTAGACAAAATGTCTAGCCCTGTCAATCCAAGGGAAGGGGACTAAAGCTGTAGGGGCAGGCTCGGACTGGCCCACAGGGGTACAGGTTAATCCCCCAGTGGGCCCCTAGTCTCCCACCCCCTGGACAAGTGGCACATAACACAGTACACTTACTGCACTACATACATATATTCATGTACAGCACCTCAACCAGCCTATTTTGATATAAAAAAAATTGATCGATGACCCCCATATTCAATCATCTGGTAGCATCTTGCTGCTGTGTGAGCAGATAATATTTGAATGTATCCGTACGGTGGGCCCCCAAAATACATTTTACTGATGGCCCAAGGCACCCCAGTCCGACACTGTGTAGGGGTGTTACCAGGGTCGGGGGGTCCTATACGCGGAATAGGCCGCCGCGTAGAGTGCCTCTTGGGAAGGGGCGCTGCTAGGAGCGCCGGCCCCGTCTCATGCTGCAGCCGCCGAGCGCTCTGAATTGAGCCTCTGGTGGCTGCAGCACTGCCCGGGCTGGTGTGTCCATGAAGGCGCACCGCCCGGGCGCAGCAAGAGGAGAGGAGCTGACAGGGGGAGTGTGAAGAATGACAGGGGGTGAAGAATGACAAGGGGGGAAGTGTGAAGAATGACAAGGGAGGAAGAATGACAAGGGGGGGGGGGAGTGTGAAGAATGACAAGGGAGGGAGAGAATGACAAGGGGGGAAGGAAGAATGACTAGGGGGGGGTGAAGAATGACAAGGGGGGGGAGTGTGCAGAATGACAAGGGGGGTGAAGAATGACAAGAGGGGGGAGAGAGAGAACTGGCGTTAGTTAAAGGGGTTCTGCAGTTTATTTAAACTGATGATCTATCCTCTGGATAGATCATCAGCATCTGATCGGCACCCCGCCGATCAGCTGTTTGAGAAGGCAGCGGCGCTGGCAGTAGCGCCTCGGCCTTCTCGCTGTTTACCGCAGGCTCAGTGACGTCACGACTAGTATCACTGACCTTGGTGGGGTTAAGCTCTGTTTACTTGGATAAAGCTTAGCCCCACGCAGGCCAATGATACTAATCGTGACGTCACTGCGAGAAGGCTGAGGCGCTACTGCCAGCGCAGCTGCCTTCTCAAACAGCTGATTGGCGGGGGTCCCGGGTGTCGGACCCCTGCCGATCAGTTTAAATAAACTGCAGAACCCCTTTAAGATGGCAGATTATATGGGTGGGGCATTGTGATGTCACATGGGGGGGGGGGCGGCAAACTTTTCTTTTGCCTAGGGCGGCAAAAATCCTTGTGCCGGCCCTGGGTGTTACTAACTGGTGCCTCGAGGGCTGTGGCTAGCCCCTAGGTGCTCCAGTAAGCTAATTTACATATAAATACAAACTGGCTTTTCTCAGGAATGGGACACCAGACATAAATAATAAGGATATCGGTTTTTGCAGCCTGGTCAACCCTAAAAGGCTATATATGCTTGGTTTAATAGGGTTGATCATGCTGACAGATGCTCTTTAACATCTGAGGAGGTGGTGATGGTGAATTCACTAAAAGGGTTAAAGAGGGGCCTGGATGTATTTCTGGAGTGTAATAATATTACAGGCTATAGCTACTAGAGATGGGTCGGTGATCCAGGGAGTTATTCTGATTGCCTGAATGGAGTCTGGAAGGAATTTATTTTCCCTAAAATGAGGAAAATTGGCTTCTACCTCACAGGTTTTTTTGCCTTCCTCTGGATCAACTTCCCGGATAACAGGCTGAACTGGATGGACAAATGTCTTTTTTCAGCCTTATATACTCTGTAATTAAAGAACAGTCACTTATGACATGTTCACTTTAATTGCTCTTTTTTCCTGTATCTGGTTTATGAAGGGTCAACCACCATTCAGAAAATCTAGGCACCAAAGGGTCAAATGTATTAAATCCTTTGTATTAAACCTTTAAAGGGGTTGATGTAAAAAATGAAAATCAGGCGTCATATAGTATGTGACAATCTCATTCTAACAAAGCTAGACCAGCCCTGCACCTCACATGGGTCCAAGGATCTCCGCTCTGCTAGATTATCTTCAGCCTGACAGCCGAGCGGGTATGTCCCTTCTGCTGCAGCTGTATTCCTGTAATTGCCACAGCTTCTAACAGAACATGTAGCTGGTGGCAGATGAAGATTTAAACTGAGCATGTTCGACCAGCTCAGTGAGATGGACAGAAAATAAGATAAAGAACAAACAGCAGGTGGCGCTATACAGACACATTTTATTGAATAGCTCCCTGGTTATACTAAATTTTTAATTGCAAAAGTATTCAGATCCAGGGGCTGGTTTGAAAAATGTAGAATGTGCTTCGCGACACAATCCCTTTAAATACCCGCGATATGACTATTCCATATGCTTGTGAATAATAAGAAATAAAGCTTCATCTACTCTACAGTTATCATTTCTCTGTTTCTCTCTTTTTTTTTTAGAGTGATGAACAGATAGAAAAGCTTTTTATGAAAATAGACTTCACAGCAACTGGGAAAATTCAGTGGGTTAGTATATATTTTACTTAAAGCTGAGCCACCAATAATCCACGCAGGTGAAAATGGTGGATTTCTTATCTCCCTGCGCGTCAGAGCTGTTGTGCTGTTATCTTATATATCAGGGATCAGCAATCTTTGGCACTCCAGCTGTTGTGAAACTACAACTCCCAGCATGCTCCTTTTACTTCTCTAGGAGTTCAGAGAACAGTCAAGTGTGCACGTTGGGAGATGTAGTTTCACAACACCTGGAATGCCAGAGGTTGCTGACCCCTGTTATATATCATAATCCGTTCTTTTCAGCTTGGGCTATATTGCATTATATTTGTATATATATTTTACTGTTTCTTGTGTTTGCGGTATGTCAGGTTGGCTGGCACATGGTGGTTTCCTCCAGTGCCATTACTGAGGGGAAGCAGATCAATTTAGTTCAGGGCCTTGTCCATAAGAGAAACCTTTGGCCTTTTTCGTAGAACTAAGATACTTAGCCATTCTAGGAGTCCTGAACAAGGGATATATAGTAGTGTAACTGGTCCTTAAAGTGGTTGGGTTGTAGCGCATGTTGTAGAGAAGGTCCAGAGCGTGACAAGAGTGAGGCTGGAAACAGCCAGAGAAGAAGGCCCGTAATATGGCAGCCAAGAGTGTTTGGAAACAGAGATTGCCCATCTGCTCCTGTGCTCAAGCATGTCACCTGAGATAGAAGAGGCTGTGCTGGGTGCGTACTGGATTAGGAGAGGACCTAACAGTGATAGTCGGCATTGTGCAAGAGAAGCTCAGCTGAGAGATAGAGACCTGCAGCAAGCGGGTGGATCCGCAGTCACCATGCTAAAGATCGAGGGTCCCTGAAAATGCTAAAGTAGTGCAGGTTCATGTGAATCACGCTGAGCCTGTAAATTTAGCCAAGGCAGTGAATGCTGTGGCACTGTAGAGGGAAGAGAGCCGTGTTGGGGAGAAGGCATCTCAGCCGACCAGTTGTAAATAAATTGCAGACTTAGACCACTTTCACACTGGCGTTTTATCTTTCTGTCCTAGAGTTCCGTCCTCGGGGCTCTAGGACGGAAAGATACCGATCAGGATTATCCCAATGCATCCTGAATGGAGAGAAATCCGTTCAGGATCCATCAGGATGTCTTCAGTTCAGTACTGAGATGTTTTTTGGCCGTAGCAAAATCCACTGCATGCTGCGGATTTTGCTCCGGCCAAAAATCCTGAAGGCATGCCGGAAGGACGGATCCGGAAGTAATGCCCATTGAAAAGTATTAATCCGGATCCGGCTTTAAGCTAAACGTCGTTGCGGCGCATCGCCGGATCCGACGTTTAGCGTTTGTGAATGGTTACCATGGCAGCCAGGACGCTAAAGTCCCGGCTGCCATGGTAAAGTGTAGTGGGGAGACAGGGGAGAAGTCTACTTACCGTCCGTGCGGCTCCCGAGTCCCGGGACGCACCACAATGACGTCAGAGTGCCCCATGAGCATGGATCACACGATCGCATGGATCACGTGATCCATGCGCGTGGGGCGCTCTGACGTCATTGTGGAGCACCCCGGGAGCCGCACGGACTGTAAGTATCTTCTCCCCCGCTCCCCACTTCTACTATGGCAACCAGGACTTTAGTAGCGCCCTGGCTGCCATAGTAACACTGAAAGCATTTTGAAGACTGATCAGTGGCGGGCATTTCCGGCGACGGAAGTGCACGCCGGATCCTAACAACACAAATGTGAAAGAGGCCTTAGAGACTATTGGTATTACTTTGTCTTCCATTGAAAAGATATTAAAGCCGGTAGTAAAGTTGATCTGTTCCACACCTTTGGTATTTATTACCATGGCCTAATCCCTCTGGGCTACCCCTTTTATGACCAGAACAGAAAGCTACTATGTAAAAGTGGTTTCCGCTATGATCAGTGGTGTACCTAGCATAGAGGCAGACCACATGACTGCTATGGGACGCTGGGAGAGGGGGCCTCGCACTGAACTCATTCCATTTTTTTGTTCCCTACCAAGATTTACTACATTTTCTGGCAGCCACCACTAGAGGGAGCTCAGTGCAAAGAGATTTTTACATCTGCCATTGATGCCAATAGTAACTGTATACGGTAATTTACTATCCACCTTGGTGGCAGACAGTTTTATGGTATTTTGTGTACTTATGCCAGTTGCCTGATGTAAATACACTGGAGATATTTACGAAGCACCTGTTCCCCTTTTTCCAGCATAGAAGGTGAGTATAGCGGGTGAGGTGGAGCATGATTTTGTTACTACAATTATTATAAATTTTTTTTATTAAAAATTGTTTCCACTTAATAAAAAATCATAAATTTGCCAGAAATCTGGGGGTCAGGCTATGCTTTTTCGCTTTACGTGGAAGTGTTTGACACAAGCATAATGGGCGACTGAATGGGGCAGTATGAAGTTTTGATATGGGGCCTGATGAGAGCGGTGTACAGCTCTGGCTAGAATGGACCCATCACAATAATCCATGACAGACGACCATTCATTTGCTATACTTCAGCCTTCGCAGAGGGACTAAATAGCCAAACGTGACTCCCCAGTGATTCCATCTGATCAACATCGTTGGAAAAGCCCGGGGTTGTCTTTGTGAAATGATTTAGATGGAAATCCAGATCTAACAATAATTACAGTGGAGAAATAATGGCTTTTCCAGCGTTGACTCTGCTTTTGAAGATCAATATGTTGTTAAATTACAGCATCTCTGAATTTTTTACTTCTGTAATAGCCATAAAAATATCCATAAAAATATAAAGGGGCTGGAGGATTATTCCGTGCCTCACATTTTCAGTGATATTTTTGTGCTTTTCTGCTTATTGACTGTGTATTTAATTTAGAGTTATAGAACAAGTTTTCCTTATAATGATCTGATTCTTGGGAGATGAGAACCGATAACTAACCCCCCACCGATTTTAATTGGCTTGAGAGTAAGTGTAGGAGAAGAACACCTTTCTGCTGAATACTGAGCCGTCGGCTTCTTTCATTTTCATGTCATGCTTCAAACCATCAGATTTTCCTTTATATATTTTCAGTCCTCTGTACATATAAAGCACACAGTGTATTTACAATGCGAAACTATGGGCGAGATTTTTCAAAACTGGTGCAAAGAAAAATGGTTTAGTTGCCCCAGTAATCCATCAGATTGAGCATTTCATTTTCCAAAGGAGCTCTGAAAAATAAAACTTGCAATCTTATTGGTTACCAACCCAGGGGCAACTAACCCAGTTTTCCTTTGCACCTGTTTTGATAAATCTCCCCATATTTCCCATTCAGTTTATTACATTATGAGTTGTGCACAGGGGAGGCCATAGACCCTGCCGGGATGAATTCCGCTAGCGCTGATGCCCAGAGGGCCACCCAAGCTCTCTTCATGGTGAACAACCGGCTATGTGTTGGCGCTCCCAGCAATGTGCATTCTATTGGAGAACAATTATATGTATTGCATGATGTATATCAAATATCATCACACTCTCTATTGTAATCAGTATTTTTACGCCAGAACCGTTTATGAAAAGGGTGACCAATATCAATCAGCAGGAAGACATGACTGTTTCAGGAACCAAAAGGGTAGAAGGGATGGAATTATAATCACAGCTAATGACAATCATTATTTTAAAGCTATAAAACTGTTAATTCATGAGATGATTTCCTATTTATGTGAACCCCCCCCCCCACCCCGAGTGAAACATTTAACAGTAAAGTTATGTAAAACATCCGAACAAAGCCTGTAATGTATGTATCCAAAAAGGTTCTCTACGTAGATTCACAAGATAGTTGACACCCAATATAAAAGGAGAAAGTGCTGAGTTTTGCACATATAGGAGGCACCCACCCCACCCTCAATGTCTCACTTATGTGGTCAACATGTAGAGGTGGCAGCCACCACTAGAGGGTGCTCACAGTATACTATTATACACTGGGCACTGAATGCGGCTGTAAGGTAGCAGATGTGGACCCACTTCGTCACTGAAGGATATTTCTTAGAAATACTCCTAAGGAAGCCTCCAGGCCACTACCTTTTGCAGTAGTCTTTATTCAGTGACAGATGACACAGGAGGGTTAAGGGACAACGGTGCATGTCACCAAAGGGGACAGGCAGAATCATGGTCAGTGCACAAGCTCAGGCTAGGACAGGCAGAGTATGTTCAATCCAGTAAACAGGTTAAAGGTCGGGGCAGGCAGCACAGTGTCAGTATGATGGACAGGCAAAGGTCAGGGCAGGCAGAACAAGTACAATTCAGTAAACAGGCAAAGGTCAGGCACAGAAGATCAGATCAAATGAGATAATTTTTTTCATGAAATGGTAAAATGTCTCACTTTCAACATCTGATATATGTTCTATTACGTATTATGAATAAAATATGGGTCTATGACATTTGTAGATCATTGTATTCTGTTTTTATTTACATTTATTTATATTTTACACAGCGTCAAAAATATTTTTGGAATTGGGGCTGTATTATTATTATCACCATTATTTAAAATACTGGTGTCATTTAATATTCTATTTAGGAACAATTTTGCACTTACATGCAACTGGACTACTCAGAACTGGAAGACTCTTATCTGAGGCGCAGGAAAATCACCTTCGTGTTACCAGCAACCATTCAGGAAATTGTTCATGGAGATCCCATTCTGCGAGTTTTCCTAATGCAAGACAGCACTCTAATAATGGTTAGAGAAGATGGCCACATCTCCTTTTGGTCCACACAGCTGAAGCCAAAGCGTGATAAGGCAATATTCGTAAGTGATAATAGAAAGCTAATATAATAAACAAGAAGAAGAATAAAAACATTTAAAAGAAACATTTTGTGCATACTAGACAGGAGCTCCATGTCGCATCACATAGGTTAGGAAATGCTCCATAGACCCCTAGACTTTAAAATGGTTCTTCGGGAGTACACAAAAGGGTCATCTAAATTTTAAAAATATCCATGAAAATTATCAGAAGAACAGGCAAGGTGAAAGTGTAAATATTGTAATACTTATAAGTATCTATCTACCGATCTATCTATCCTCTATTTATCTATCTCATATCTATCTATCAATCTGTCTATCCTTCTATCTATCAATCTGTCTATCCTTCTATCTATCAATCTGTCTATCCTTCTATCTATCAATCTGTCTATCCTTCTATCTATCTATCTATCTATCCTTCTATCTATCTATCTCAAATCTATCTATTTGAAATCTATCTATTTGAAATCTATCTATCTATCTATCTATATATCTATCTATCTATCTAATATATCTACCTATCTCGTAATGTCTGGATTTGACATTACGAGATAGGTAGATATATTAGATAGATAGATAGATAGACAGATAGATAGATAGATAGATAGATTTCAAATAGATAGATTTCAAATAGATAGATTTATTGGCAGGACTAAATCCAATTAGCATTGCCAAAGCAAGTGGTAAATAATTGGATAGGGATGGGGAATGGGCATATGGACACATCCAGGGTGGGGGTATCGAAGTCCATGGCATATCATGCTCCTCTATATCTACCTATCTCATATCTCAGTCTATACGTTATCTATCTGCATTATCCTGTTAAACAATAAGCAACATATTTGCTTTCCAGGAAAAGAGCATAAAGAAAATGACAAAATGGGTGACAGATTTTACAATCATGACGCAGTATAATAAATTAGTCCTGGCAACTGGGTAGGTATAAGTATCTGTTACTCATATGTATATATGTGTATCATTTTCATCTAGTGTGACATTAATGAATTGTATTGATTATTTGCATTATGTAGAGATCGGGAGATCCAGCTTTATGAACTGTCTAACCTGGAACCATACTGCCAGATTACTGGACTGGAGACAATGCCATTAAAACTAGATTATTGGTAAAGTATAAATCTGAGAAGGACTTGTTCTTACTGATAAAAGTCTAAACGTTATGGATAAATATTTGAATAATATATCAGGCTATTACAAATCTAGCACCAGGAGTATTAAGGACGCAATGATTTTCAATTTTTTCCTATTTATTTTTACTCCCTGCCTTCCTGGGGCCATAACTTTTTTATTTTTCCATTCAGACAGCCGTATGAGGGCTTGCTTTTTGCAAAACAAGTTGTACTTTCTAATAGCACCATTTAATATTGCATACCATGTAGTGGAAAGCTAGAAAATAATTCCAACTGGGGTGGAATTGGAAAACATAATGCAATTCCATCATAGTTTTATGGGTTTTGTTTTTACTTTGTTCTCTATGTGGTAAAACTGACCTGGTAACTTCATTCTTCATGTTAGTACGATTACAGCGATACCATATTTTTGGAGTTTTACTTGAATTCTATTATTACTATTCTACTATTTTACTATAGAATTACTATTCTACTATTTTTTTTTTTTTAAGTATTCTGACCACCCTACTGTACTTTTCAAAATATTTTTATCTGTGCAGCTGTAAGAGAGCTCATTGTTTGTGGGGCAATAGCTTTTATTGATACCATTTTGGAATGTGTACTACTTTTTGATCACTTTTATTCATTTTTTTTTTTTTTGGTGGGGGCTGAAGTGACCAAAAACCATTGAATCAGCCATTTTGATTTTTTCCCCTTTACACTGTTTACACATTGACTGTTTAAACATTTTAGGAGGTGCTGATGTTAATGATCTTTTTTTATTGCTTGAATTTTTAGATCTTTTTTTAATTCACATTTAAAAAACTTTTTGCACTTATTTTAAGTCCTCCTAGGAGACTTTAACATGCGATCGTCTCATACCATTTATTGCAATGATTTAACATTGCAGCCTATGGGAGATTCAGCCTGCTACTATCAAGTCCTGATAGAAACTTTGCTGTGACAGGCCTGGGAGTCTTCAGAATCCCCGAGGCTGCTTGATCAACCCTCGATCTCATAGTGGGGTAACTGTTCAGTCCCCAAGAGTGCAGTGATCTCGGGAAAAGACCGCTCAGATGCCGTGGTCACAGCTGACCACAGTATCTAAGGAGTTAAATGTCCGTGATCGGGGTTATCACCGATCATGGACTCTGCCCCTGGGTGTCTCCTGTGTAACACAGTAGGCACCTGGTGGCTACTGTGTTCGCTCAACTCATGAGCGGGTCGCCACCTCTAGAATTAAGAATGAATTCATAAAAGCTGTGTGGGCCGCCTGATTCCCTGTGAGATCACTATGCTGGTACTGAGAGGAGGAAGGGAGCAGGGAAGCTACTGAATATGTTAGTCTACTGGTTAAAAACTAGTAGCAAGGGGTGCTACTGGAGAGGAAAATGTAATTTACATAAGAAAACAAACAATACTTTTATTGCATGTATATTGTGATAATCCTTTATTTGAAATACGTTCGGGCAATAATTCATGCTCCTTCACGTCAGGCTGGTGTACAAAACAGGAGGAAAGCGCTGGGGGCGGATGTCATGCCATATAATACAGCATTTCTCCTGCAGTGGCCGCTGTGCAAGAACTCAGTATTATCAGTATATTGAGCTATAGACATGGATTACTTATAATCTTTATCATTCATTATGGTTTTCTAATTTGTCAGTGAAAAATGTTGGCTGTCCGTGATTTTGTGATAAGTTGTCCAGAAATTAGAAAAATTCTGTTTGGCAACCCTGATTCGAGGGTGTAATCCCCGCCCCAGGACTGCCCACAATCAGAATGAGATAGCAACCAATCAGATGCCACCTTTCATTTGTCAGAGGTCTTTTGGAAAATGAAACGATCAATCTAATTGTTTGCTATGGGCAACTAAGTCGGTTTTTCCTTTACACCAGTTCTGATAAATCTCCCCCCGTATCTAAACATATTTCTCCTCTTTTCTTTCTAGTGGAACTGACAGTGATGAATGTATGATATTATATGGAGATGACAAGGTAAACTGATGTCAAACTCACCCACTGCTGGTCACTCAACACTTACACCTGAATTTAATGAGTTAAACTATGGTTACCTGGTAATATACAGATCATGTACAAATTGTCTTAAAGGGGCTATCCGGTAATTTATATTGATGGCCTATTCTCAATCAGCTGTTTAGAAGAGGCTGGTGCTCCATGAGTGCCGCAGCCTCTTCTTAGGCCATGTGACGTGGCCTAGTGGCAGCTCAGCCCCATTCAAGTGAATGGGGCTGAGCTGCAATACCAAACACTGCCACTATACTATGGCTGCAGTCACCAGAGCTCCAGTGAGAGCTGTGGCTCCCTGAAACAGCCGATCTGCATCGGTGCTGGAACTCGGACCCCCGTCGATGTGATAATGATGACCTATTCCAAGGATAGGTCATCATTATCTTTACCTGGATAACCCCTTTAAAATGACCCCCTGCCCCCTCTTTTTCAAGCCCTATTACATTTCTGCACAAATCAGAGCCATAAAATAGCCATTATATAATGTAATACATAGGAGTACTAAAACAAAAAGACCAGCTCAACGCTGAAGTGGGGCCCGAACTCACAAGGGGCCCACTCAGGAGGAGTAAAAGATTTGTTTGCATGGGAGGAGGGGGTTGTGAAGAAGTTGCTGGGGGGAAGGGGGGGCCCGCTGTGGGACCCAGTCATTTTTAGTTACGCCACTAATTCTGATCCATTGACTTCATCTCTGGTTGGTGGAAATATGCAGTGTCCCAGGGGGTCAGTAGTGTAGCTTTAGGTATGCTGGGCTTTGTAGTGCAGGGCAACCCACTAACCTGGGACCGACTGTCGTCTTCAATCGGGTCAGCACTGGAACAGGCAGGTGATGAATGTCATGACGCCAGTGCCAATTGAACGGTGGCACACCGTGTAGTGACAGGTGGAATAATTGAGGAATCTTTATAAACTTGAATAACAGGATAACTTTACTGAACGTAGTTAAAGATAGATGAACAGTGAGTAAGTACAGTTCCAGAATGTTCCACACGTTACAATACAGTCACAGCAGTGGTTCAGGCTATTAATCACAGTCGCAAAAGCTATCTTCAAGACAGGCCTCCTAGGATCAGGGCTTTCCTCTTACTCTCAATGCATCAATACACTTCAGGCAACTATTCTCTCTGCAGGGGTACACTTACTTTCTCTCCTGCCTTAGTTCCTGGCTGTAGGCAATACTCTCAAGGTCCAGACACCCGAATAACAGTGATAATCCTTGAGCAAAGGTTTTGTAGAGGTTCCCTTCTCTCCTGGTGACAGGCTCTATACTTGATAGGCGAACTGGATTGCTGACTTCACTCTCTGTCTCACTTGCTAGTGACAGGCTCTTACTTAGAGTACCTCAGGTATACTTGACCTGGAAAACTGGGTGGGAATGATCCTACACACCAGTGGTGCAATTTCTGCACTAGTTACTGAGTCCTGAATCTCTCAGAACTGACTCTGAACTGAAACTTCCAACAACCGAACTAGGCTAGGCCCTGGCCTATTTATACTAAACTTGGGGCTCCCTCTGCTGGCTGGAATATGAATTGCCTGCTACAGGCCTAACTTTCTTAAAGGGAGATACCCATTAAAATATAGCAGTGTCGGGTAACCTACCCGTATGCTGCAAATAGCCAACTGCAAAAAATGGTCCAACATCCGATAAATTCTAGGCTTTATTTGTATATCATTAAAATGAGATCGAGAAGAACGACATCCTAACCCGAAATGCGTAAGCAATTGTTATGTGGGAATCTCTGTAAAGTATTTTTTTAAAGGGAATCTGTCACTACTTCTGTTCATTCTAAACTGTTCCCGATGCACTGTAGTTCTCATACACCCAATCCCAAACATACCTTTATGGGCTGTTCTCAATGTTTAATGTTCCCAAAAAACGGCTTTTGATCCATATGCAAATTAGTATAAAAGACCCAAAAGGGGCTGTATCTATTGGCAAAGGAGCACACCCACTCACATTTCAATCGAGCCCCGGTTCTTCCCTCTACTTGATGATGTGAAGGGAGGTGGAGTAAAGGCACAGAGAGCAAAAATATTTTCAACTTACAATGGTTTTTCCTGGGCCATCATATGTTAAAACTAGACTCAACATACCATGCCTGAGACTCAGATCCAACTAATCAATAAGGCTATTCCTCTTGTAAAACACCTGTATTGGCTGTCTGATAGCTCCTCTGTACAGTACTGTCACGGTCCCTCCTATGACAGAGGTGAGAAGATCGGATAGACTTACTGCACAGGTCTCTGACAAGTCTCTCTGTTTTCCTCTTAGTATGTTGTTCTTTGGCAGGATCTCACCTCTCCTCAGGTTCTGCTCGTTATCAGTGATGAGGCTCTATTTAGGTCCGCCTCACACTGCTGACCATGTGGTTGATATTTCCTGTTGGAGTTGCTAGAGCTTGTTTGTTTTGGATATCCTGCTTCTCCATACTTCTCAAAGCTAAGTACTAGTTGCCTTTTATGTTTGTTGTTCTCTGGTGTGTTTTGTTTCTAGGCCTTAGGGAGACGCAGGTTCCTTCATCTGGGAAGGAACCAGCTGTCTCGTCTCCTGCTACCTATCCTAGGACTTGTCAGTTTCGGCAGTGCCTAGGTATTAAGCATATGAGCATTTCCACCATCAGGATCTGCTCATACTGGCAGGAGTTAGGGAAAGGCCTAGGGATTACCAGGAGGTCACCATCCCTCTTACTTAGCTTTTGAGGCTAAGTCTCAAAGAAGAAGCTCCTGTCCTCATAACAGAAGGTGATTTACAGCTTTCAGCCTCCATTCCTGACTCTATGTAAGGACCTACTTTAACTGTCTTAGTTATATGCTTATTTTTCTTAAATCTTCATTTTCTCTTATCGTGGGATGACATTTAAGTCTTTGGAACCAATTGCTAGTCTTCCACAGAGTTATGAAATAAAGTTACAATGGTTTCAATTTACAATGGTCGTCCCACAACCAATTAATATTATAACTCAAGGGACCCACTGTACCAATGTTATGGCGGTTTGTCCCTGGAGGATATACATCGTCGTCTCCATTGAGAGGCACAGTCAGTGGCATAACTAGAAATGACTGGGCCCCACACAAAATTTTTAAATGGAGCCCCCCAGCAACCTTTTTGTAATCCTCTTCTCCCATGCAACCCCCACTCCTATGGCTAGTCAAGATCGCTGGATATGTCACTGTATATACTGTCACTGTATATAATGTCATTGTATAACATGGTTAAGGAGGCCCTGACAATAAAATCATTTAGTGCTCCCTTGAATGGGCCCCTTCTAAGTTCGGGCCCCAAAGCAGCAACTTCCCCTGGGTGCAGTTTTTCCATGTAACACAATTATAATATAGGGGTACACAACTCTGACAGGCAGTTATTAATGAAGGGTATGTTGACTCTTCTCACAGTCTACATATCCTCCTGATACAGGGGGGCTTTTTGACCGTTCTTGCATTATCTCTCCTGAAATCTGGCCTGTCTTCTGACCCTGGGTCCACAAGCAGCCGCTCCCATAGGTTGTGGCCCAGCTCCCTGGCAACTCCACCTGTAGTCTCTCTCCTGCTCTGCACCTACTTTTAGATCTATCCCAACTCACTTGGTGGAAAGGTCAGCCTCTCTTAAAGACTAATTTGTTCCACCCACATGAGCACTAATGCATACTTACGTCTATGCATTCTCACACTTCTAGGGCCCAACCGGCGAACCATTCCCCATCAGTCAAGGCTCCAGGAGCCATATTTTCCAGTTGCCATCATGGATAGGGCAAGGCAACCCATATAATAAACAAGATAAGCAATATATCAGTTTATAACAGTACATTATATATTATACAACCGTGCAGTCCATGACTCCACCACAAGTTCCACCTGTAGACAGCTGGGAAAAGCATGTTACACACAGTCTAAAGCATGGCAATTAGCCCTAGTCCAGGCTACAAAGCAACAAGTAAGGGAGTCAATTCACCACCTTACAGGAACACTGTCGCACCCCACACACACAAATATATTTTGTCTTTGCTCTACTAATAGTTCTAAGACGTAGGGGAAGATTTATCACACTGGTGTAGAGTAGAACTGGCTTAGTCCATAGCAACCAATCAGATTCCACCTTACATTTTTCACAGCTCTGTTGGAAAATGAAAGGTGGAATATGATTGGTTGCTATGGGCAACTAAGCCAGTTCTACTTTACACCAGTTTCATAAATGACCCCCATAGTTCTTAAACTGTTTTTATGGAAAACTGCACAGTACAACCATGTCCATTCATTTTTTACTTAGAAATTTTAACGAGTATTATGGTGATTACTGTTATTACTATTGTCAATGACAATAATCAAATTGCATATAATGTAATTACAATATACCCACTAACCACCAATTCTTTATTACAGGGATGTGTGAACATTCTGCTATTCACTTCAATAGGAGAAACCTTAAGGTACCATAATGCCTAAAAACAGACATCCTCCTGACAGAATCTATTGTAATAAATATATTATCAGGAGGCACAAGACCGTCCGTGGCCATATTGTGGTCACAAACCACGGATCTGCAAAATACGGATACCTTCTGTGTGTAATCTGCTTTTTTCTCCATCCCATTACTAGAAATGACTATTCTTGTAAATTTGGTTTTATTGAATACTCAAGGATACTCAAGTGCAGATCTGTGATTGCTGTGCTATGCACTTTAAGAGTCCCTGCGTTGCTTAGGGGCCCCGTGCCTGACTCCATATATGGCATCACTGCTCTGGGAGTCCTATGCTAACTCCATATATGGCTATTTCCATACATAGAGTCATCACTTGAGTATATACATGTGCAAAACGGACAAGAATAAAACCCATTCTATAATTTGCTGAATGGACATATAGATGTTGAAAGCACATGGATGACACCTGTGTGCTGTCCGTTTTTTATATTTTTTTTTTGCCGACCCATGGGTCTGTGTGCTATCAGCAAAAAATGTAGATCGGACATGGATACAAAATAGGGTTGTATGCATGAGGCCTAGCTCACTGTTCAGTGATCAAAATTCAAAATGATTGGTGAGCCAAAACCAGGAGTGGAGCCTTCACAGAGATAAGGTATAATGGGAAGATTTCCTCCTTTTCTGTGTTTCTGACCGGCACCTGGTTTTGTCTCACAATAACTGATGGAAGTCACTGGTCAAATCACTGAGGTGTGAACTAGTCCTTACATTAACCCTTTCCTGACGTGACAATTTTCAGTTTTTGGTTTTTGTTCCCTGCCTTCCCAGAGCCATACCTTTTGTTTATTTTTCTGCTCACATAGCCAGGGCTTGTTTTTGTAAGACAAGTTGTACTTTCTAATGCCAACATTATATAGGATGTAGTGGGATGTAGGAAAAAAATTCCAAATGGGGTGGAACTGGAAAAAAAAACAACAAAATTCCGCCACAGTTTTACGTTTTTTTTTACCACATCCACTATACGGTAAAACTGACTTGTGCCCTCTATTCTTCAGGTCAGTATGAATCTGGGGATACAACGTATGTATAGTTTTTCTTGCATTTTAATACTGAAAAAAATAAAACTTTGCAAAAAATTTTTTTTTCTTTCCATCGTCGTATTCTGACTCCCATAACTTTTTTTTATAATAGTTATCTCTACGGAGATGTGTAGGGGCTAATTTTTTGCGGGACGATCTGTAGTTTTTGCCAATATCATTTTGGGGTGTGTATCAGTTTTTATTCAGTGCGGGGCTAACTTTTTTATATTTTAATCGTACAGGCGTTTTTACACGCGGTGATGCCCATGATGTTTTTTTTAAATTGTTTATTTATTTATTTTTATTTTGGAGAAAGGGGGGCATTTGAATTTTTTTATTTTTTTTAAACTTTTTTTTTTAAAAAACTTTTTGTTAAAAAGTACAGGCTCCGGCTCATTACTACAACACGGCGCTTTCCCCCATCTCCGCCAGGGCAAAAGCACATCTGACTCGGAAGCGCGCGTGTCCAGTTTTTAACACTCTCAGATGCCATGGTCACATTTTACCACAACATCTGAGTGCTTAATTGTCCACGGTCAGCATAACTGCTGATTGTGGACATTAGTCGCCGGTGCATGCTGTATAAAACCGCAGGCATCCGGTTGCTATGGTGCAAGGCTCCGCTTCGGAGCGGACGCCATCTATAAAGACCCGACATGTGATGTACGTCAGATGTCGGGAAGGGGTTAATGTCACATAAAGGGGCTGCAGCACTAATTTAGCTCTGCACCCTTTTCAAATTTTTTCCCCGGATGGTAGTGCCCTGGCCACCCACTGTGCAGGCAACTGTAGCATAACGCCATCAAACAAAAAATGCGTTGCAATCTGTGGGCAGCATGTTATGGAGCAGGAGGAGCTGAGCAGATTGATATGTAGCTTTATGGGAAAAGATTCAGTAAAACTTGTAATTTATTCATTTAAATTCCTGCTATTTCTTATTTTGTTGTTTAAGTGGGAGGTGTTATCAGTAGCATTCCCCGTGAAACTGTGTATACAGGGATAGCTGTCACTGACTACACCTACCCCTGATCATTAAGTGATGGCAGCCAAAGCTGTGTCCCCTCCATTCTCAGGATTGGTGGGAGTCTCAGAGATTGGACCCACATTGATCATCCTAGTGATAGGCCATCACTTCTTAAAATAGGAATAACCATTTAACCACTTGTCTCCCACTGACATAAGAGTATGTCAGCAGGACACAAGATGTGTGTGGGTTGGGGTCATAAACTGAGAACACCGATTCCGGTCATTTAATCCCTTTAGATGCTGCTGTCAATAGCGATCATGGCATCTGAGCAGTTAGACAGAGGGAGGTGGCTCCATCTGCCCTCTGATCAAAGCCCCTGTGGTGAAATTGCAGGGCTCCAATCGGTTGCTATGTCAGCTTGGGACCCTGTGAAGACCAGCACTGTCACTGAGCGCTTCCCGAAAAGCTGTGCCGGAAGCAATGTGTGACAGGCATCCTGTCAGAGTACCATAGACTGCAATAGTATACTATTACAGTGTATGGTACAAGCCATGGACGGATTGGCAATGTACCCCACTGGGAAGATTCTTTGTGAGTTGACTGCCTTCTACTATGTAGTGGGCTGCTGGCCTGCAATGTGTTTTCCAGTCTGTAACACAGATCTCTGATTGCTGTGCTATGCACTTTAAGAGTCCCTGCGTTGCTTAGGGGTCCCGTGCCTGACTCCATATATGGCATCACTGCTCTGTGAGTCCTATGCTAACTCCATATACAGCTATTTCCATACATAGAGTCATCACTTGAGTATCCCCAAACACTTTTAGCATGTTTATTGATACCACTGTATATTTAAATGTTAATAATTTTCTACTCTTAAATTCTTACTGCCAGGTCTCAAACCCACGACCTTCTGTATGAGAGACTGACATGCAAACCAGTGAGCTACAGAGCCCATTGTTATTAATATTAGGATTTTTTCTAACTAAAAACCTTCATTATTATTCATGTACAACGTACTAACATCTACAGAGACATCTCTATAAACCAATAAATTGTATGGGATAACAGCAGAAGTATAATTTACTTTATAATTATAATTTAATTATTTAAAAAAATAATGGCACAAAATAAACATATATATTTAAAAAATGTGTTTATTGAAATTTATTTTGCTCACTGCCAATCACAGACATTTAAAGTGGTTGGCCCATCATAGACAATGGGGGCATATCTCTAGGAGAGACCCACACCTACACCGAGAATGGAGCGGGGAAAAGTGGTGGAGGGCGCCCTCTTTTCATTTCTATGGGGCCGCCGAAATTAGCAGAGAGCTGGTTCTGCTATTTTCGGTGGTCCCATAGAGATCAATCGGAGCGGTGGCCGCGCAAGCCCGGTGCGCTCCCATTTGGTGGGCTCTTGGCGGTGGCCGGAACCTGAGAAACCCAGGGTCCTCCAGCCACCGCTCTCCCCACTCCGTTCTTGGCGTAGGTGTGGGTCCCAGCGGTAGGACCCGCACCTAGCAGACAATGGGAGTAAATCCTAACGATATGCCCCCATTGTCTGATGGGCCAACCCCTTTTAACTCTTCAGATGCCGTGGGCCAATTGTGAATTGACATTGTATTCTGTTTTTCTGATGTGCTCCATACACTATTGTGCTGACCTACTGGCAGGTTTGCATCACCTACAGTTCTCTTGCCATGGCCCTGTCAACCAGTGCAATGCCTTGCTTACCTGTACATTAGACCTGCTTAGTGAAAAGGATCATTGTTTTCATTGGCCCCACCAGCCACTATTATGACCAGGCCTAACAGTTTGCTGACCCCGTCTACTTTACTTAGTCATGCCTTTGACCTCTCTGCCTCCGCCTACAAGGGGCCACATCTACATTTTTTTAGGGAAACTTTGAATTTCCAATCCACCCCTGGTACAGTCAATAAGAAGATCGCAAGTCCCTTAACTAAAAATTACAGTAAAAGGAAAAAAAAAATACCCCCAAAAAGACAAAAAATTCAAACCGCCTCTTTCCCGAGTTTACATATGAAAGTAAATAAACAATAAAAAATAAACATAATAGGTATCGCCTTGGCCAAAGAAGTCCGAACTATTAAAATATAAAAATATTTCTCCTGCTTGGTGAATGTGGTAATGGCAAAAAAAAAACTTTGTCCCTCCTAAAAAAAATGGAATAGAAAGTGATCAAAAAGTAATACAGTATGTATCCCAAATTGGTACCAGTAAAAACAAAAAATCATGCCACAAAAAACACAAGCCCTCATACAGCTCTGTAAACACAAACACAAAAAAGTTATGGGTGTCTGAATATGGCGATGCAAAGAAAGTTTTTATTTTTTAAAGTAGTAAAACAAAATAAAAACTATGTAATTTTGCTGTAATCGTACTGACCTACAGATTAAGTTTGACATGTCAATTTTAGCCTATAATAAACACCATATAAAGAGAATCCAAAAAAAACATGGTTACAATGCATTTTTTTATTTAATTTAATTTTTAATTTTCACATTTTTCAATACAAGATACAGTGAAATAAAGACAGAGATTCTTAAGGCAATGTTCACACAGTGCATTGTCGAGGCTGAAAACTGTGACGTACTGTAATCCACGTCAGATTTTCAAAGTGTATGTAATTTTTTTTACGTGTATTTTTCACCAAACATTGACGTGAGGCTATGTTTACATGACAAGCTGAACTGTACAGAGTTCATTTCAAGAGAACTCAGCCTCTTTTTTTAAAGTCTTCCTGTTTTTTTAAGCATTATTTTCAGCTGCATATACGCTGGCAGAATCCA
Source organism: Bufotes viridis (assembly GCA_033119425.1). NCBI lineage: Eukaryota > Metazoa > Chordata > Amphibia > Anura > Bufonidae > Bufotes > Bufotes viridis. The sequence continues at coordinate 459,167,501 of CM065591.1, read as the reverse complement.
TACCAAATAGCAACTGGAGTGTATTTTTTGCAAAATCAGCTTTTAAAAAGCTTGACAAGCTACTTCTTAAAGATTTTTTGAAAACCACAGCATAAAAATATGCGGCAGTGTGAACTATGGTGTGTATTTGCCTTGAAAACAATGGTAAGCTGTTTTCGAGCGGTTTTGAAGCATAATACATGGGAACATCATAAAAATGTATGACGGGTGAACTATGGCACATATTTCACATTTTAATACATGGCGCACAGTATGTCAGTGTTAAAAATGTGCGTAATACACGCCAGAAAAAGCACATGAAAAAACTTCTTGTGAACTCTCCTTCTTGTCACATTGGTTGGCTGATATCCTGCAAACGTGATTCTGTCAAAGAATGTTTGTATGAATCATCTAAGTCCAACCTGATTGATTGACGACATTATCCTGTGAATGCAGCACTTGAGTGATTATACTGTAATAATATACATTTTTATGTTTAGAATGTGGAAGAAGATGCCTCGCCCAGATAACATAATGCCAACCATTGTCTTGGAGAATGCCATTCTTTCTCCTCATGTAACTTTAATTCGCTGGAAAGTACATGGAGATTGGGTTACACAAGTAAGTGCAAGGTATCTTTGTGTTTATTGTGTCATCAGAAAATGACCTTTTTTGTTAAAATTACTTTTATATGTTAAACAGATTGTTACAGCGGTGGCCATGAGCTGCCACTGCTCTAGTTACCCTGTCCTGCTGTCTTCTTCTCAGCGGGTCCAACCATTGAGTCCGCTCTGTCCCTCCACGCAGGCGGCAAAGTATCACTTCCTCTTCCCATAGGGCATGCGCATCTTCTGGCGCTTAAAGGGCCAGCATGCACGCACCCTCATCTTCACCAGTGTATGGCTTAATGCACCTACTCCTCTATGAGTGTGCCTGAGAAATAAATTCCTTAGCTTGCTAGTTCCTGTGAAGGTGTGCTGTAGCCATTTGTCTGCCCATGTACTGACCTCTGCCTGTTTACTGTACTCTGACCTTTCGTTGCCTGAAATGACCTGTACCTGACCTCTGTATTGACCCTTCGCTTCCTGCCGTCCCTTGCATCGTTTTCCGTTAAGCATGTACTCAACTTGCACTGATTTCGGCCTGTTGCTGACTACAACTTTTCCTGACTCCTCAGTGTCTCATCGATGTCTCTGACACCTGTTGGGTTAGCTGGCAACCACACAGGGAATACTCCAAGAGGTAACGGCCTCATAGCTCCCCTGCAGCAAAGTCCAGATCCCTGTACAGGGATTAAAAGGTGTATTCCAGGGGACTGCCAGGATGACACCCTTAGCATCACAGTGGTTCTACACCCTCTGCCGTAACACAGATTTTTTTTAGAATTTTTGGTGATTTCTGTTTTCATTTTTATATGTCACTAGTTATCCATATTTAAAAAAAAAAATTTAAAATCAGGCAGTTTTTGCAGCTGTCACTAGGCCTTAGAGGTCATGCTACATTTTTTCCAGAACAGTAAAAATACTCCTCCTACCATTTTTGAGGAGTATTTTTAGCTGAGGAGGAGTACGAGAAAGTTGAAGTCATTTTAAATACATAATACGTGTCCTCCTCCACAGATTTTGTCAAAAAGACAAAAAATCCTTGCATACAGGACTTTTTTGTCCAGTAAAAAGACAGGATCCCAAACAGAAACTGAACAGACTCCATCATAGTCATTGGAGTCTGTTCAGCTCTGTTCCTGCCAGTTAGGCCGGGTTCACATCATATTTCGGTCATATGTTTAACGTACAGTATGGCATCTGTCTGAGGCGTCCATTAACATACAGTTTTTTTTGTATATGTTAAACGTATGACAAAAATCAAACACTTCAATTGTTTTCGTTTTTCTGCTCATCTAACGGAGCAGAACAACAGAAATAAATAGTGGTTGTGTGAACGGGGCCTAAGAGGTGGGTATGCAGGGAACCATTACTGGTCTAAATAGCGTCAAGCAATTATGGGGAAGTGATAAAGTCCAGTTCAATATGGGAGATCTTCCCTGTACTTTATCACTTGGCTATAATAGCCTGCTGTGCATTTACTACACACTGCACCACATACATCACAGCACTACAACATCAGTGTGTGATGTATGTAGTGCAGTGTGCGTGGTGATGTGTGTGGTGCAGCGTGTAGATCACACACTGCACTACATACATTACACACATCGATACATTGCTGCACTTTTACCTTGTTGTGCAGGTCAGACTGGATGTCCGGGCTCCCCTGCAGTGATCCAGCACTCCATTCCTCTTTAGCTCCACACTATGTTTGCCGGCGCAGCGCTGCCCCTGCTCTCCTCATACATCGGGACTCGGGAGCCGGCCCCTCCTCCTTTCAGCTCCCGCCGACTTCCCCTGCTGCATCGCGCTGTATGGCTCCGGCGACCGCCCAAACAAACCAATAGCAAAGCTCCTTACATTATAGAGCTTTGATATTGATTATTTCAGGCACAGGCAGCATCGCTGCGCTGCCTGTGCGGTTCACTGCACGCACTGTACTGCTGAATGTACGGGAAAAGTCTAAGGTGTATTGGTACGGCTTAGACTTTTTTCGGACTGTAAAACAGCCTGAACGAGCGTCTATGACGCTTATACAGGCGTTATTGCGACCTCTGCTAGGACTAATAATATATTGAGACTTCCTGTTCTGTACAGGTAAATTTTCAGTAGCGATTCTCATCATCACAGGCAGAATTACAGGGACAACTATCACCTTAGTATAGATAACACAGGATCCGCCATTCACAATAGGTGATGTTACAGCTTATCTACTCCCTCCTGACCTCTGCACAGGTCACACACCATGTCTAGAAAACTGTCCCATAGAAGTCAGTGAGGTCCTCTCCAGTTTTTAGGATCTATTGCACACGTGGCTGCTCTCAAAGAACAGGAAGCTAATTATCTAATGGCTAATTAAGTGATGACACATTCCCTTTAAAGGGGTTTTCCTTTACACTAGTGTCTTTTATTCAGTTTCATAAATATCTCTCATTATTTCTCTTCCCTTCTATAGAGCTGCATCTAAATAATGGAATTAAATAAATGAAATAAAAATAATAATAAATAAAAAAAAGTATTTTGTACAATGTTTTTTTTAAAAATGGAGTTGTACTTTAAATAAGTATATGACTGTTTGATTTTTCAGATGAAATATTATGATTCCATTAAAGCGGTCATTTCTGCTTCAAATGATGAGTCTACAGCTTTAGTGATTGGTAAGATGTTAAATAATAACCATATTACTACAATATATAAAATGTGCAATGTCATGGCTGGTATGTGCACCCAATGCAACAGCTGGAAAACACCCAAACTGACTGTATAGTAGTGATTTATGATATAACCAGTTCCTATTTGATTGTGCAGTGACCCACAGGGGGAGAACTGGGAGGAGGGGAGTGGTAGTTCTGACACTGATAGGAGTGACGGTGATTCACGGTGGCTGTCCTCATTCCAGCACTGACTGGGGCCATGCAGTGATGGGAGGGCCACCCATGGACTTTTGGGGTCTCCTGTCTGGTGGTGTCTGGGGTGCCCTTAATGGTGGATGGTTGGCAGGGTGCAAGGCAGGAGAGCAGGGATGGATAAGGGCCAGCAAATTATGATGGAATCAATGACCTGGCTTGTTTGGTTGCAATAAATAATGTCTCTCTTTACTGAATAGATAATGGGAGTAGTAGTTCATATAGCAGCAAAAAGCACAGTTCTGATGTATGTTACAGAATAGGGTTCTCCCTATATGTGTATAGGCAGTAGCAATAATGGTAGTAGTAGTCCTCCCCGAGTGTCTTTCTAGGTACAATATGCAATCTTCCCAAATAACCACAGGGGTGCAGTCCCACACTCATTAACTCTTTCTGCAGCTCCTATTAGCAGGGTACAGATCTTGGATAGCCAGTCTGCCTCAGTGTGGTGGGCACCTAAGACAATTAACCCTTTCCACAAGCAGTAAAGTCTTATTGCCATAAATGTGGAGTGCCTTACTGTCTGAATCCAGTTTGACCTTGATGGTTCTACACCTCCAGTGAATGTCTGTTCTCTTTCCTTCAGGGGTAGTCTCTCAGTTGAGTGTAGTACCCCAGTGCAGGGGGTATGTGCATATACCTTTGTTTTTTAATGTTATGTGATCCATTGTATCACCATGTTATGTGTTCCCACCAGTGTAAAGTGTATGAATAGAAAAAACAGGCTTAATCACCCTGACTCAACCCATATAGGAGGTTAGATGTGGGCTGGCCCCACCCCTAACCTTTAGGGAGAGTATTGTCTGGAGTTTCAGAGGGGAAGGAAGTCCATGTGCTCCTTCTTCTCGGGCCACAACTTCCAGAGACTCTGCAAATAGTGAGAAAAGGAGAACTTGGAATCTGCAGGATCAAAAGTAGGAGTCAGTAAGGTAATCTGCGACTACAGCCATTCAGACCTTACTGCAGTGGCAAGACTCTGTTAAGACACCCTTCACACTTGAACATATCTCGGACAGATGTGCCATCAAGACCTTGTATCCTGCAGTGGACATTACAGCCACCCTTGACAAAGTATTATTGCCAGCTAGAGAGGAAAGAGTGCCATGGCTTCCAGCCACCCTCTGTTCACCACTATGGGGGTTACGAAAAGAGCCAAGAGTCGGTGACTGGAAAAGTAGCCATGCTTATGAGGTACATTCTCCATTCACCACTATGGAGCTTCCGAAAACAGCAAGTCTGCTCGCTTGGCTGTGTTCGGAACTCCCACAGCAATAAATGGAAAGCAACTAATGCATGCATTGTGTGTTCATCTGAGAAACATAGTACTATCTGACATTGATGGCATATCCCAGGAATATGCCATAAGTGTCCTAGATGGGCCAACCCGTTTAACTTAAAGGGCATTTCTGGTTTTCCATAAATGAAAAGTTGCTAGTTTCTCACAGTTTATTTCAATTTTTGTTTGCAATGATTGGAAGCATTCATCTGTACATGGACAAACAAGGGAGCAAAGAACCTGCTCACCCTTCTATAAAGAAGGGACAGAGTGAGGGGTCGGCAAGAGCTAGGCCCTCCTGTCATGGGAGCCAGAAACTCTTTTGATGTATCCCCTCTATAAATACACAGCATATGTTTGTAGATGTTTCCAATTTTCAGTACTATCATTGTCCTAAAACGAATGTCTAGTCTCACCAAAGTGAATTTCATGGTTGCATTTTAAATTCCCCAAGCCAGATATAAGCGTCATCTCATATTTGTTCTTTTAAAAGGTTGTACAGTTGGGACAACAAATGTAGAACAGCAGATGAAGGACATAAAAGACCATGTGAAAGACCTGAAGGGACGTAGAGGAGCATTCACACCTGGACAACCACAGAGGAGAGCAAGTGGAGACCAAACAGTATTCCGCGTATATAAAGGGGTGAAAACTTTTGCATTCTGCAAGAAGAACAGCCTTGTCGTAACGGGGGGAATGGATCGCATTATTAGACTGTGGAACCTCTACATGCCCGCGTAAGTTATATATTATCATGTATATATCCAGATAACTGGATTAGTGAGTTCACAACTAAACACAACTTCTCAGCATATCATATATTTATGTTTTACGTAGAAGTTGAATAGCTTAACATATACCATGCTTTGTTCGTTATTTATAGCCTTTATTATGGGCCAGAGCTGCATTCATAATTCTGCTAGTTACTACTTGGATATCAGTTTAGCTGAGCTGCTATGACACATTGCTTTCTAGGAAATTTATTTTTTTCTGTACCAAAATACTGTGCAGTGGTTGGTGCAAAAATGACATCATAAAACGTTATTGCTATTTATAGGCGGGCGACAGGCATGCTTCGCGGTCATACTGCGCCTATATTTTTTCTTGAAGTCTCATCAGAAGATAACAAGATCTTTTCAATTGCAACAGACAATACAGTAAAGGTAAGATGACATATTTTACAGATGATATATCAGTAGAAATCATTAGAGCGGTTTGAGCTATTGTCCAGTATGACTCCTTATAAGTGTTGCCATATCTGGATATCACAGAAGTTGGATCTCAGAACTTAACCTCTACGATCCAGTGCAAAACACTACTACAAAGAGTGCCCCCCCCCCCTCTCTGACTGATTGAATATTACCATGTATTACATGGTCGCTATTTCAAGTGTAATACTGCATATCACCTGTAGGTGCTGCTGCAAGGAAATGTAATACTTATGTTTCTGACTACATCAAAGCCACGTACTAATTGGGTACTACACAGGGGACACACAAAAAAGAAAGAGATGGCCATTAAAGGGGTTTTCTAGCAATACAATATTGATGACCTATCCTCAGGATAGGTCATCAATATCAAATCTGTGGAGGTCCGACACCCTGGACCCCCACTGATCACCTTTTGAACAGCCTTTGGCGCTCTGTTGATCGCTACGGCCTCTTCCTATGCTTGTTATGCTGTGAGGAGGCCACATAGCTTAGTGGAGTGCGGCAGCAGTCGGACCCCCACCAATCTTATAATGAGGATAGGTCATTAATATTGTACTCCTGGAAAATTTCTTTAAATATTCTGCAGATCAAAACCCAGTAACCTACCTCAAAATATGATCACAGTTTGATTCACACTTGCAGAAATAAATAATAAATCATTTCCCCAGTTCCCATGGAGGAATAAATATAAGGATGGCCATTAGGAGGTCTGGGAATTTTAATCCAACCCCCAGGAACAACACACGATCAGCTGAATGATGAAATGCCTCCAGGCACAGCCACAGTTCGATGTATGGTGTTTGCCTGGATAAAAAAAGAGGTTCTGCGGCACTTTGTTTTATTGATCTGTGTGGCTTTTAGGGGTCCAACCCCATATTATTTATTGATGGCTTATGCTATGGTGGACACATTTGCCTAATTTCCTAGGGGCGCTTTCATGACAGTTGTTTTGCCTGCATATGTTTATAGTAAAAAAAAAATCTGTGATGTTATGTCCATGGACGTGTCAAAGTGCAGCAGCCCAGGAGGAGCCATAGTGGAGGATGGGAGTGCAAGTGGCTCTTGCTGTAACTGTTAATCACGGCAGCTTTCTTTACACTGTAGCTCCTTAGAGTTGTGCCGTGAAAGGAGGTGGCACCCTTTCTTCCCTCAGGGCACCCCCTGATTGGGGTGCCTGTGATGTTAGGTGTTTGTATAGGTGCAAAGTGGGGTGTGTAGAGTGCAATTGCCAGTGTATGGTGCAGGAGTCAGAAAACCAGTGGTAGAAGAATAAACATCTGTCTTTGTTGATGTTGTAGTACATCCAATTATAGAAAAACACGATTCCAACTGTACACAGCGCAATTCTCTCCCAGATAGCAGTGTATCGATTTAGTCAAGGATGAGAGTTACGGCCCTCTTTGTAGACTATTTTGCAAAAGTTTCTATCAGTAGACTCTATAGCTGGCAACAGTACCTTGGCAAAAATGGCTCCAACATCTACTGTGAGATATAAGGTTTTTAAAGTATGTCTGGCCCGGATGTGTCCAAGTGTAATAGGTGTCTTAACGGTTTCCCCCACAGCAGCAAAGTCTGAATTGCTGTAGTCGCAGGTTACCCTGTTGACTTCTATGCTTGGCCGTGCAGATTCTATGTTCTTCTTTATCTTCCTCTTTCTGTTGATCTTGCAGTAAGGACTGTATTAGACCAGGAGGTAGTCGGGCAGATCATCGCTAACAAGTGTTCATGGCTGTGTAAAAGTACAGTGATTATGCGAAGAAGGAGCAAATGAACTTGTTCATCGAGCAATTATAATTTTTAAGGAGGCTGAAAAACCATAGTTTGCCAGCGGCAGCTTGTGCGGTCTAATCACGCTCTGCTGCTGGCAAATAAGATTCTGTATGGGGATTAGCGATGGCATTAGTGATCACTCGGGCAGGCAGTTGTCAGGAGCGAACACTTTCTTCCCTACAATTGTCAGCCTCATCTGCTGGTCCAATACAGTTCTATTTCACACAGAGATCTGTTTGTCTCTGGGATGTTCTGGTCCTAAGAAGGAGCAAAAGGCACAGATTCCTTCCTCTCTGAACTCTCACTCTCCACTAACTGTGCTGGAAGTGGATCCTGGATCTCCACCCAACCTCTTGCAGGGGCTGAGTTGGGATTATTAACCCTGGCTATGCCATCCATACACAGCTATGCTGGGTGCAATACACAACATAACAATACATGACATAACATTATGTCCCTGGCCAGGCACTACAGTTTCTACTGCTTGAAGTTGCAGCAGGCCGCTTCAGTGCACACCCCCAACAGGGGATATGTACATGACACACAAATTACGCTACACTAAGTGCACACTCTCTTTCCTCCCACTCTCTTGCAGTAGAGGCTGGAGCCTAGGATATTTGCTCCTTCTTTCTTTGCACACCCCAGTAAAGGGAAGGGTTACGTACACCTGTTCTATCCAATGTAGTGCTGACTAGCATTTTTATTGCTGCTCCTCTTTTTTAATGTGGGTTATGCGCTAACAAAGTCACTGTGACATGGGCTGCATCTTATCAGTACTCTCCCAACACAGAGAGCGGCGCAGGGTCACAAGGAAAGTATCAATTATAGGAGTGGTATTTCTTCTAAGCTGGGCTTAGTTGCTTGCTGCTTCTAGGTGGCTACCTCTTGCCGAGCAGAGATTCAACAGATTTTTAATTTATGAATGAAATAAACTTGCCAACTATATGTTGGAAGTAGAAGAGGGGGGATGGTATCACCCAGTTAGCAATTTATTCCTAAATTTTTGTAGGAATGATAGAGGAACAGTACAACACTGAGTTATAAGAAAAGATGCTCCAGAATTATAATTGCCTGAGGAATGCAAGTAGTTTCCAGAACAGACATGTCAGGAGCGGTTACATGTTGTCTTTAGGTTTCAGAAATAATCATTGGTAACATACTGTAGGTATATATTGTCACCCATATAAAATTATAGTATAGCTGTTGCAGTACCACTCATAGGCACCAGAGAGCAGCCTTGCTCAAAATGTGTACTCATTGTTTGACTCACATAGACTCAGCTGGATATATCAAAGCCAGGCATGCTGTAGTTTAAAAAAATTCTGTTTAACTATTTCTTTAGCTTTTTTTCCAGATGGATAAAAACATAGAGTGGGCATAGATGTAGATCCCTCAGCCAACTAACTTCTTTTGCAAAGAAAAATAGCACACCATATAGGTTTATTTATAGTGCCAAATGGTACCGAAGGCTACATGGTTTGGTGGAATTAAAAAATAGAATGTAGGTGTCAATACTGTCTAAAAATGCAGACAACACACGGATGAAAAATACATGTGCTTCTATATTAAAACTATAAAAATCTGAAAGTGCCTTGAAGAGGTTGTTCACCCTTGTGAGTCTCTGGCAAAGCCCCCTAAGTGTGGCCGGACCTGTGGAGGAAATCATACTTACCTGATCACCTCTCCTGGGTTCCATGGGAGACATGCCACTCCCAATGACTAGGGCAACTTTCACACTGGCGTTAAGCTTTTCCGGCAGGCTGTTACGGCAGCACGTGTGCTGTCGGAAGTCTGCCTGGCCCTATTCACTTTAAAGGGGACCGGCTGGCGATCCGTCCGCAGCAATGCAAACATGACGAGAGGCAGCCAGACAAAAAACACTGAATGCTGTGGTTTTTGTCCTGCTGCCTCTCAGCATATTTGCCGTGCTGAGGCAGGATCTCCGGCCAGACCCCATTATAGTGAAAGGGACCGGCGGACTTCCAGCAGCACACGCGTGCAAACGGTAGTACAGATCCGGCAGGCTGTCGTAATTGCTTAAAGCCAGTATGAAAGTAGCCTTACCCTCATCAAACCAGATGTTGATGCAGGGAGACTTGATAGCTGCAGTGGCCCGAGGTGAGTGAAGAAGCCAGAACCCAGCAGCGGGGATCAGTTAACTATGATTTCCTCCACAAGCCCAGCCATTGCAGGGGGTTAGCTGGGATCTTGTTTGCCTAGACACATAGACATGAAAAAAACAGGGGATTCTGCTCCCTAACTCTCTGTATCACAACCTCAGAAGCAGCAGTAGTAATGCATGTGACAGGCGCAGCACAATGAAGTGCATTTTGCGCTGTGGCATTAGAAGAATTTGATATCTCTAACTTTTTAGTCCAACCAGACTGTCTATTACTCTGCTTGAGTCTTGTTTCTTTTGAGCTAATTCTTCTAGCGCCGTGGAAACATTAGGCTTAAAGAGCACACCAAATGCTTGAAATAACTTCTTTATTAACTTCAACTTTTTTTCAGATATAATACTGTCACCTCCGCATCAGATAATCCATGTACAAAACACGTGTTGCATAAAGTATCACAAAATGGCGGCATGTATAAAATGGTGGTTTAACTGTTCAATCTTGTCATTCAACATAAATGGTGGATATATTTCTCTATTCAGTATCTGTACTCTCACTCTAAGTTATTTAAGCACCTTATATTCACTCTGAGAGTTATATCTGAGGTTTAACCAATAGTTCTATTTCTGCAGTTTGCGATATGATTTGCGCAGTTTGTGGGTAGTTTGGTCGCAGTTTGGTGTAACTGTAAACAAACATATACAACTGGTCTCAGTATATAGTTCTGATCACAGTATTAACAATATGAACATTATATAACCGTTCTAAATACCTATTTGGCCTCTTGTTCCCATAAAACACAGCTCTGACATGAAATGTCTGTCCAGCTCCTTCTCTGGTCTATACTGACTCCAGAAGATTCTGCTAGGGGATTTCCCACACATACTCAGTGTGAGGTTGGCTGTGGTTGGTTAAGACTCCTGGGCAGTAACAGCAGTTTAACTCTATGCTTTCTGTTGTTAATTCTGCTGTGACATTGAGCTTAACTTACATTCATTTACTGAATCTTAAAGGCATATTATCTTTTCTGCTTCTGTGAACACAATATATAACTGTTATATGACATCCAGAAACATGAAGTCACTGTAAATAACTCTCTTTCTGTCGCTAATATATAAACATTGGAACTGTATTAAATTTATTGGCAAGTCTAGCTATATAAACATGTAAGTCATATTGGCAACCTAGGACAGGTCTTAGCTGGCCAGCTACAATGCATACCTCACAACTTTTGAAAATCACAAAGAGGGACAATATGTAAAGCGCGCATCGTAGCAATGTTTTTTATACTAGGCCACTCCTCTAACTGTACCCAAAGCATAATTACTGACTCCATAAGAACTGCAGCAGCTGGGGATCGGTTAGGTGAGTGTAAGTTCCTTTATTTTTTTACAGCATGTGGAGCCCCTGGGCCAATTTTTATCTTGCTCTTCAATATCCATTTAAATATTACTGTAGCTCATAAATAATCAGATTATAGATATTTTAAGGTCCAAATTGCACCAAATAATGAAGTTATGGTCTAATATACAGGTAGAAACCATACACACAGTTTAGTAAGGAGTGAGTTAGTAAATTTATAAATGCACATTTATACATTAATTCCCTAGGTCAAAAAGAAGGACATTTAAGGATCGAAGAGGGACTTGGGATTAAAAGAGGGACTGGCCCTCCAAAAGAGGGGCACTTGGGAGGTAGGGTAATGGAAGACATTACACAGCCAGCATAACTAAAGAGTCAGTGTAGATGTGAATCCAGCAGTTAATTTAGACAGTAAGTTACTTTAGAAAAAGCTGCAGTCTCTCTGTGCCAGCCCCTCACTTCTCTTTCTCTTCCTTCCCCTCCACTTCCATAGACTTCTAAGTAATCTGAAACATCTCTCTCCGATAATAAATATTCCAAAGTTTCTTATCTCTTGTTCTATTTAATTTATATTTATAAATAAAATGAAAGAACAGTTACGTTTTAAATTTAATTTTTAATGTAAACTGTTTGGTGGTGTTTTGGCGGCGCTCCATGCCTGCCGTCATCATGCTATCTGGAGCAGACATGGGTGCCATGTCACTCATCTACCTTCTGCCCGAGGCTGGCTGGCAGACTCCTGAGTCTCATCTTGGAGGCTCTAGCCTGGCTGCTAGGTCTTTCTCTGTGTGTGTATTAGTGTCTATTCATTAAGCCTTTGCCTGCAACACTGCAAGGGTTAATTTTCCTTTTTTCTGTGTACAGGTTTTTGACTAATGAGCTCACAACCCTCCTAGATATGCTGGGCTGTTTGTTCCATTTGTTCCATTAGATTCCTTTTGGTTTGATTTGCTTGGTAGGTCTTATAAAACAGCTATAATCCATTTGTCTGTCTGTGTACTGACTTCTGCCTATTTTCTTAATCCCGACTCTCTGCCGCCTGATTTAATCCATGTCTGTTCACAGTAATGACCCTGTGCCACCTGCCCTGATCTCTGGGCTGTTTCATGGATTTGCATGTACTTTTCCTGCCCTGACCTCTGCCTGTTTCCTGACTACAAATATTGCCTGAATCTATGGTCCTTTGCACTGGTGTCTCTGACCCTGTGGGTCAGCAGCCAACCACACCGGGACTACTCCAAGAGGTAGCGGTCTAGTGGCTCCCCTGCAGTAAAGTTCAGACGCTTGTATAGGGGTTAAAGGGTGAAAACCAGTGCACCACCAGGATAAAACCCTCAGGACTACCCCAGTCAAACTGGTTGGTTGGCTCAGTGGGTCCACACTCATTGCCCGTAACAGCTGGTGTTTAATAATGAACATTTTCACTTTTGGTCAACTCCAGAAATTACTTTGGTGTAAGTCCCACCTACAGCAGCAAATGAAGCACTTACCGTTCTGTATTATGAAACTACACAGACTATGTGGGCATCTTTATAGCCTCTTGCATGCATCTTTGCTTTGTGCATGTGCATCAATGGCATTGCCATTGTTATGTATACATTTGCAGTACCCCAGAGCAGGGTTACTGCAAAGGGGTAATTGTTATGATGTACTGTTAAGTGAAATGTTCTCAAGTACTGTATGTGTATGCCAACAGCACTTTCTGAGCAGTTTAGGGTTAACCACCTTGCCTCATCCTATTAGGGTGCCAGGCACCCTAGTTAATTATAGTAAGAGTCCAGCTGTGCCACAGTGAAGAGCTACATGTGCGAGCTCTTCAGAGCTAGGCCTGAGCTCAGAGAACCTTTATTTCTGAGACATCTACAGCCAAGAAAGCATATTCATCACCAAAGTTCTCCAGAGAAAAGGAAGTTTAGAAGGTCCACAAACTACAAGGCCTTGCATTGGAGTCAGTCAGCAAGGTATTTTGCACATTTATGGCAGAAAAAGGTGTGAAGCAGTGAAGGACTGTATGTATTTCCGAGAATGGTGCTAGAAACCTTTGAAGGAGATGCATATCGAGATTTGCTGTGGTGCACCTGAGACGTGCCACCAAGGTACCCGGCCTTGGTGGAGTAAAAGACATTAGCTTGTGCGTCCACTAGAATAGATAGTGGACGCTCTTGTTAACTAGCATAGCTGGTTTCAGCTAATCCGGGCCTGGCTTTTACTGGGCGTAAGCAAAGAGCTGGGCTGGGTGCTTACTCCCCACGGTCCACTCCGGGTTTCGTACGTGGATCATGTCCACGATTGTGTTTAAAAATCAGCAGCATGATGCAGGGTAGGTCTGTTGTATGAGAGGCTGCAGATCACACCCTGCAAGGCGCATGTGAAGCAAACATTGGCCTGTGGGAACTTCTAAAGGAGCCCTGAGACTGCTTGACTTTATTGTGGATGAACTGAACTGTAAGTTGGCTGGAACAAGCAACAAATTGTATTGAAGTGACTTTGTTGTGTCCCTGCCTGTTTTAAAAACTGGTAATAGGAGCCCACAACATTACAGAGGCTTTACTGCTGTGAGAGGAATATTGGTTGTGCACCCTTCCACCCTTTGAGACAATACTGTATCTTAAATCTGCCCCCCTTAGCCTGAGAATTACAGAAACACTTAACAAGAACCTCATGGCATGCCTAAGTTCTAATTCTTCCCTGAGACTTTAGAGAGAAAGAGAAGGAGTACTATAACCTCCATCAATGCTGCTGTCCATATGCTGCACTGTGATCTACTTGAAACTGTGGCTTATTACCGTTGGATGTACTACTACTCCTATTCTGCACTTTAGTAAAGAGAAAGTTATTTAATTATACTAACTGGCCTGGTCACTGACACCACCATTCGATTGCCATTGCACCTCTTCTCCTGCCCTGCACCCTGACCAACACCTAACATCAACAGCACCCCAACTACCACTAGGCGGGGCCCCAATACCACACCTCCCAACTTTAGAAAATTGCAAAGAGGAGCAATATGTGCAGCAATTTTTTTCATACTACACATCTTTAACTACGCCCAAAGCATAACTATACACACCCAGCCCTCTTAATGCCCCCACATAGTATTTATTCCCCCTTTGTGCCAGCACACTGTCAAAAGATTTATAAAGCAAAAGGGCTTTATATAAAAAGAAAGGATCAAAGAAAAATGATCAAACGTTATTTTGATCCGGCAAGGCTAAAATAATCGCCTTTAAGTTCTTTTATCGAGAATCTTAATTATAGTGTACAATTAGTAAAGAACAAGGTACCATTGTCCATGCAAAAATATATATGAATTTATTATACAAAAGTGCTGGATACAAATCAATAATATAGAATCAATACAAGTGCAAAAGATGGACAATGAAATGTAATACCAATATGTGCCACAAAATGGTGCTGACAAACCACAAGCAACACCAAGACCAGCATTTCACCTATTTGTAAACCAATCAGCACAAAATACAATACAAATACTTGGCTTACAATTTAGAAGATTTGCTCAAATCAATTTATTGTGCAGATAAACTTAACTCAGAAAATTAGAGATGTTAACCCTTTGCTCTGTCACCTATGATCAATTTCAGTATATGGTAGTATGATACGTATTACCTACAAACTACCAGCTTGATACAAGACTAGGGAATAAAGTATTCCAACCAGAAAACTTTTTCAATAGGACATTTCATTCAATGGTGCGCATTCCATTGAAAGGTGAGTCCCATTGATGTAATACACACTATGCTTCCGCCATAAGCGGGGATGTGGCTATATATATCAAGCAAAGTAGTTTATCAATACCACACCTGTACAACAAAGTATACGTTACTGAGAATGTAGATGATGCAGATTCAAAGAGAATCCAGATCTCAAAGGGTTTCCAGTAATCCAGGATAATATCCAAGACTTGTTTTTCCTTATGGCCTCGTGTTCCCTCGTGTCTTTGTTCTTTTCTTTTTCTTTGAGCCCTCTATCATCTGCACATAGGTTATTATTCACAACCTTATCAAATGGGCACGCCCTTCCAGATAATAGTCTTCCACTCATATCGGAGGGTGTGCACTTATGGTAATAACCTATGAGGTCATATATTACCCAAAATGCTTTGCTGTGGCTGGTGTAAGCATGTCCACTTACAGCTAGGTGGCACTATTGCACAAGCTATTATCACCATCCTATAAAGAGTTAATTTGTACAAGTCTGACATAATTTTGTTATATACATTTGACCTCTGCAACTTAAATCAGAGAGGAGAGATACATCCTGACACCTGAACCAATTAAAACCTAGATTTCCCGAAACTAGTATGACAGTTCTGATGCCATAAATCTACCATGTAGATAACAAATGTATGGGTTTTGTGTTTCACAGGTGCTTATCTCTGAGAATAACACAGCCTCTCTGAACGAGATCTCATTAATACTGTTTGGCTATATCCTAGGAATATACATATTCTCCTAGTGAAACATGCATGGGATAATATATGCATCAATGCCTTGTTATAATATGTGGCAATATAAAACAATATATATGTAACTTCTTGATTAGCTCATGCTAAAAACTAAATAAGATCCATTATATGAATGAACAGAAATTATACTTCTGCCTCATTAATGGACATCAATATAAAAAATAGAATAACATATAACAGATGTGTTTCAAGGAAAAACTCTTATCTCCGCCATAACCTAGCAATGAGGTAAAAGTTACTCCTCTCAAGTCTGCACACATCTGCAAGGTCAAACATTAATGAGTGGCAACCGTTCTATGAACTCACTTTGTCCTACATAAGACATACAAAATGGAGAATATGGAGCATGACTCTTAAAGGCAATGAATGTCAAGAATAAGCAGACATTAATGTATACTTATGAAAAGGCACAACACAGTAGTAATGCTCATACTGTGCCCCTTTCACAGTAATAATGACCACATTGCACTCCTCACAGTAATAATGCTCATATGTGCTCCCTTCACAGTAGTAATGCTCACATGTGCCCCCATCACAGTAGTAATGCTCACATGTGCCCCCTTCACAGTAGTAATGCTCACATGTGCCCCCTTCTCAGTAGTAATGTTTACAAGTGTCCCCTTCACGGTAGTAATGCTCACAAGTGTCCCATTCACAGTAGTAATGTCCACAAGTGTCCCATTCACAGTAGTAATGTTCACAAGTGTCCCCTTCACAGTAGTAATGCTCACAAGCGTCCTCTTCACAGTAGTAATGTTCACATGTGTCCCCTTCACAGTAGTAATGCTCACAAGTGTCCCCTTCACAGTAGTAATGCTCACAAGTGTCCCCTTCACAGTAGTAATGCTCACAAGTGTCCCCTACACAGTAGTAATGCTCACAAGTGTCCCCTACACGGTAGTAATGCTCACAAGTGTCCCCTTCACGGTAGTAATGCTCACAAGTGTCCCCTTCACAGTAGTAATGTTTACAAGTGTCCCTTTACGGTAGTAATGCTCACAGAGTGTCCCCTTCACGGTAGTAATGCTCACAAGTGTCCCCTACACGGTAGTAATGCTCACAAGTGTCCCCTTCACAGTAGTAATGCTCACAAGTGTCCCATTCACAGTAGTAATGTTTACAAGTGTCCCCTTTACGGTAGTAATGCTCACAAGTGTCCCATTCACAGTAGTAATGTTCACAAGTGTCCAATTCACAGTAGTAATGTTTACAAGTGTCCCCTTCACGGTAGTAATGCTCACAAGTGTCCCCTTCACAGTAGTAATGCTCACAAGTGTCCCCTACACAGTTGTAATGCTCACAAGTGTCCCCTTCACAGTAGTAATGCTCACGTGTGTCCCCTACACAGTAGTAATGCTCACAAGTGTCCCCTTCACGGTAGTAATGCTCACAAGTGTCCCATTCACAGTAGTAATGTTTACAAGTGTCCCCTTTACGGTAGTAATGCTTGCAAGTGTCCCCTTCACAGTAGTAATGCTCACGTGTGTCCCCTTCACAATAGTAATTCTCACATGTGTCTCCTTCGCTGTAGCTATACCCAGATGTGCCGCTTCACAGTACTTATGCCCAGATGTGACCCCTTCAAAGTAGCTATACCCAAATGTACCCCCTTCACAGTAGTTATGTCCAGATATGTGCTTCCTTCACAGTAGTTATGGCCAAATGTGCCGTCTTCACAGTAGCTATGCCCTGATATGTGCCCCCTCACAGTAGCTATGCCCAAATATGTACTCCATTAACAGAAAGTAAAAAAAAAAAAATAGGTAAATACTCTTCTATTTCCTTCGATGATCATCACGGCTCAGCTGCGCTGCCACCCAGCTGCAGAATGATGCGGTCACACATCATGCTGCTTGCCACTGTAGGAGTAGCAGAGTCTGATTCCCAGTCTGCTCCTCCTACACAGACGAGCAGCACAATGTGTGACTGCATTGTACCGCTGCTGGGGAGCAGCGCAGCTGCGCTGAATAGGGAAGTGGACGGCTCCCTGCTTCACCATTACAATCAGCTGAGAGCTGGACATACCTCAGCTGTTCTGATATTATGGGGCAGCCACTAAAAATCCAGGACTGTCCCGCCGGATCCAGGACAGTTCAGAGGTATGTCAGGGTGTGCCCAGAGAGAAGAAAAGGTGCACCCCTCAGTCACAGCATGGCCCTAAGGAGTGCCAGTGTGAGGACTGCCGCTATGATATGTGAGTACAACTATCACCACCAGAGCCACTACTGCTCCCATCTTCCATCTGCTCCCCCTGTACCGCTGCACATTCTGTCGCTAACAGGGACATGAACAGAACTGTATAAATAACTCCGGTTATAGATAGAACGTTTGCATGGGCGAGAGACCCTGGAGATACCACACAGTGTTATATCATATGGAAATAAATGTGACAGCAGCCTTGCATCCTGATGTAGGTAGATCCTGTGTGTAGGTGGAGGAGCCTGCTATTTCTTGTATCTTTCGATGCGCTTCATATCATGTGTCACTTGCAGCCGCCTGCTTACTAACATAAATGAACCAGTCACCAGCATCTACAGAGCACAAAAACACTGCCACTCGTCTCTTAATAGATTTGGCGTATCTTATGACAGTCCATGCGCAGGAAAATGAAAAATAACATGCACCCTCCAGTCCATGTGCTGGAAAATGAAAACTAACATCCAGCTATGAGCTCTCATAGATCTGAGCTATAAAATACTGTACGCCAGAGTCTGATATGTGTAAACTATAGTAAATATGTTGGGCTGCAGGAAACCCCTCTGCTAACCCCTGCAAACGTTTTAAGAAAACGTCAGGAGAATGTAAATTCCACTTGCTCAAAAATCTATGGCTTTTATACATCATTTTCTGGCCCAGAGTGTATTCTACCCGCATTAACTGGAAGTGAGTCATATAGCATTCCAGAAAGAAGGGAGTAAAATACTTCTAAATTGGGTTCTCCGGGCTTCTGATGTTAATGACTATTAAGGTCATCAATATTAAATTGGTGGGGGTTCAATACCCGGCACCCCTGCCAATTAGCTTTATGAGGAGACGGCGTGCACAGTGTGCACGTGCTGTCTCCCGTTTCTCTTTCTGCTGCTGCTATGTCTATGGCCGATCTGATATTGATGACCTAACCTATTAAAAGCCCGGAGAACCGCTTTAAAGAGGACCTGTGAATTCTAGAGTATCTATTCTTCATTGTATGTTGTGCTATTCCTCTTTTATCCCTACTAGAAGTTTCTGAATAAATTGCCAGCAGTCTACAATAAAGGTCCAAATGGGTGTTTCCATTTGGGGTGTGTCCCTGAAAAGTCTGAGTGTGCCTTCACATGTGGCAGATTTTGTGGCCAAAATTTCCACGTTCCATTCTGTGCAGGGAGCCCCTCCCCCCGCCCCCAACTGATAACACCTATCTGGACCTGTATTGCAGACTAGCAGGAATAACAGAGGAATGGCACAACATATAGTAGATTTATTTATTTTTACATAGGGAATGCAAGTAGATACTAAAACAGACCTGTCAGGGTTGGTGACAGCTCCTCTTTAATTGTGTGAAAGCCAATTGAGAGCGAATTGTATTTTTCGAATCATTAGAAGCACCTGACAGTAAGAAACAACTGAAAAAATGTATTCATTAAGAACTTCCTATAGCGGTCTAAGGTAGTGCTGAGCTGAATGTCACCAGCTCTGGTGGTATAGGGTAGTGGAGTGGGTTAGTCTTTGATTTCCTGGAAGTCTAGAGACATGCCCCCTTCCTTGGTGGTCTAGGGTAGAAGAGGTGGCTGTACATACATCCTATGGCTTTACAATTCTCAATATGACAGGAAGCTGAGCGCGATGTGCGCCCCATGTTCAGCTTCCCTCACCGACTGCTCTGGGATTGTCTGGCAGGAACATAGGGGACTGTGTAGCTAAGATTTTTTTTTTTTAAGTTTAACAGTTTTTTGCATTTCCTTTTTTTAAATAGCATTTACTTTTGATCTTGTTTAGTAATGAGAATGTACATTCAGCCTATGTGTATTTAGGTAAGACCTAGTAGATGTCTCTACAGGACATATGTACTGTATATTGTCACTACAAAGACGTGAATCCGCTTTGGCAATGACATAATGAAGGCTGCCCCTTTCTTATTGGACACTAGAGATTTGCTGGTTTGTATAGTGCATCTGGTAAACTTCCTCTTATGTGTTTCAGATATGGGATCTCCAGAGTCAGACATGTTTATTTACAGCCTGCTCCAAATCCAGCGGGATCAGGGGAGAACTCACTGCCTGCATTTATATCCCAGAAATCAGAGCGCTATGTGTGACCACCGACTCCTTCGCCCTTCTGCAGGTCAAACTAAAGTAAGAGACAACAAGGGGAATTTATCCTTATATTTGTGCCAGAAAACGTGCATCAAAAAGTTTGCACCAAAATCTATGCAGCTCTACTAACTACTTTTCAAAAATGTGTGGGTGTGGTTAATTATTTAAATTAGGAACTCGCCACATTTATCAACGGCGACTTTTTAAAATGTCCCAAAAAAGACACAACAGAGCACAATTATCAAGCTCGCCTGTTTATTGGCGTAAAATTAAACAGGCGTATTTCATTCTGCTGTCTTTCTTATGCCGAGTATTTATTAAAAGTCATACAGCAGTTCATGAATTAGACTAGAAGTATTGTTACCAGTCTGACCCCTGGTGGCTGTTTATCAGTTAGACGGGTTCATAACGGACAAGGATAGTACTGTTCTATCAGAGGCCTGCTGTTCCGTAAAAAACGGAATGCACACGGACGTCATCCGTATTTTTTGCAGACCGCAAAATACTGAAAAAGCCATATGGTCGTGTGCAAGAGGCCTTAGATTCATCTAATTTTGCACATGAAAACAGTCACATCTTTACAGAGAAAAGTTGCATGTCTCCAGGGAAGTATGACTTTTAATGCAAAAAAAATATTGCACTTTACCACTGAAAACAGATGAGAAAAAGTACGCCAGTTCTGGAGTGTTTTTGCCACAAATTCATGCTCAAAGAGGCATACCTACATAAATGGATCGTAAAAAAGGTTGCAAAAGTTTGAAAATTTCTGAATTAATCTAAAAGATCAAAATAGGCGAACGAGGCACAAATGCCTCCAAAACAGATGCTATTTCAGTAGTAAATGCAAAAAAAAATAAGACTGTCTAAAACAGCATTTTCAAGACCAAAAACAGGCGCAAACACTTTAGTAAATGTGCCCCAATCTGGCTTCCATAGACAGCTGGTGTAAAAAAACAAAAAACAAGTAATATCTCTTGGCAACAGTGTTATATTCAAAAATGTTCCAAATATATCAAGCACTGTTCAATTTTTGATAAATTTGGTGCTAATTATGTCGACACAGACTCAAGGCTATCGAATATCTATTTTTTCTTAATGGTTGAATTTAAAGGGGTTGTTCCATCCCTTTTTTGGGGCGGAAGGGGGGAGTTAGTAAACCCCTCTAGTAGCCATACCTGCAAAAGGGAAGCACACTAACCTGCTCTCTGCTGCTGGGTCCCAACTCTTTCACTTCCCCGCCTTGGTTGCATCACTTGGGTCCCCCGCTGTCAACATCCACTTTGACCTTTTGACTCCGCTCTAGTCAATGACTGGTAAGTATGCTTCCCTTTTGCAGGTTTGGAGAGGAGGGGGATTTGCCAACCCCTCCAACCTGCTCCCCCCAAAAGGTGGCCAACCCCTTTAAAGTGTCGCTGAACTTTCAAAAAGCTTTTGACATGTGATAGAAACATATAAAAGGTTTTGATCAGTTGGTGTCTGAGTGCTGAGACCCCCAGTGATCGCTCGAACGAGGGAGAGAAGTATTCACATAGCGCTCTCTCTACTCACTGCAGGAGACGGGCTCAGTTGATAGTCTATGAGCTCATCTTGATTTCATCTCCTGCAGGGAAGAGAGAGGGTGCACAATGTGAATGCTTCTCTCCCTCATTCGAGTGATCAGTGGAGGTCTCAGCGCTCAGACCCCTACAGATCAAAACCTCTGATATGTCACTTGAAACCTTAACAACACTTTAATGGAGAATATATTATTGTATAATAATACATATAATCATTGTAATATAGGGGACCATATGTAATACAGTGTTGTGGCAATACCATACTGTGGTAAACATACAGTCCCTGACAAAAGTCTTGTCGCTTGTGTACAAATTGACCTGAAGTGCCGCTAAAATATATTTCTAATCAAGATTTTGTTATGAGAAATTGGTCATTTTAATCCCAACAGCTTTTGTAATAATGTTTCAGTGCAAAACGAAACTGACAAAAAGTATTCTAATATTCACAGCTTGTTAAACGGCTCTTTCACACTAGCGTTTTTGTTTTCCGGCATAGAGATCCGTCGTCGGAAAAATCCTGATCAGGATTATCCCAATGCATTCTGAATGGAGAGAAATCCGTTCAGGATGCATCAGGATGTCTTCAGTTCAGGACCGGAACGTTGTTTGGCCGGAGAAAATACCGCAATGCCTTTTTGCTCCGGCCAAAAATCCCGAACACTTGCCACAAGGCCGGATCCGGAATTAATGCCCATTGAAAGGCATTAATCCGGATCCAGCCTTAAGCTAAACGTCGTTTCGGTGCATCGCGATGTTTAGCTTTTTCTCAATGGTTACCATGGCAGCCAGGACGCTAAAGTCCTGGTTGCCATGGTAAAGTGTAGTGGGGAGCGGGGGAGCAGTATACTTACCGTCCGTGCGGCTACCGGGGCGCTCCAGAGTGACGTCAGGGCGCCCCACGCACATGGATCACATGGGGCGCTCTGACGTCATTCTGGAGCGCCCCGGGAGCCGCACGGACTGTAAGTATACCGCTCCCCTGCTCCCCACTACTACTATGGCAACCAGGACAGGATCCTGATCAGTCTTCTAATGCTTTCAGGCGACTTGCGTTTTGACAGATCCGGCGGGACGGAAGTGCTTACCGGATCCTCAGAATGCAAGTGTGACTGAGACCTAAAGACCATTGAGTCAATTTTTGCCAAGACATAAGTGTTGTCGCCTTGTCATATGAGCTTCACCTGTGACTAATAATGGATCGGTTAGATCTCAGGTGTGTATAAAAAGAACCCCAGTACACTAGACCTTCACATCAGCTACAACTAGACCTCTGCAAACATGCCTAAGATTCACCCTGAGACTAAAGTGTTGATTATCAAGAGGCTGAAGACCAGATCCACTGCTTATGTGGCAGACACCTTCAATGTGTCTCAGCGTCAAGTTCAGAGGATAAAAAAAAGATTTGAAGAGACTGGAGAAGTTTTGGACAAGCCCAGGTCAGACAGACCCCTCAAGACAACTGCTCGAGAGGACTGTTTGTTGGCTCGAAACTCCAAGGCCAGTCTATTTTCCACTGCAGCAGAGCTCCACGAGACCTGGTCACCTGAAGTCCCTGTGTCAACCAGAACAGTTTGTCGGATTCTGTCTCGAAATGGCCTCCATGGTCGAATCAGTGCCCATAAGCCAGCACTAAACAAAGACAATTGAAAAACCGTGTGGCATTTGCCAAAGCCCACAGCCTGCTAAAAGGATGGACGCTGGAAAAGTGGCAGAAGGTGGATTTTTCAGATGAATCTTCTGTTGAATTACACCACAGTCGCCGCAAATATTGCAGGAGACCTACTGGAACCCGCATGGAGCTGAGATTTACCCAGAAAACAGTGAAGTTTGGTGGAGACAAAATCATGGTCTGGGGTTACATCCAGTATGGGGGTGTGCAAGGGATCTGCAGGGTGGAAGGCAACATCAATAGTCTAAAATACCAAGAAATCTTAGCTACCTCTTATATTCCCAACCATAAAAAAAGGTCAAATTCTGCAGCAGGATGGTGCTCCATCGCATACTTCCATCTCCACATCAAAGTTCCTTAAGGCGAAGAAGATCAAGATGCTCCAGGATTGGCCAGCCCAGTCACCAGACATGAACATCATTGAGCATATGTGGGGTAGGATGAAAGAGGAAGCATGGAAGACAAAACCAAAGAATACTGATGAACTCTGGGAGGCATGCAAGACTGTTTTCTTTGCTATTCCTGATGACTTCATCAATAAATTGTATGAATCCTTGCCAAACTGCATGGATGCTGTCCTTCAAGCTCATGGAAGTCATACAAGATATTACATTTGGATCTCACAGCACCGCTACTTAATTTGCTGACATATTTTTGGATTTGCAGTAAAGTTGTTCAATTTCTGTATAGGCGACAAAACTTTTGTCTTGCCAAAGTTTGACCTTTCTGTCTTGATTAAATGATAAATCATTTTTCAGTGAAACTAATTTATTTCAGTGCAGCAAACATCATTTGGGAGGGCTTTAGCTTTTCATATGAGCCATTTCTAACACCAATTGATTAATTAAAAGTCTGGTTAATAGCAGGAGTTTCTACAAAATAGAGAAGCGACAAGACTTTTGTCATGGACTGTACTGCCTACAGCTCCAGACTGTATGGTGCCGTACAGGCTCAGTGCACATGGCACACACTGCAATGTACATGGCGCCTTTAATTGTATGTAGAACATGTATAGAGGAGCACCCCACTCTGGACTCCCCACTATTCCCTAAAGACAAGTAGGCCAAAGCATTTATGATATTGACCATGTGTTACATGTCTTCTATGTTAGAGGGCACAATAGCAACCAACCATGGGGGTGTAACTAACATAGCGGCAGACCATGCGACTGCTATGGGGCCCAGGGCAAGAGGGGGCCCAGTTGGGATCATCCCCTCTTCTACTGGGGATGAAAACTTGGTCAGGACTCTAACTTCTAAAGGAACAACTTTTAGCAAATGAGGCAGTAGAAAAATGGCCCAAGGGTCATTGAAAGGTGTTTAGGCAGAAACCCTTCTGTCCTGTGTGGGGGGCCTGGTTTGGTCCTCCTTGCTATGGGGCCCTTTACCTCTCTATGTACGCCACTGCATAGGCCATAGGTTAAAACGAACGCATCCCAGTATCTTGCTTGGCTGGTATGGTTGTTGAGCGGGTTTCTACTTTTTCTAGTATTATTGAAGAGTAATAGGAGCATGGGAGAAAATGACAACCACAATGTAACAGAGCTGCAAGATGGTAACTCAAAATGCCGAACATGTTCCTTCAATATCATTTCCCCTGGAGGCTAGCTGAAGAATCTGCAATAGTTTCTGTTTTCTAAAGTTGCACAATCTACATCTAGAAGATAAAATAAGTTAGCGCTTCCACACAAAATGGCCATTCAGAGCACATAGAATATGGAACCTGGAGGAGGCTCTTCAGCCCTGAATGCCTGCTCTAAGTGGATTCATTATGAGTCAGATTTCGGCATTGGTTCAGATAATGAAGTAATAAAAGAGGATTTAGAGGAAAGTGCATTCTCTAGGTTTCTATTGTATTCAACAGATTCATATGTTACATTTGTGCATTTTGTTCTCTAGTGTAAAAACCCAATTTTCCATTTCATCCACCATGACGGCACCTTACAGAGAGATGACCCTTGACCTTATAGGGGCAGGAACACACAGAGATTAAAAGGCCACCACCCACACACACACCTCAGTGTTTCCTGTCCCTATAGGGCACTATACACAGAGCTCCTCTCTGAGGAGTACCTTATTTTTATTTTACTTTTATTTTACTTTTATTTTACTTCATGGGGAGAATGGGGCTGCCTTCTTCACTATATCGCATCCCTGGGCATACTCGCTCCATTCGGATGCCTGTTTATGGCCCCAGCCTCATTAAAAAATCCCCTGGGAGGTCTACTCCGGGCACTCGTTCCCCTTGGGGGTTACCTGCTTGCCGCCATGAGGGAGCGCTTCTACAGGGGAAGCTCGCACGGTCCGGCTGCCTGACTTCCCCCCCGACATGAGGCTGCATGCCGCAGCGGGAGCCCGAAGGCTATAAGAAGAAACTATGCAAATCTTGCATTACTGAGATCGTTAAGAAGGAACAGCCATCCTTCCTTTCAGAGGTTAAACAACTTATTCAGAGTGAGATCAAGAGCTCTATGGCTTCTCTAAAATCTGCTACCTTGGCTCCTCCGGCTAAAAGGTCAAAGGTCTCTGTTCCGTCCTCCTCTGATGCAGAGGATGTGGAAGAGATAGCCTCCGCCTCTAAACAGGATAGCATAGATGCTTTATCAGAAGGGGAGCTTGCAGATGAAGAAAGAAAGTTCTTCTTTTCCTCAGATGACATGCACGACCTTATATCAGCAGTCAGGTCTACCATGGGAATTGAGAAAGTAGCCAAGCCAAAATCAATCCAGGATGAAATGTTCGGTGGGCTAAGAGCAAAGAAAACCAAAGTATTCCCCTTTAATGAGAATATTAAAGAAATGATACTAGACGAATGGTCGGACCCAGAAAAAGATTAAATCTTTCTAGGGATTTCAAAACCGACTCCTCTTTGACACCGCTGAAACAAAGATTTTTGATAATATCCCAAAAGTGGACATTCAGGTAGCCAAAGTAGTTAAAAAGACTTCTCTGCCCTTCGAAGACTCCTCACAGCTCAGGGACCCAATGGAAAGAAAGGCAGATTCTCTTTTAAAAAGATGCTGGGAAACCTCAATGCTGGGTATCAAGACTAATACGGCAGCAACTTCTGTGGCAAGGGCCTTATATATCTGGCTCAATGAGATAGAAGGAAAGGTAAAAAACGGGTCCCCTAGAGAGGAGATTGTAAACTCCTTCCAATTATTAAAATCCGCCACAGCATTTTTAGCTGATGCCTCGGCGGAATCAATTAGGTTTGCCGCCAAAGACGCGGCCCTATCAAATGCATCCAGGAGGGCCCTATGGATGAAATCCTGGAACGGGGACAGAGCCTCAAAAGCGAAACTGTGCTCTGTCCCCTTTTCAGGAGAATACGTCTTCGGACCAGTCCTTGATACTATACTAGAAAAAGCGGCTGACATAAAGAAAAAATTCCCAGAGGAAGTTAAAAAGAAGCCTTTTCGTCCCTTTCCCTCACAATCCAGGTCATACAGGGGGAAGGGTAAAACGGGACGCTGGAGCTATGCAAAAGGAGGAAGAGGAAGAGGTACCTTTTTCAGCTCCAAGGATAAACCCTCAGATAGGGCATGACGCCAAAGTCGGGGGGAGGTTAAAAAATTTTCTACCTACTTGGGCCCTGACCACCCAGAATCCCTGGGCGTTAAATATCATAAAAGAGGGCTACAAAATAGAATTTTCCTCCAAACCCCCGGTAAAATACCAAATAACATCACACAGCGTTTCGGTAATGTACCAAATTTGGAAAGGTGTACTAGATTTAAAAATTGCGAACGTGATAACAGAAGTCCCAGCCTCAGAACGAGGGAGGGGCTTCTACTCAAGACTATTTCTAGTTCAAAAACCAGACGGCTCATCACGCACAATCATAAACCTAAAACAACTAAACCAGTCAATAGTGTACAGGAAATTCAAAATGGAAACCATACCCTTCATAGCTCCACTAATAAATCAGGACGCATTCATGACCACAATCGACTTAAGGGATGCTTATTACCACATACCCATTCACGCAAAATCCCAAAAATATCTCAGATTCGCACTAAAAGACGATCATGGTATGGTTCATCATTTTCAGTTCGCAGCCTTACCGTTCGGAATTTCTACAGCACCACGAGTGTTTACGAAGCTAGTTGTAGAAATGTTAGCCCCAATGCGGAAAGAAGGACTAAAAATATTCCCCTACCTGGACGACTTTCTTCTGGTCGCCAACTCAGAACCAGAGGCAAGAGACGCGACAAAAATATTTCAGGGAAAACTGAACGAATTGGGTTGGATCCTGAATATAAAAAAGTCAAACCTCCTCCCTTCCACAAAAATAAAATACTTAGGAGTACTACTGGTCTCAGAAAACCAAAGTACATCTCTTCCACAGGAAAAAATAGCCATAATAAAGGGGAAGATAAAAGCATTTCAAGAGCTAAAAAGATGCTCCATAAGAAAGGGCATGAGCACTCTGGGTATCCTGACTTCATGCATCCAGGCAGTAAGCTGGGCACAAGCACACTCAAGGATACTACAGACTTGGATCCTGTCAAACTGGAACAAAAAAAGCACTTCCCTGGACAAGATAATCAAAATACCTCAGCATGTGAAGGTAGATCTAACATGGTGGAGGAGACAACAAAACCTAATAAAAGGGATCCCATGGATCAAATATCCAAAAGCCCAAATAACTACAGACGCAAGCGGTTTTGGTTGGGGCGCACAAATTTCCTTCAAAAACTTCCAGGGCGAGTGGTCAGAAGATATTGCGGCAAAGTCTTCAAACTATCGGGAGCTAAGAGCGATATGGGAGGCCTTAAAAGCAGGAGGAAAATTAATACAAAAAAACCACCTCGAGATTTTCTCCGACAACTCAACTGCTGTCGCATACCTAAAACATCAAGGGGGTACAAGGGCCCCAGAGCTGATGTACCTAACAAGAAAAATTTTCGACTGGGCAGAAAAAAACCTGTGTTCTCTGACTGCCTTCCACATCAAGGGAGAAACAAACACAGAAGCAGACTTCCTCAGCAGGAAAATACTTCTTCCAGGCGAATGGTCCTTAAAACAAGAGATCTTCCAGGAGATCTGCAGAAAATGGGGAAAACCGCAAATAGATCTCTTTGCCTCAAGACAGAATGCAAAAGTAAAAGCCTTCTGCTCTCTAAATCCCAGGGAAAGACCCTGGGCGGTGGACGCATTCTCAGTAGAATGGAACTGGGAAAGAGCGTATGCCTTTCCTCCTTTGCCCCTGATTCCCAGGGTCCTACAAAAAATTCAGAGGGATCCGGTTACAGTAATCCTAGTAGCCCCCTTCTGGCCCAAGAGGAGCTGGTTTGCCACCCTGAAACAGCTCGCCGTGGAAGACCCCTGGGTAATTCCACCCCAGGACAGGATGCTCTTCCAGGGTCCCATTGTTCACGACGACCCAGACAGGTTCAGACTATCAGTATGGATCCTGAGGGCGAAATCCTAAAAAGGAAAGGTTTGTCGGACAAAGTTATATCCACCCTTAGGTCTTCCAGGAAAAAGGTCACACGGGCGATTTACATGAAAATATGGAGGAGATACTGTTCCTGGCTTGGGGACAACACGCCGAACATCAACAAACTATGTATTCAGAATATCTTAGATTTTTTACAGAACGGCCTCGACTTGGGCCTTAGGCCAAGTACCCTGAAGGTGCAAATATCAGCTCTTAGCGCCTTTTATGATCAAGATATTGCTAATCATAGATGGATTAGAAGGTTTATTAAAGCAGCCTCAAGACTGAGACCATCCCTATCCCCAAAAATTCCACTATGGGACTTAGGAGTGGTACTAAGGGGACTCACGAATCCTCCCTTTACTCCCCTGAATCAGATTTTGTTAAAACATCTTACGTACAAGACAGCTTTCCTGATAGCAATAACATCAGCTAGACGGCTGGGAGAAATACAAGCCCTATCGTGCAGAGAACCGTACTTAGCCATTTTTATTGACAGAATAGTCCTTAGGTTAGATCCTAACTTCCTCCCTAAAGTTGTGTCCGATTTTCATAGGGACCAAGAAATCATTCTGCCAAAATTCCATTCTATAGAAGATGATCAAGGGAATGACGGCGAACATCCCTTAGACGTAAGAAATACGATAATAGCCTATTTGGAAGCATCGGAAGTATTCAGGAAAGAGAATAACCTCCTAGTCTTATTCGGCGGACACAACAAAGGCAAAAGAGCGTCTAAAGCTTCAATAGGAAGATGGATCAAAGATACTATATCATGCTGTTATAAATTGGCAGGAAAAGTCTGTCCCTTAAATATTAGAGCACATTCTACTCGGGCCATGGCTTCCTCATGGGCAGAAAGAGCTGGTGTCTCCCTTGAGAATATTTGCAAAGCAGCTACCTGGTCAAGCAAAAGTACCTTCGCAAAACACTATAGAATTGACATAGCAAATAGCACAGACATGTCCTTCGGCCAGAGTATTCTGCGAGCAGTCGCCCCCCCTCGTCAGTAATCTGGTAGATCTCTGTAAGGTGCCGTCATGGTGGATGAAATGGAAAGACCGAATTAGACTTACCGGTAATTCCGTTTCCTTGAATCCACCATGACGGCCTATATATTCCCTACCCTAAAAAAAAAAAAAAACAAAAAAAAAAAAAAAGTTTTTCCATTATAAACGTTTAGGCTCACCCACTAGGTAATTTGGAAAGCACTGAGGTGTGTGTGTGGGTGGTGGCCTTTTAATCTCTGTGTGTTCCTGCCCCTATAAGGTCAAGGGTCATCTCTCTGTAAGGTGCCGTCATGGTGGATTCAAGGAAACGGAATTACCGGTAAGTCTAATTCGGTCTTTCATATACCCTGTCTCAGTCCCCTGTTCAGGATCTTATGACAAGGGTGGATACTGGTTACAAAAAGCATCCCTCTTTCTGGGTGACGTGTCCTGTCCTACATTACACGAACAACCCACTGATTTCATCAGGAACTATGTAATGTTTAAAGGGGTGGTTCATCTTTGGGGGTCCTTTCTGCCAGATCTCCCCTCCATGTGGCCAGACCTGTGGAGGGGAGCACGATTATTTGCTGCTGGGTTCCGGCTCTTTTGGTTCCCCGCTGCTGCTGCATCGCTTTGGTCCCATTCTGTTTGACCCTGGTTGTGACGTGTCTCCCATGTGTCACATCACTGAGTAACATGATGAATGGGGAACACCCAGGTAAGTATGTCTCCTTCCACAGGTCCTGCCACATGAGTGACCTGGCAGAAAGGTCCCCTGGGGGGGGGGGGGGGGGGACACACCCATAATTACCAACACTGTAGTGCATAGAACATAAGCAAAAACGATGGGAACAACCCCAAACCCTCTGACAGTCGATATAAGCCCCACCCACTCAAGACAGACTACATTTGCAGGGACTATCTCTGAAAATTAGGGAAGACCCTTCAAACTTGGGAATGTTGGCAACTATGCAGTATGTGATCTGCTCATTGTCAAGAGATCTTACTGACAAGGGAGGACAGTTCAGAGAGGAGAATCCCTATAAAATCTACGTACTTTGGTGACAAATTACATTACAATATAATACATTATAATATATAGCCTAATGGCAGAATTTATCTTTAAACAAGCCATAACAATAGGAAAGCATGGATCTCAGATTCTCTCTCCAGTTACTAGACACAGGTTGTCCTCTGTCTGCAGCTACAGTAGCAGAATTCAGGCTGCCGCAATAAAGGAGGAAACATACTTATTTATGGACCCCCATAATGGAGACATGCACTGTATACTACACCCCTGTATAGCACTGTACCTGTCCAGACATAACTATACCTGTAACCTGTCTACAGCTCGCTTCACAGGCCTGTTTGAGGCTCAGTTACAAATTTAAAAGGGCATCTGTCAGCAGATTTGTACCAGATTTGTACCTATGATGCTGGGTGACCTGTTACATGTGCACTTGGCAGCTGAAGGCATCTGTGTTGGTCCCATGTCCATATGTGCACGCATTGCTGAAAATAATGATGTCATATATGCACATGAGCCTCTAGGAGCAACAGGGGCGTTACCGTTACTCCTAGAGGCTCTGCTCTCTCTGCTACTGCCACGCCTCCTGCACTTTAATTAGCAGGGTCCGATGTGATGACGTTTACACTGCCTGGCCCTGTCGATCAAAGTGCAGAGGGCGCGGCAGTTGCAGAGAGAGCTGAGCCTCTAGGTGTAATGGTAACGCCCCCGTTGCTCCTAGAGGCTAATTTGCATATAATAAAACATCATTTTTCTCAGCAATGCAGACACATATGAACATGGGACCAACACAGATGCCTTCAGCTGCCAAGTGCACATTTACCAGGTCAGCCAGTGTCATAGGTACAAATCTGCTGCAGTCAAAACATCAGACCCGGGTAGATCAGAACATAGGCCGAGGACCACGCATGTATGTAAAA
The DNA here is from genome assembly GCA_033119425.1 of Bufotes viridis. Lineage (NCBI taxonomy): Eukaryota > Metazoa > Chordata > Amphibia > Anura > Bufonidae > Bufotes > Bufotes viridis. Next base: position 459,135,891 of record CM065591.1, on the reverse strand, counting down.
TAAACTGCATATTTTTTTACAATGTTAAAGACATAGAACCCATTACATATATATGTATTCACTGAATGACTAACATATTCTATTCTGTAAGGTCCTTGGCTCAGCCTCATCTGGACAGCTCCCATAAAGAACCCGTCCTCTGCTGCAGGTACAATAAAGCCTTCAGACAAGTTGTCACCTGCTCAGAGGGATCGGTAAGTGATTCCCTGCGCCGCATCATAACAGCTCTATCCTTTGTGCTTTGTTTTATGATTTAATAGCATTCTGTAAAATTAATGTGCTCATAGCTTCTATTCACAACGGGGTTTTCTGGGAGTAGACTATTAATGACCTAGCCTCAGGAAGGATGATATCAGTATCTGACAGCAGGCACTGATAAGCAGTTTGTAGAGGCTATGGTGCTCCAGTGAAAGCTGTGGACCCCTCACAGCATACCAAGCACAGTGCCGTCCATCGTTTAGTGGCTGTTCTTGGTATTGCAGCCCAGACCCATCAACTTGAATGGGGCTGAGCTGCACGTAGGCCAATGATGGCTAACCTCTGGCACTCCAGCTGTGGTGAAACTACGACTCCCAGCATGCTCCATTCATTTCTGTAGCGTTCTGAGAACAGCCAAGCAAGTGTGCATCTTGGGAGTTGTAATTTTACCACAGCTGGAGTGCCGGAGGTTAGCCATCACAGACCTAGGCCATGTGACTGATAAACATAACATCATTGACCTAGTAAGGGTCCGCGGTGCTCACCACAGTGCATCACTCTCTACAGACAGCTGATGAGTGGGCAGTGCCGGGTTTCAGACCGCCACCAATTAGATATCCAAACTCCCAGAAAACCCCTTTAAATAAATGTACTGTAAGAGAACTACCAACTGATTTTCAGGAAAATAACTTTGTTAAAGAGAATTTTTGGTTTTCTGCTCCTGGGCCTCAGTGCAACATCTGCAACCCCCTCTCCCCCCACACACACACACGTGCCATGTGCCATTCATAATTTGACTTGTGTACCAGAGGGCATTTGGACCACCTCAGGACCCAGACCTGTTCTAAGTGTGACTGCCATCTCTGGACCCCATCTACCTCCAGCCCCCATAGCTACACCCATGGCCTAATCAGTGCATGATGCAACTTTCTAATGTACTTAGGCCTCAATATTAAAACCTGTAAAACAATAGTGGAATATTATTTTTTCCAGTTGCATGAATAATTGTTTTCTAGCTTTACAATACATTGTATGGAATATTGAAGTTTATCTTGTAAACTGAGCCGACAAAGTGAAGGAGGACACACCATGCATGCGCTGCCCCCCTCTATTCATTTCTATGGGGCCGCCAAAAATAGCCGAGCGCTGGCTTGGCTATGCCTCCATTCACTTCAATAGGGTCGACGAAGATAGCCGAGCCAGCTATTATCGGTGGTCCCATTGAAATGAATGGAAGGTGGCCGCACATGCGTGGTGTGCCCTTCTTCACTTTGCCGGCTCAGTTTACGAGATAGGTGAAGATCCTAGAGGTGGGAACATCACCTATCAGGCAATGGTGGCATATACTAATGATATGCCCCATTGTCTGAGATGGGAATACCCCTTTAATTCATGTAATTCATATTCTGTATATAAAGTATTCTCATCTAATTTTCTTTACTTTTTATGTGCATTTTTTTAAATATGAAATAATTTTTTTCTTACAGGCTGTCAGAGTTTGGGATTTTGAGACTGGGAAACAAGTATTTGAATTCAATGACGCACATGGAAGTTCTGGGATCACATGTATGACATTTGATTCTATGGGAAGACGGTATGTTTTGTTTTTTTAAGGATTTCATTTAAAGAAATTCTTCCAACTCTGATATGCCTATTTTAGTAACTAGTGTATTTCTCATAAATTCGCTATTATGGTAAGAATAGATGGTCAGCTGCTACACACATTCAACCCGACCCCCCCCCCCCCTTAATGCAGAGGCCATTGGCCGGACAGTTTTGCTTTTTGGGGCTGGGGTTTACATAGTCTAATCTTGCCCGTAGGTCGGTTTTCCCTCCCGGATGCTGTCTGAGTTTACAACGAACAGCACCCATACTGAACACTCAGATGAATGGGTGTCTTCACATGAGTGATTTTCCGCACTGAGAGTCTGTCCATCCCTTGAGAATCACAGCTTGATATTTGTCTGTTCTTCTTGGAGGACTCATTCATTCAAACAAAGGAACCACATGCAGTGTGAGCTTCAGTTCGTTATCAGCCGTCTGAAAGAGTTCTGAAAGTTATGTTGCAATGTTACTAAGAATTTACCACAATTTGCATGTGATTGATGTAGCCTCACATAAAGCTGCGTCTAAGGCCCCTTGCACACGACAGTATTTTGCGGACCGTATACTGGCAGTTTTTTTTCATTATGGAATTAATGTATACTGTATATGCCGAACGGAACAACGGAACCGAAACGGAAACAAAACGTAAGCGAAAAACGGATCCGTTATAAACGGACAGCAAAACACTGAAAAAAAAATACGTTCGTGTGCAAGAGGCCTAAACCAGCTGCAATACTGTGTATCTGCATTTTAGTGTGTATTAGAGCTGCAGGATCTAAACTCGCCCACAGTTATGCTGAAGCAAACGCAGATCACAATAAAGTTCGATGGGAACTATGGGAGATCCGCATTTTGGCCATCTGTATATGTAGCAAGCCAAGGAGGAGCCAGAGCAGAGGATGAGAATGGTAGTGGCTCTGGCTCTTACAGTTAATCACAGTGGCTTTCCTTAAACAATTGCTCCCTACGGCAGTGCAGTGAAAGGAGGGAGCACCTTTTCTTCCACCGGGCTATACCCTGATGTTGGGGCTCCTGCCTAAAGGTAATCTGGGTGCCTGTGATGTTGAGTGTTTGTTGATGGCTTGTAGATGTAGTGGCAGGCATTCAGTGCAGGAGTCAGTAACCAGGCCAGAGGTAGTAGAATAAACATCTGTCTTTACTGAAGTGCAGAAGTATGGGAGTTATGGCCCTCTTCCCCGTTTATCTGTCTCTCCAAGTCTCTTCCAGTAGAATCTATGGCGGGCAATAGTATTCTTTCTATGGTGGCTATAGTGTCCACTGAGGGATACAGGATTTTAGAGATATGATTAGCCAGTTCACTGCAGTAAAGTCTTAACAGTTTTTGGTAGCAGGTTTCCTTACTGACTTCAATGCTTGACCATGCAGACTCTAGGTTCTCTAGTTGTCTCCTTCGTCTTACTAATTCTCTCTTTCGTTATCGGTGAGATCGGGGAGTGTCTCTATTTTAAGGTCTAAGAAGTGGAAGCACAAATTACAGCTCCTTTTCCCTTCCACACGCTCTCTATCACTGACTAGAGCTAGGGATGAAGCCATTCCACACCTAACTTCCTACAAGGAAGGGCTGAGCCAGAATTGTTAATCCTGTTTATGCCATGCCTTATCAGGTTATACTGGGTGCAATACATAGCATGACATCTCATCGAAATCACAGTGAGTGTGCTGAGTAACCTTGCAATATCAACTGGGTGGTTAACCTCAAGCACCTCAGAATATATCCAGCATTCCATGTTTTCCCTACATAATGCTGGGCATTTTATTATTCTTGGCCTACATGCACACGGCAGTGTTTTTTTGCGGCCTCTGTTCCGTTTTCTTTTGCGGATCCAATGGTTTCCCATTCATTTCTATGGATCCGTAAAAAATGCGGATGCCTCTTCCGTTGCCTGTCGGCGTCCGCTGTCCGCATTTCACGTCCGCAAAAAAAATATGGTATGTCCTATTCTTGTCCGCAAAAAACGGTTTGCGGACCCATAGAAGTCAATGGGTCCGCAAAAAATGCGGATGACCAATGGAAGCCATCCATTTGTCATCCGCATCCATTTTTTTTGCGGATGGTTGCTTGGAAACCAGGGCACTTGTACAGGTACTTTAAGAAACTGTTTCAAGCCTTCCGCCTTCCGCAAAAAAAACGGAGGACACACGGAAACACAACCTACAAAATTTGCGGACACACGGAACAGATGTGGATGTGAAAAAAAAAGGAAGACGGATCTGCGATTTGCGGGCAGCAAAAAACAACTGTCGTGTGCATGTAGCCTTAGCAGTATAGTCGCGTATCTTGGATTAAATCCTATGGCCCAGATTTACTAATGTGTCTGCGCCTAAAATCTTTCCAAAAAGTTGCGCAAATTGGTTCAATCTAAGTGCAGTTTGGTGCAGCTAGGGTTTCTACACTCTTTTTGGAGAATCTGCTTGGTTTGAAGCTATTTTTTGCGACAAATTTACCAAATATTGCAGTTCAGTTTTAAACAATTATCACACAAACTAGCTATGGATTTTACAGTCTAAAGTCTAGTTATATTGCAAATGTCTGGTCGTATTTATTACAAAGGCTCCCATCAGTTTGTACACCACAAGGGGACTAGAGTCAATGTCGGACTGGGGTGCCTAGGGCCCACCAGTAAAATTTATTTTGGGGGCCCACTATACAGATACATTCAAATATCACCTGCTTACACAGCAGCAAGATGCTACCAGATGATTGAATATGGGGGTCCCTGCAGCAACTTTGAGAAGGTAGGCCCTAGGGAGAAGAGGATACTGGTAGCTTTCCTCTATACGTAGAAGTCATCTCAGCTCTGATCCTGTCTATAATGGGGAGTTTCTTTAATAATCTATCCAGTTTTTATATGAACATAGGCTGGTTGAGGTGTGTATATTGAATACATGTATGTAGTGCAGTAAGTCTACTGTGTTATGTGCCACTTGTGCAGGGGGTGGGAGACTAAGGGCCCACCTTGCTCAGGGGCCCACTGAGGGAAGCCTGACTATAGTACATTTCTGACTTTGTTGCCCCTTTTTTTTTTTTAAAGTCCCTATGAAATTTGCCTAAAAATGTAGCTCTGCCCACAAACCATCTGGACCACTCTCTTTGTAAATGCAAATTGCTGGGCATAGCGCAAACCACACTAAAAATGGAGCACGTGAGTTATAAATGTGGTGTAATTGCCTACTCCACCGACAAAAACAAGCGAAATTACTTCTCTTTTCTGGTGCAGAGTGCCTATATTTAAGCAATTTATAGGATTAGTAAATCTGGGCCTGTGTGTATCTTATAAGAGGATCCGTGGCAGAAATCTGCGCATAAACAGTTAAAAGAGTTAGCCCCATTGTCATTTAATTGTTCCAAAATTCTGCTTTTCATTGCAGAATTTAGAGCATGCTGCATGTTCTGTTTGGATTTTTTCCTTTGCATGTAAGGCCTCATGCACACGACTGTATCTGATTGGTGGTCCGGAATTTACGGATCCGCAAAACTCAGATCCCAGCCGTGTGCACGCTACCATTTTTATAACACCTTTAGAAATGTCCCATCCTTGTCCTCAAAACAGACAAGTATAGAACATGTTTTATCTTTTTTGCGGGGGAATGGGCATACAATGTGATATTGGATGCATCATGTCAACAGATTTCATGAGGAATCTTCATCAAATCCTAAACGTATGAACACAGCCTGTGGGTTTATTCACATGCATATGACTTACAGAAACCCAGGTGTTGGCCACAAAACACCAATCAGATAAATGGAACTGATTTTTAGTGGCAGAAATTTCGGCAACAAAGTGCTGAATGTGAATACACCACAATTCAGCTGACACTAAATCTATGTAGCTGTGCAATTACTGCTTAAAGAGGGTTTACCGTGAGTTGAATCTTCATGACCTGTCCTCAGGATAGGTCATAAAAATCTAGTCCGTGGGGGTTTAACTACCGGCACCCCGCCGATCAGCTATTTGAAGAGGCCACAGAGCTCTGATGAGCGTTGTGGCCTCCACAAAGCTTACCAAGCACAGCGCCCATTTACTTGAATGAGACTAAGCTGTGCCTAGGCCATGTGAACAAGGGGTCACTAGCCTAGAAAGAGGCCGCAACGCTCACTAGGGTACCTCAGCCTCTTCAAACAGCTGATCAGAGAGGCTGACAGGAGTTGGACCTAGGGTTGTCAAGCATTGCGATACTCGATACTCGATACCATTTGATACCATGCAAAAAAATACAAATAAAACTGCATGCATTCTGCATTTTATGGAACGTCCGGCCCATAATAGAACAGTCCTATCCTATTTTTTGGGGGGGACAAGGTGACCAAAAAATGGTGAATCGTGCGGTTTTGATTTTTTTTCTGTTACAGCGTTCACCGCATAGGAAATATTTTTTAACATTTTAATAGTTCACACTTTTTTGGGCGTGGCAATATGTAATATGTTTATTTTTTTATTGTTTATAAATTTTATATGTAAAATTGGGAAAGGGGCGAATTAAACTTTTGAAATTTTGGGGTTTTTTTATAAACTTTTTTTTTATACTTTTTATTTACTAACTATTAGCCCCCTTAGCTTACCTTGGAAGGCTTCAGTAGTGTCCTGGCTGCCATGGTAACCGATCAGAGCCCCGCGATTACACTGCTGGGGCTCCGATCGGAACTGCCACTGCATTGCACCAATGAAGAGGAGGGGAGAGGGCCCTGCAGCAGCGCAGCCTAGTATAGTTAAATAGTAAGAACTGCTATGCTATTGTATCGATCCGGGTCTAAAAGTATCGATTGGGTATTGATACTTCGATACCCTGTGCAACTCTAGTTGGACCACCACCAGAAAGAACACTTCAGATATTGATGATCTGTTCATTTCTGAGGATAGGCCATTAGTATCAAAATCCCGGAAAACCCCTTCAATCCATGTGATTTACAGAGATACTTTAAACTCTTCATAAATATGGAAGAAGTTAACAAAAATCTATTAAAAGCCAACTTTGTTCACAGTTTGTCTGAAGAGACTTTGTCGATTCTAAATTATGTGAATATCTCCATTCCCTAGACTGATCACTGGAGGAAGAGATGGCTGTCTGAAAATCTGGAATTACAATAATGGGCAGTGTCTGCACACTCTAAAAAGAGGTAAATGGCTCCATTTCTCAGTATCTTTAATGAAAATGTCTTCCCTTAAGGCAATCAAGGTATGTTATGTGCTATCTAATTAGTATTGAGATGAGCCCAGAAGAGCTTGCCCGCCTTATGCTTCAGTTACCAGGCCCCGGCTACATCATCCGGGAATACACGAGGGGCAGAGAAACCTCAACGTAAGAAAAGTCTTACATTCCCCAGTGACCTTTATTCTGAACAAGCAATGTATCCTGATTGAAGATACTGGTACAAAAGACACAGAACGCAGCTAATGTGACTGTCAGATGTGGTACGCTGTAGCAGACACCTTGAGGTCATGACTGAAGTGGGAATCATTTACACTAAATAGTGCACACAGTAACACACCATAAAATGTTCCCGAAAACCGTGCGTTTTTGTGAAAATGGGTGTCTATGGGAACAAAATGCCCAAAGCAGTATTGAACTAAAGCATGATGTTATCTTGAAAAAAAAAATTCCCTGGGATGGCAGAAACTAAAATCCAGAGTGTAAAGAAAATATAAAAAGTGCAAAAATGGATAATAATATTAATAATAATAATTGTGCCATCAGACCTAAACGTTGTGTCTGAATCCAGCCTGAGGGTCCTTGTGCACATCCAAACCCTGTGCATGACCTGTATTAGGACCAAGGGCAAACTTAAGGTGGCCCTGGAAAAAAAACTAAAAGTGGCCTCATGTTGTAGACGTGTCCAAATTGACAGAAGGCTAAAGAACACAAGTAGGCAGGCCAACAATACCGTAATGCAGGGCAAAATACCGCACCAGCAGAACCAAATACCACTGTGCAGCACAAAATACTGCCCCAGCTGAGCTAAGTACTACAGTGCAACACAGAATACTGCCCCAGCAGAACCATGTAGTACAGTACAACACAGAATACTGCCCCAGCAGAACCATATACTACAATGCAGCACAAAATACTGCCCCAGCTGAGCTAAGTACTACAGTGCAACACAGAATACTGCCCCAGCAGAACCATGTAGTACAGTACAACACAGAATACTGCCCCAGCAGAACTAAGTACTACAGTGCAACACAGAATATTGCCCCAGCAGAACCATGTAGTACAGTACAACACAGAATATTGCCCCAGCAGAACCATGTAGTACAGTACAACACAGAATACTGCCCCAGCAGAACCATGTAGTACAGTACAACACAGAATACTGCCCCACCAGAACCAAGTACTACAGTGCAACACAAAATACTGCCCCAGCAGAACCAAGTACTACAGTGCAACACAGAATACTGCCCCAGCAGAACCAAGTACTACAGTGCAACAGAGAATACTGACCCAGCAGAACCATGTACTACAGTGCAACAGAGAATACTGACCCAGCAGAACCAAGTACTACAGTGCAACACACAATACTGCCCCAGCAGAACCAAGTACTACAGTGACACACAGAATACTGCCCCAGCAGAACCAAGTACTACAGTGCAACATGGGATACTGACCCAGCAGAACGAAGTACTACAGTGCAAAACGGGATACTGACCCAGCAGAACCAAGTACTATAGTGCAACACAGAATACTGCCCCGGCAGAACCAAGTACTACATTCCAACAGAGAATACTGACCCAGCAGAACCAAATACTACAGTATACTATGTATGAAATGGCGATCTTAGTAAATTCAGGAACTGTGCTTTAATTCCCCAGAATTCTCACTAAGTCTCCATGCACAACTGTTCTCCTTAAAGGGGTATATTGCTAGGATATGGCATCAAAGTCAGATAGGTGCAGGTTTGACTTTTCAGCAAACCTTGGAACATGACAAGGGAAAATAGCCAAGCCAGCATCTATTTACAGCAGTCCCATAGAAATGAATGGAGAGCTCTGCACATATGCAATGTGCTCTCCTATACTTGCCATCAAATTCCCAGATGAAACAACCCCTTTAAGGAGAACAGTTTCCTTACCCTCATGCAACTCCTTGGTTCCCCTTTCTGGAGGAGCCAGACTTCAACTGATGCTCCTGACCAAAACCTGGGGTGGCAGGCCGGCTCTTCCAAGGCTTCAGCTGAGGATGGCCACCTGTCTGACCCTCACAGGGCCTCCTAGTTCAGAGGAGCAGGGTTTTGTTTATTCTGGCTCTTCTCTTACAGAGAGGGCTTGCAATAGATCCCATCCTTGTGCACTTTTTTGTATGGCGCACTGAACTTTATTTGCACTTGGGTGAACAAAGTTATAATCTCAGGCTTAAAAAGAAATGCCTGTCAGCCAGGGCCGGTGCAAGGATTTTTGCCACCCTAGGCAAAAGAAAAGTTTGCCGCCCCCCCCCCCCCATGTGACATCACAATGCCCCACCCATATGATCTGCCATATTAAAGGGGTTCTGCAGTTTATTTAAACTGATCGGCAGGGGTCCGACACCCGGGACCCTCGCTACTATCAGCTGTTTGAGAAGGCAGCGGCGCTGGCAGTAGCGCCTCAGCCTTCTCGCAGTGACGTCACGACTAGTATCATTGGCCTGGGTGGGGCTAAGCTTCATTCAAGTGAACAGAGCTTAACCCCGCCAAGGCCAGTGATACTAGTCGTGACGTCACTGCGCCTGCGGTAAACAACGAGAAGGCCGAGGCGCTACTGCCAGCGCCGCTGCCTTCTCAAACAGCTGATCGGCGGGGGTCCCGGGTGTCGGACCCCTGCCGATCAGATGCTGATGATCTATCCAGAGTATAGATCATCAGTTTAAATAAACTGCAGAACCCCTTTAACTAACACCAGTTCTCTCTCTCCCACCCCTTGTCATTCTCTCCCCCCTCTTGTCATTCTTCACCCCCCTTGTCACTCTCTCCCCCCTCTTGTCATTCTTCTCTCTCTCTCCCCCTCTTGTCATTCTTCACCCCCCTTGTCATTCTTCACCCCCCTTGTCATTCTTCACACCCCCCTTGTCATTCTTCCCCTTGTCATTCTTCCTCCCCTTGTCATTCTTCCTCCCCCCTTGTCATTCTCTCCCCCTTGTCATTCTTCACTCCCGCCCCCCTTGTCATTCTCTTTCTCCCCCTACTCCTAGTGTAGGCGGCCGAGCTCTTTATGGTCCGCGGGTACAGGAGCTTTTGTTTCCTGTATCCGAGGGGACTGACATGAAGTGCACACTGTGTGCGCACTTCATGTCAGTCCATCCGGGTACAGGAGACAGATGCTCCCTGTACCCGCGGACCTTAAAGAGCTCGGCCACGCTACAATGGAGTGACAGGAGGGAGCGCTTCCCCCCTGTCAGCTCCTCTCCTCTTGGTGCACCCGGGCGGTGCGCCTCATGGACGCGCCAGCCCGGGCAGTGCTGCAGCCGCCAGAGGCTCAATTCCGAGCGCTCGGGTGGCTGCAGCATGAGGCGGGGCCGGCGCTCCTAGCAGCGCCCCTTCCTAAGGGGCGCTCTACGCGGCGGCCTATTCCGCGTATAGGACGCGCCGGCCCTGCTGTCAGCACATGAATATTTGGTTAGCTATTTTCCCTTGTCATGTTCCAAGGCTTGTTAACAGATTGAACATTGACTCATAGGGAGCCACTTCCAGTAGGTGGCACTATCGAGACAGTTTTTTTTCTCTGGGACCTGCCTATTATTATCTCATGGAGCATTGCCACTAGGTCTCCGTACACAGCTGGTCTCCTTAAAGGGGTTTTCTGGGATTTTAATATCGATGACCTATTCTCAGGATAGGTCATCAATATCAGATCGGCGGTGGTCCGAAACCTGACACACCCGCTGATCAGCTGGTTGAAGAGAAGGTCGCGTGTCATGCCAGCGCTGTCTTCCCTTCATTTTTTACCTGCTCACCGTCGCAACCGCAGCGTGCTAGCAGGTGTAATTACAAGCCATCTCATTCACTTCAATAAGACGGCTCCTGCTTATACACTTGTATAGGAAGGAGCAGTGCCCTAGAGGTGAATGGGATAGCTTAGGTGTAACTACACCTGCTCACTGCTGCGATGTCAACCGTAAGCCGGTAAACAATGGAGGGAAGGCAGCGCTCGCACGAGCAAAGCTTTCTTTTCAAACAGCTGATCGGCGGGGATCCGACACCCAGGATTTTGAGCCGGTACCTCCCATAAGCCACATCTTTGCCATGGATGAATTTCTTGTTTTGTCAGAAGTCTAACACTAAATAGTAAGGTTCATTATTCTTTCTATTCACAGCACACAAGGTTGACGAAATCTGTGACTGCACATATGTGGAAATTAACAGGAACAAGTAAGATACAATTTCTTTACATTATTTTACAACATTACCCTCAGGAGCGTGATTATAATCGCTGCACAGGTATCTTACCTCTGCACTGTGACTGTGTGCCTTATTCTCATTATCTCGTATTGTGCTGTGATATTCCTGTTCTGTGACATCACTTATTATAATGAATGCATTATTTCCATATGGTGACATCACCAAGGGTGCACCTAGCCTTTCTGCTGCCTAAGGCAAAAAATGAAACGCTGCCCTCCACCCCCCAATGCCAATTTCTTAACCCAACCCCTTCCCTCGAGTTCTACTGTTAAAGACATACTTGGAAAACGTTACATTCAGAGCTACAAAACGTACAGGGTGATACAGCTCCACATACTGTACCTCTTACATCCAGTGACGTGTTCTCTGATGTAGACGTTCTCTATCTTTATCTTCTCCATTCAGACCAGACCGCCATGTTGATTTCTTTCAGCCATCTCTTGTCTCTACAGAGTTTGACAAACAGACATCTTAGTTTCCTACTTTTCCATCCTCCTCCCCACCTTCTGAACACCCCATCCTGCCCCCATAGTGGCCACCTTAGAATGTGTGCCAGTACAAAAATGCTCCCTTATAACGTGTCTGTACAAAAAACTACCCCCTTTTAGTGCCTCCAGTAGAACAAATGTTCCCATAGTGGCCCACTTATTATGTGTGCGAATACAAAAATGCTCTTTTTTACAGCCGCAATGTCCCTATAGTGTTTTCTCCAGTTACAAAATAGTGCCCCCCCCCCCATTGTGGCCCAACACCATGCTGCTATATAAAAATAATAAACTCAAATGCTTAAATGCTGCTGTCAGTGATGCAGTGCAAGACGCAGACCTCTTCTAGTCTGTACCCTGAGCGCCCGGCTCAGGTAGCGCAATAATGATGATACCGGCCTCCGATAGGCTGTAGGAACTAGGACTAAAGCCTATTAGAGGAAATGGTGGGCCAGGAAGACAGCGCTCCCATGCCCAGTTGCAGCATTCAACTGTATTGCTGTCCTGAGTACAGCGCTGTAGTTGAATATGTAGAGATGAGTGTTTCCACAATGAAAGCGCTCATTTTGCCCATGGATCTTCCGCTGCGCCCCTCTTGCCCCTACCTGGTGCTGCTTGAAGCAATTGCCTCACCTCGCCTCATTGGCGGGGCACCCCTGGACATCACTGTGTGCACATTATTCTCAAGATATGACATCACTTTGCACAATAACTATTTCTTATATTCCCGCTCATAGATATCACCATTTATCATTTTTGAATTGTGACTCCACTGAATTATTTTCCTGTAACTTCACTGTGTAAATTGTGACGTAACTAAAATAATTATTTCTGGGAAGGGACATCACTGTGTGCATTTTCTAGGATGAAAATGCAGAGGTTGGAGTAACAGCTGGGAATGGTTTCTGAGGTTTCCAAATTGCTCCTCCAGGGGTGTAGATTTTGGGGGTGCAGAAGTAGCATTCTTGAAGGGCCTTATATTAAAAGTGCCATTCATCTGATATGCATGTTTAGATCGTTCTCTATGAATAGCCTGTCAGTGGCACAATAATACTTTGTCATTTTGATAACATGCAGCATTTTTGTGTTCTTTCAGATATATTATTGCCGTTGGATGGGACAGAAGAATTAATATGTATATTGTGAGTATTCCGCTCTACATTTAGGAGCAATGACATTAGCGATCCCTCTTCCTTTGGCTAGTTTCACACTAGCGGCAAGGAGCTCCGGCAGGGTGTTCTGGCGGGTTAACAGCCTGCCGGATCCGTGCTGCCGCTAGTGCACGCGTGGGGTCAGAGGTCCGCTCCGACCCCATTGACTATAATGTGGCGGGCCGTAGTTCCGGCGGCAGCACGGCAAACATGCCGAGAGGCGGCCGGCATAAAACTACGACATTTCGTAGTTTTAGGGTACTTTCCCACTAGCATTATTCTTTTCCGGTATTGAAATCCGGTAAAGGGTCTTAAAACCTGAAAAAAAAACGCATTTGTTTTGTTCCAATGCATTCTGAATGAAAAGCAATACGTTCAGTATGCATCAGGATGTCTTCCGTTCCGTCCCTTGTACGGTATTTGACCGGACAAAATACCGCAGCATGCTGCTGTATTTTTTCCGGCCCAAATCCCGGAAGATTACCGCACTTGCCGGATCCGGCATTAATTTCCATTGAAATGTATTAATGCCGTATCCAGTACCAAGTGTTCTGAAAATTACCGCATCGCCGGGTCCGGTTTTCCGGACTGCGCATGCGCAGTTCTTTCTAGCTTTGAAAAAATTAAATACCGGATCCGTTTTTCCAGATAATACCGGGGACGGAGCGGACCTCCAGCCCCACCCATGCACTAGCGGTAGCACAGATCCGACAGGCTGTTCCGGCGGGTACAGCCTGCCGGAGCTCCTTTCCGCTAGTGTGCGTTCAGTTCAGGGTGCATTCAGTAAAACTCGCACCATTCTTGCACTTGCTTGCGGATGCAATGCGTTTTTCACTGAAGCCCATTCACTTCTATGGGGCCAGGGCTGCATGAAAAACGCAGAATATAGAACATGCCGCGATTTTCACGCAACGCAGAACTGATGCGTGAAAAAAAAACGCTCACGTACACAGACCCATTGAAATTAATAGGTCAGGCTTCAGTGCGGGTGCTATGCGTTCACGCTTCCCTCCCGACAATCTGCTGCTCTGTCACCTTTAGTCCTTTGAGCTGAGGGCTCATGTGGAGCTCTGATCTCTGAGCTAAATTCTTATCAAACTGAAAAACAGAGAAATAGAAGAGCACCAAGCTTAAACGTAGCCTAACATGTATGTGTCCTGTATCCTCCAGAAACTGATCTCCTTGTTTCACAGGATTCTGATGATGATCTTCATCACTTCCAAGAGCCACAGCCAGGCTGGCAGGATGATTTGGTAAGATGAAAAAAAAGTTGAGAATTGGTTGACATATATTGTAGAAGGAAGGTCTGGTCAAACTACTGACACATGAGAAATACAGATTTTCAACAGGACATAAACATGTGATGTTAATTTAGCATAAAAAAATCACATTCAAGTGTCTCTAGGGGTAAAAAAAAAGTATATTAGAATTTTCTCCCAGTGGTAAACATAGTGGCAAACACAGATAAGATCTTTGCTGTTGTCCAGCACTGCTAAATATGCTACATTCATTTACTGTACATCTATTCACTTAGGTCATAAATCACTAGGCCTCTTTAACCTCATTGATTCATGGATGTCTGCTGTCCATGTTCTCAACGGACCGCTCACGCATCCAATGACTTTAACGTGTATTCAAACATCAGTGGTTTTCCACTGGGAAACCACTGAAGCATGGCATATTTTTGTTCGTGATAACTGATCCCTCATTATGGTCTATGGGTCTGTGAAAACCAAGGACACAACATGGATGCCATCAAACCCGGAGAACTACTGCTGTACACAGATTGCAAAAGGACACTGTCTCCTAGTGTCACCTAGCAGAGCTACAGTCAGGGTCTGCTACACCAGACATGTGGGCACATGCAAGGTCCTGATGCAGGCTGGTGGTACAGTCTTGAATGTGGCTATGCCAGGAAGTAAAGAGGAATCAGAACCAGTTGAGTGCAGGGTTTCGGACCAATTGTAAGAGATGCCCTCAAAACTAATTTTCAGCCTAGCAGTGTCCGTGAAGTATGGATGGCACACAGAGGTCGAAAAACAGAAACACGGACCAAACAAGGATTCTTCACAGACATTTTCATGGATGAACCACTGACCATCTTGTCATAGATCCCATCACTGACACGGATGTGTGAAAGAGGCCTTTGAGGTGTAAAAGATTTGTCATAATGGTATGAATGTTGGGAAACCTTTTCCTACTGCTGAGAAAACCACTTGGATAAATGGTAAAATATCATTAAGATTTCTAAGGCCTCTTTCACACTTGCGTTGTTAGGATCCGGCGTGCACTTCCGTCGCCGGAAGTGCCCGCCGGATCCGTAACAACGCAAGTGACCTGAAAGCATTTGAAGACTGATCAGTCTTCAAAATGCTTTCAGTGTTACTATGGCAGCCAGGACGCTATTAGGCTACATTCACACGACTGTACTTTTTTTTTTTCCGCGTCCGATCCGCATCTGATCCGCATTTTGCGGAATAAATGCGGACCCATTCAGTCCTATGGGTGAATAAAATATGCGGACAACATTCAGTATGTTGTCCGCATCCGTGGTTCCGCATTTATACTCTGCAAAAACATGAAGCATGTCCTATCATTGTCCGCAGAAATCGTTCCGCAGCCCCATAGAAGTGAATGGATCCGCAAATTTCGGATGACATACGGAATGGTTTCCGTATGTCATCCGCAATTTGTGTATCCGTTTCCGTATTTTTATTATAATATTTGATTCTCTCCCCCTTTTTTTTTTCCTCATCTGTTTTTTGCGGATGACATACGGAAGACACTCTTCAGTATTTTGCGGACATGCGGATCCGATTTTTGAGGATCCGCAAATACATACGGTCGTGTGAATGCAGCCTTAAAGTCCTGGTTGCAATTTTTTTGTGGTGTGGGGGATACTCAGTGTCAGTGGTGGTTCTTGGGCATTCATTCTGTGCTCCTCCACTGCACAATCTATGTGTATGTATTTGTCATCAATTGTCTATTTATTTATTTGTTAATAAATCTTTATACTTTTGTATACTTGGGCTGTGTCTTCTCTTGCTCTTGCCGAGCAATTATTGGATGTTGTGCTTTGGTCTTCGGCCGCAGCCGTTTATGAGTCATTTTGGGGCCTTTTTTGTAGGTGTAATTGCAATAGTAGTAGTGGGGAGCGGGGGAGCAGTATACTTACCGTCCGTGCGGCTCCCGGGTCGCTCCAGAATGACGGCAGAGTGCCCCATCTCACGTGATCCATGCGATCACGTGATCCAATGCGCATGGAGCGCCCTGATGTCACTCTGGAGCGCCCGGGAGCCGCACGGACGGTAAGTATACTGCTCCCCCGCTCCCCACTACACTTTACCATGGCAGCCGGGACTTTAGCGTCCTGGCTGCCATGGTAACCATTCAGAAAAAGCTAAACGTCGGATCCGGCGATGCGCCGAAACGACGTTTAGCTTAATGCCGGATCCGGATTAATGCCTTTCAATGGGCATTAATTCCGGATCCGGCCTTGCGGCAAGTGTTCAGGATTTTTGGCCGGAGCAAAAAGCGCAGCATGCTGCGGTATTTTTTCCAGCCGAAAAACGTTCCGGTCCTGAACTGAAGACATCCTGATGCATCCTGAACGGATTTCTCTCCATTCAGAATGCATGGGGATAAAACTGATCAGGATTTTTCCGGCATAGAGCCCCGACGGAAAACAAATACGCAAGTGTGAAAAAGCCCTAAAACAAATCCAGCTGATTTAGATTTTTAACCACTAAAATATATATATATCAATGGCACTCGGCTAGTTTCACATCCCAGACCAGCCCGCAAAAATGAATTAGACCCCAGAGCACTAAAATTAATTCAGACCCCAGACTAGACCCTTAAAAAAAATTCAGGTCCCAGATCAAACATCTAAAATAAATTTACTGATCCCCTTTCCTTACTGGCACAGCCACATTCAAGATTGTACCACATACAATGACCCTGACTGTAATTCTGCTAGGTGACACGAGGAGACAGTGTCCTTTTGCAATCTGCATACAGCAGTGGTTCTCCGGGTTGGAACAGCTAGCATATCTGGTCCAGATTCGAACCCACGGTCAATCAAATGTTTTCTCGGAGTAACAATAATTTCTTACAGATTTACATTCAGACCTTAGATATCACCACGAGTCCACGACAGTTATAAAATTCTCAAAATGAAAACAGCAGGACGGTGGTATGGAGTGAGTAGGTTATTGGTGCACACCCCTAGAAGACCAAGTCCAAGATCCCAAATTCAAAGCTAAAAGAGAGAAGGTAGAGGATGAATTATAATGGGTCCGTGGAAAACTCGTCAAATGCACCGTTTGTCCTCTGCGTCCGTGGTCTGTGATTACTGTCCCTCAAAAAAATATAACCTGTCCTATTCTCGTCCGTGAAAAACAGTTCGCTGACCCATTCAAGTCAATGGGATCGGGAAAAAATGTGGATGGCCATCCGTGTGTCATCCGCGTTCCACGTCCGCATTTTTTTGCGGATCCCTTGGCAGTCATTTGGCAGATTGTCAGCCTGTCTTTTGGTAATATCTTTTGGGTCATGTCCGCTAAAAAAAACGGAAGACACACGGAAACACAACGGAAGCAAAAACGGACAAGGATCACGAAACAACTGAACCCCATTTTGCGGACAGCAAAAAAATGCTGTCGTGTGCATAAGGCCTTAAAGGGTTTGTACCCCTGGGACCCCCACCTTTCATGTCAACAGGGTTCCCAAGCCCCCCAAATGAGCAGTGGCAGTTGAGAATGTGGCGAACATGCTCGACCACCCCTTCATTTAACCGGTGGACTCGGGACCTCCCTGGTTGTGATCATTGGAGGTGCCATTGGACCCCTACAGATCAGATGCTTATTTTTACGGATCGGTGAGTGCAGCCATTGTTCCAATTAACCATTTTGGCGTAGGGTAAATCCTAAGGCAGGGTGGAAACAGAACTTGGAGTATGGCAAGAAATAATGCAGGATAAATGCAGGTAAACTGCAATAGCACTAGACTATCAAACACCTTTGCTGGTCACCACAAGGGTACCTAAAGTTCAGGCACCCTCTACATTGAAAGGGCACCTTAAATACACAGGGAAACCTAGCCATTGGCTGGGGAAGAATTTGGAAGGGTGTGCAGAGGCTGGAGGTGAGCATGGGCGCACCCTAAGGGGACAGATAGTGGAGTACTCGACAGCAGCGTGGTGAGTAAGTTGATATCTTTTTACCAAGCCTTTTTCACTGGTAGTTACATGCAATCTCTGTAGTCAACTGGGAATATAGAATAGAGATGACTGGGCAAATGGGAATACAGATGTGTTGCATTCTGAGACAATGCCAGAAATCCAGGGCTTTCACTGAGAGTTGAGTTGTTGGGAACTGTATAAAAGAGGTCCACAAACCACATTGTGGCGACTTGGTATATACATTATTCCATGACCTGGATAAATTACAACATTCCAGTGAGGGTCAGGGTCGGACTGGCCCACCAGAGTACCTGAGGCATTATTGATTATACAGAGGTTGGCCTCCAAGAATAATTTCATCTGGTGGGCCCAAGGAACTTCCACGTGTGCAGATGAGCATTGTGTTTTAGATATTATAATAGCATAATAATATCATAATATAATAGTATCTAATTTTAGCTATTAGAATTAATTTCATATATTTTACAAAATGAAAATAAAAAAATAAATGATCGCATTAAGTCCTACACCTAGGTGGCCTTCAGCAATTGTATTACACATTTATTAAGGTAGGCGCTCTGTTTGATCATAAGCATGTTCCCCAAAACAGCACACCATGTGGCTAGGTATGGCATTGCAAGGAAAGAATGAACCCCACTTGCTATGATGTATAACATCAGTGTTTGTATAGCTCATGTCATATATGTCTTCAAAGTTATTGTAGCTGAAGAATAAAAAGATTTTTTTGCAGTCCTGCATTTTTCTATGAGATGTGCTTACCGAGCTAGTTTCAATATAAGCAATAAAAAAAGGGTCATATGAGTTGAGGAACAATTGATTGTGCTTTTATTTCACAGCGCACAACTCTTGTCTTGAAGATGATAGGATGTAGCATCAGAGCTCAATGTACCTTTTTCTTCTGCAGATCCGAGGTCACCGAGAAGACATTCTGTGTACAGCTCAAAATCCTCCTAATCTCCTTGCCAGTTCAAGTTATGATGGAGAAATTATTATCTGGAACATGATCTCGGGCCACATCCAGTGCCGAATAAACACATCCAGTCTTCTTGATTCTGCAGGAATTAAATGTAAGCACTCGGTATCTGATTATAGAGTTACTTTATATAGAAAATGGAGATAATATATTGATCAATTTTAAGAATAGACATGCAAATAGACCAGCTCAGTGGTTATAGATGTCCCCTCTGGTGAAATCCAGGACCTGCAGGGATCAACTGTGGAGAGTAGAAAAATATGGAAATCAAAGAGGACCATTCACAGGTCCTAACATTACAATATTAGTACCTGGCAGTGTAGGGCATGATCAGAAGATGTGCGCTACTTTTTTTTCAGATGCACTGCTCTGTTGCCCCTCGGTGCCCCTGTTCTCTTTTGCCGCCCTGTATGCTAATTAATAGCATCAGTACAGGGAGGAGGAGACGGCCGTTTTTCTCAAAGGGCGTCTCCTTCTCCCTGGCTGGGAGCTGTCCTATCGCAGCGGAGAGCGTCACATCCAGGGAGAAGGTGAGCTATTTTTTTCTCCCTGGCTGTTATGCACTCTTTCATCCACTACAGAATGCACAGAGATGTGCAGTTACAGGGCCTGTGCTACAGCTGATCGTGGGGGTGTGGGGTGTTGGACCCCCAACAAACTAATATTGATGGCCTATCCTGAGTTTAAACCATCAATATCAAAAGGGGTTGTCCAGGATCCCTTGGTTTTGAGTTAGCCACCTAGTGTGGTTGACGTAATACAAGAATCCTTCTGAGATCTTCCGGTCCCAGGTGTGTTGACTTCTGGAAACCAAGTAAATATGATTTTTATATTAAGTCAAGTATGCCAGGTGGACTAACTCAAAACTAAGAAGAACCTGGACATATGCAATTATTATTTTATGGGGTATTTTTAGATCAGTGAATTTTTTTTACTTTTTTCAGTCTCTTGTCTTTGGTCTTGTGAGGTTCCCAACCCCTATAATTTGCCCCCCCAATGCCTGGACCCCTCATACTGGTCATACTTACCCCTGCTGCCCAGAACCTGCGTCACTTCTGATGCCCTCACGGCTGCCACTGCATCTCCCCATCGCACGGATCAAAATATCCGGCGACTCGGGGGGGACGGGGACGTGGGGGTCTTTTGGGACAGCCAAAAGCAGGCCGCTACGGGAACAAGCCTCCCTAGAATCCCTGGTGATGATGCTAGGGAGGCTCGTCCCTCTTGGGCAGGCATGTCCAAACTCCGGCCCTCCAGATGTTGCAAAACTACAACTCCCATCATTCCTTGACAACCTACAGCTATCAACCTACAGAAGGGCATGATGGGAGTTGTAGTTCTGCAACACCTGGAGGGCCAGAGTTTGGACATGCCTGCTCTTGGGGGTAAGTATGACCAGAATGAGGGGCCCAGGCATTAGATTGGACATTTTTAGGGGTTGGATAATCCCTTTAGCACTGTTCACACATAGGGCAAACCTTGTATAAAACCCTCTGTGCCACATTTCTCATCACGTACAACTTCAGACAGAAGTCATTTATTGAGGATATCCTCCACTTTTCTAATAAAACCTGGTGATGTTTTACTTGATATTGTTTGGACAGCCATCACATTTACCAATAGTGCTCCCTATTGGTAGATGTGATTACTGCACAGATGACAAATACTATCTGTACTGTGACTGGTTGTCACAAGAAACATTCCTTTAAGAAAGAGGATCCATTAATGATATCGGTAGTGCTGAACTCACTAAACCCCTATTCCTGTGCACCACAGGGCTTCACAAGGTCACAACTAATGCATTTTAATACAAAAAAGCAGTGGTGGCGTGCTGGTCTAATAGATCTAATAAAATGCCTTTTTTTTAAGGGGTCAACATAGTGGCAGACATTCTTTAATCCCATAAGGCCATAAAGGGGTTGTCTAGTTTAGAAACCCACTGAAGGAAATGTTCAGTTCATAGATCTCCTATTGAGGATCCTCATCTCTTGTCCATTGTGGAAAGCTAGTTAAGAGTTTTCAGGACAGGTCATCAATATCAGATTGTTGGGGATCTGATTTCCCGCACCCCCACCAATCAGTGGACAGAGGTCAATGCTCCATCCACTGTGTAGTGATAGAGAAAAAATGGGCAAATGCATGGACACTGCTGGCAGAAGAAAATCCATGGATTTCAGGCTAAATGGATGGAATCTTTATTGGTAATGCAGTTTGATTCTGGCTGATTATCATCATCAGTCTATAATGATGACCTGATGAAGATACCAGACCATTATCAAAACATGTTGCTGGTAAATATTCAATCCATTTATCCTGGAATCCATGGATTTCCTTTGCCCATTTTTTCGTTATCATTTTCATTGGCAGCCAAGGTACCCACCAACCACTTAGGCTAAGGTGCAGCAACTGGAGAGAAATTCTTCTACCATACATGCCCTTATCAGATTTGTTCCTGGAATAGGCATAACTCAGAAAGATGAGCACATTACCTTTAGCAGCTACTACTGTAGTAATCCAGACCGGGGGGTATATAGTTTTGTATTGTTTTATATCGTATTGTATCATATGGCCATATCTACCAGTAAGGAGTGGATGGCAATGGTTGACAGGAACAAGGCTAGCCACCCTTTTTCTACCATCTTGGTAGGAGTGGGCTGGTCGTGCTTCCTTCCAGGAGGGGGAGTTCAGAACAGTGTGGAGAGGAAGCACAAATCAGAGCTCCTGCTCCTGGAAAAGATTCTCCAGAAAAATTCACTTACTCCAAGCCTCAAGTGAATCCTTGAGAAGATAGACAGCAGAGTGAACTGCTACAACCAGCATGTACAGACACGGTTGTGAGGTGAGAGACTATGGCTAAGACACCGATCACCAGACTACCACAAGGCCATTAGTACTACATAGTGCTAAGCTGCAGCCAAGCAACTTGCCTCCACCATCCTTAGTGGTGCCACAGAACCGCACTTGGAAACTTCTCCTATTGAATGTACCTGAAGTTACACTTTGCACTAGTAAAAAACACTTTGTTACATTTACTTCTGGCCTCATCCTTCAATACTACATTTCCACTGCACCGATGCCCCGAGGAGCAACGGCCTGATGGAGTACACCGACACAACACTTCATCAGGGCCACTATCATTGCCATCCTCTGCATCAACTCCTCCAGAGCTACTCCTTGTTTTTTGCAGTTGCCATGCCTGGGTATTACAGCTCAACTCCAATTCAAGTGAATGGAAGCTGAGCTGCAGTACGCTGGTGCTGGAAACTACCCGGTGGAAGGAGCCTTCTGCCTCCACCTCTGTCCACTAATGCATATACTTGGAAAAACCATGGCGAAAACTGGAGGGGTTTCTACAGCGGACTTTGCAAAATAAGCCGTGTGAATGGGCCTTACAGTGATAAAGCGACCATGAGAAGGTAGGCAACAACAGCTCCTTTCTCTACTGTTTAGTGTGATTTTAGTGCATATTATAGTTTTATATAGGAAAAATACAGTAGAGAGAGCAGCTTTATTTTCAGCGTGGAGTTTTCCTTTAGGACACATTTACAAGAAGTTCAGTTGTCCAAATATTGTAGTACTTTTACCACTAAATTGGATTATCCATGGAGCATAATTGGCCAGTGTAAATTTAGTACATAATAATTGATTTTCACGTGACTCTTGTACTGTTCCCAATAGCTTAGCAACCCACCACTGCTATAGTAACATGGAAATTAAAGAAATTGCTTTCTGCTCTACAAATGCCCTGTCACTGTGAAAATAATTAGTGTCACACACTGTGGATTCAGATGACTAATTTATCAGCCAGTACTTTTATTTGCATTTTTATCTTTTTTTTTTTGTCTTGCTGACTGCAGGTCTGTTGTGTATTACACTCCTGTATTGATGAGTATGTACATGAAGCAGGAGAATCCAAATAGCAGAAAAAATGACAGTAAAGTGGAAGTCAATGCCCGCCCTTTCACACCATTTGTTTTTTATTTCATCTACATAAGTTCAAAATTCTGTCCTAATTCATTTCTTTATATATGTTTATATAGCTTGGAGTTTCTGAAGCAAAGCTTCAAATCTTCTGTTTAGACATTGAAAAGATAACATATTGGCTACCTGCAACCACCACTAGAGGGAGCTTACTGCATACTGACATTGAACTCAATTATGAGATAGTATTCCGTATGCACTGTTGCCAGCAATGCTGTGACATACACAGACAGTTTTATTGAGTGAAGGAATTGTCTAATACAAAAAAAAATGGATGTCAGAAAAAATGGAACAGGTGCTTCATAAGTATAAAGCTCATTTTGAACACAGGAGTTCTCAATGCACTTACGCCAAACAACTGGCGTAAATACGTTGTTAAATGTCCCCATACCGCTCTGTGTTTGCTACTTACCTCATGTAGTGTATTATAAAATTGTCTGCATGAAGCTACTACTAGTGGGAGCTCTTAAGCTATTTGCAGCAGTTACCAATGAATTCAATGGAAGCTGTAAAATGTTTTGTTATCCTGCAAGTTGATCCAGAGGAAGGCAAAAAAAAACATGTGAGGTAGAAGACAATTTTCCTTACTTAAATGGAACACAATTCCTTCCCAACTCCAATCAGGCATGAGAATAACTCCCTGGATCAACGACCCAGCTCTAGTAGCTATAGCTTGTAATATTATTACACTGCAGAAATACATCAAGGTCCCTCTTGAATTCCTTTATTGTACTCACCATCACCACCTCCTCAGGCAGAGTGTTCCATAGTCTCACTGCTCTTACCGTAAAGAATCCTCTTCTATGTTTGTGTAGAAACCTTCTTTCCTCCAGATGCAGAGGATGTCCCCTCGTCACAATCCTGGGAATAAATAGATGATGGGAGAGATCTCTGTACTGACCCCTGATATATTTATACATAGTTATTAGATCTCCCCTCAGTCGTCTTTTATCTAAAGTGAATAACCCTAATTTTGATAACCTTTCAGGGTACTGTAGTCCACCCTTTCCAGTTATTACTTTAGTTGCCTTCCTCTGAACTCTCTCCAGCTCTGCTATGTCTGCCTTGTTCACAAGAGCCCAGAGCTGTACACAGTCCTCCATGTGTGGTCTGACTATTGATTTGTAAAGTGGTAGGACTATGTTCTCATCACGGGCGTCTATGCCCCTTTTGATGCAACCCATTATTTTATTGGCCTTGGCGGCAGCTGCCTGACACTGGTTTTAGCAGCTTAGTTTGCTGTTCACTAAAATTCCTAGGTCCTTTTCCATGTCAGTATTACCCAGTGTTTTACCATTTAGTATGTACAGGTGACTTGCATTATTCCTTCCAATGTGCATAATCTTACATTTGTCAGTATTAAACCTCATCTGCCACTTATCTGCCCAAGCTTCCAATCTATCCAGATCCATCTGTAGCAGTATATTGTCCTCTTCCGTGTTAATTAATTTACACAATTTAGTGTCATCTGCAAAAATTGATATTTTACTGTGCAAGCCTTCTACAAGATCATTACTAAATATATCGAAAATAATAGGGCCCAGTACTGACCCCTGAGGTACCCCACTAATGACAGTGACCCAATCTGAGTGTATACCATTAATAACCACCCTCTGTTTTCTATTACTGAGCCAGTTACTTACCCACTTACAGACATTTTCTCCCAGTCCGAGCATCCTCATTTTATATACTAACCTTTTATGAAGTACAGTGTCAAATGCTTTGGAGAAGTCCAGATATACGACATCCATTGATTTGCCGCTGTCAAGTCTAGAACTTACCTCCTCATAGAAACTGATTAAATATGATTGGCATGACTGATCCCTCATGAAGCCATGCTGATATGGCATCATTTGCTTATTTTCATTAAGTTGCTCCAAGATAGCATCTTTTAGAAAACCTTCAAACAGTTTAGGGTACTTTCACACTAGCGTTGGTGCGGATCCGTCTGTTTATTTTCACAGACGGATCCGCACCTATAATGCAAACGTTTGTATCCGTTCAGAACGGATCCGTTTGCATTAGGTTTAAAGAAAAATGACAAAGTCCACGGATCCGCTTTGGATTACATTGAAAGTCAATGGGGAACGGATCCGTTTTCAAATGCACCATATTGTGTCACTGACAACGGATCCGTCCCCATTGACTTACATTGTAAAAAAAAACGGATCCGTTAGGCTCCGCCTCTTCAGACGGACACCAAAATGCTGCATGCTGCGTTTTGGTGTCCGCCTCCAAAACGTAATAGAGGCGGAACGGAGCCTAACTGATGCATTCTGAACGGATCCTTATCCATTCAGAATGCATTGAGGCTTAACTGATCCGTTTTGGAACGTTTGTGAGAGCCCTGTAACGGATCTCACAAACGGAATCCAAAACGCTAGTGTGAAAGTACCCTTACCCACAACAGATGTTAAACTTACCGGCCTATAATTTCTGGGCTCTGTTTTTGGACCCTTTTTGAATATTGGCACCACATTTGCTATGCGCCAATCCTGTGGAACATTCCCTGTCAGTGTAGAGTCTGCAAATATCAGAAATAAGGGTCTGGCTAGGACATCTCTTAATTCCCTTAGGATACGGGGGTGTATGTCATCCGGTCCTGGCGATTTGTCTATTTTAATCTTTTTAAGTAGTTGTTGTACTTCTTCTTGGGTCAGACAGGGCACTTTTAATGGGGGATTTATTTTTATGTTCAGCATTTTATCTGACAAATATTTTTTTCTCCAATGTATTCACTGAGGAAAATAAACTAACAGCTTTGCTTTCTCCTCGTCGCTCTCTGCAACTCCCCCCTCATTGCTCTTTAAAGGGCCAACACCTTCAGATTTATACTTTTTGACATTTATATAATTGAAGAACATTTTAGGGTTAGTTTTATACAAAACAACTGAAAGGTGGCATGATGTTAGAACAGCAGGATGTGCTCAACCCAAGATGCAGTTGTGCATCTATATACAGGGGAGCAGATCCTGCACTTGTGGCCCATTGCTAATAGCGATCCCCAGCAAAAATGCATACGATGGAGAATTCCCGCAGCGGGCTTAGACATGTCCTCCACAGCAGGATATGTTGACCAATCTCTCAATTTTAACATCAGTTTGAGGGCTTAGTAAGACAGCAGTGTGCACCTGTCTTGTCAATTGTTATTGCTATATTGTTATAGGGTTAGTTTTACTCTCTTTGGCAATTAATCGGTCTCTAGTTTGGCCGCTTTTATTTGTTTTTTATATGTTCTATTTTTTTCCTTATAGTTTTTCAGTGCTTCCTCACTACTCTCCTGTTTTAGTGATTTATATGCTTTCTTTTTGTCAGTGATCTCTACAGCAATCTGCCCTTTAACACTGACCTCCATAGCGGACCGTCCCCTTAACTGTCACCTCCACAGCGGATTGTCCCCTTAACTGTGACCTCCATAGCAGCCTGCCCCTAGGGTGGCCAGAGGTCCGGTTTTAGGTTTTCAGACTCCCTGTCCTCCGTACGGTGCAGGGCCTGGATGGACACAGGGATGTCCTTTTGAACAGCTCATTCTCAGACACCCTCCCTCCCACCCCTGCAGCTGAGAGTTGATTTTTACCTTCATTTTTTTAATCCCCATCATTTGAGCAGTTGCAGAGGGCGTGGCCTAACCGGGTCAGGAACGTGGCTTAGCGGGACCTGGGGTCGGGGTTTTAAAGTAGTCTTTTGAGGGTGGCCTGAATGGCCACTCTACCTGCTCCTGAATTGAAGAAAAATGGCTGGGTTTGGTATGGAAACCTGGAGTAAAACTGTGTGTATGTGGAGGTTAAGGGCCTGCAAGCTTCTTTTGGCTGATAAGGGGCATGAGACCAGGCTTCTTTTGGCTAATGCATTTTTTGGGAATATCTCAGGAACGGTACGTGCTAGAGAGTTAAAACCCGGTCTAAAACCTTTCACATCACCTGATGTACCTGTGTGCACATTTTGTGATTGTAAATGAAATGGTGCGTATTCCTTTAGCGGACATATACACATATATACACTCAGCTTTATATATTAGACTAGGAGAAGGACCCGGATTCGCATGGGTATATTTCATTTAATGTTTGTGTGTGTAGTTAAAAGATATCGACAGTATCGACTATAACAGTGACATCTACAGCATTACCCTGCCCCTTTAACAGTGACCTCCACAGAGGTGTCCCCTTTATCAGTGATCTCTACAGTAACCCGTCTCGTTAACAGTGATTTCCACAATAACCCGCCCCCTTAACAGTGACCTCCACAGATCATGGCATGGCTTAATGGGACCTGGGGGCAGGGTTTTTAAGTCTGTATTTTGAAGGTGGCCTGAATGGCCACCCTACCTGCCCCCTGAACTGTGACCTCCACAGCACTCCGCTCCCTTACCAGTGTCATCCACAGCGCCCTGCCCCTTTAAAGCTGACCTACAGCAGTGAAGAAAAATGGCTGTTGTTGGGTTGTCATGGAAACCTGGTGTAAAACTGTGTGTATGTGGCGACTAAGAGCATGAGAGCTTCCATTGGCTGATAAGGGTCAGGTGACCAGGCTTCTTTTGGCTAAAGCATTTTTTTGGAATATCTCAGGTACGGTAAGTGCTAGAGAGCTGAGACCGACACCTTCCCGGACACCTGATGTACCTGTGTGCCAAATTTCATGATTGTAAATGTGACGGTGCAGATTCCTTTAGCGGACATGCACACACACACACATACATACACTCAGCTTTATATATTCAATATATATGTTGGAGGAATCAAAGGCTGCTTTATTTCACCCTTTGGATGCAGTGACTCCTTCTGCCATTGTAGTCCTGAAGGCAATCTGTCATATGGGAGCTCTTTGGCTGGCACTAAAAAGGGGGTTTGGGGTATGGAAGATTGTGGCTATGACCCATAGGGTGTCTTTCAGGGAGGGACTCTTTGGCTGGTACCCTGTGGGTCCTATGAAGAAGTACAGTCTGACAATGTGACCATCGGATCAAAACAGGTGGTGTCCACTAGTCTTTCTTTTCCTGTTGTACTCCATGCAGCTACTTCTTTAGTAGAGAACACTAGAACTGACAGATGTACATTGATCCTGTTCCCCTGAGTGGGCCCCCTAGAGGCTCCAACGGGTAGAGATTTTTAGAAGAATGTATATCCCTGATCTTATTGTACATAGAGTGCTACAGAGTGTGATAGCACTATATACCGGTATACAGGGCCGGACAAAATGTGGCCCTGGATGAAATTAAAAGTGGGGCCCCAAATTCTGAAGTACTGTATCAACAGTCACATTTATTCACTTGATGCAAGGGGAGAAGTCATCGCCGTGGCCCACGAATGGTTGCAGGCAGCATCAAAATGGATGATGACACCCAGGGACCTGAGCAGAGGTCGGAGAGCAGTGGCCAGTGTCAGGAAGCAGGTAAGGCCAAGTTCACACTTCAGTTATTTGGTCAGTTACTTCTATCAGTTAATGTGAGCCCAAACCAGTAGTGAAGGCTACTCAGAGATAAGTTGTAATGGAAAGATTTCCTCTTGTTCTGTGTCTTTGACCTGCATCTGGTTTTGGCTTACAATAACTAATAAAAATAACTGAAGTGTGAACTAGGCCTAAGGGCTCATGCAGACGGCCATTGCTCGTCCGCAATATACAGGCATCAGCTGTGTGCTCACCGTATCACGGATGCGGACCCATTCACTTGAATGAGTCTGCAATCCAGAAGGTGCGGAACGGACCCATGTAACCCCATGGAAGTACTACAGAGTACTTCCATGGGGTTTCTCTCCGTGCCTCCAAACCACAAAAAAATAGAACATGTTCTATTTATTTTTTTTGCGGTGCGGACAGATCACGGACCCATTCAAGTTGAAAGGGTTTGGATCCGTCTGTGGCAACCGCATAGATGGTGCCCGTGCATGAAGGACTGTAAATTGCGCCCCCCAACGCACGGATTTAGGGGTGGGGGCCCTAGAAAAAGGCCCTGTTAGCCCGCCCCCCCCTGTACATGACCCATAGTCTCTTGGATCTTTTCTATACTTGTTCTAATATGAAGACATTCATTTCTCCACAGCAACAGACAAAAGCGTTAGCAAAATTCTGTTTCTGAAAACGCGGACTGTGAAGTTACAGGGAGCTGCCTCCCTCGTCTCCAATGGACCATTAGGTAATGCATGACAACGAATGATGACTGGTAATAATGTAGATCTGTGACTCTGCTGGAAAGTAAGGACAATATATGTATGTTTTATAGGTTCTGTCAATTTCTGGAATATATTCCAAGGAGGAAAGTTGACTGCAAGCTTTAAACCAGTAAGTGTCCATCTGGAGAAGACATCGATGTGAGAATTACATGGCCGCCGTTACATGTATTCAGTATAGTAGCTGAGATCTGATTACATCTAAGAGCCTCTGCTGATTTCTGCACTTCAGGCATTATAGCAATGGGTAAATACGTTCAGGTAGCACGATTCATTGTGCCACATTGCAAGAAAAGAAAAGGAAGATCTTAATTTACATTTAAAGGGATTTTCAGCCCCATGACTTTTTTTTTTTTTTACGAACTACACATAACCTAACCAAGCATCTGCTGCTCGGGTGCCAACGCTTTCCTGGTTCCTGGCCCCTTTTTGCTCAATCAGCACCAGCAATGTGTCAACATGCATTTCATTGCTACAGCCAATCACTGGCCACAGCGGTGCCCACGGTGGTGTTGACTCATCAGCTTTACACCCAGAAACTGTCATTTTAAGTGGGCAGAACATAGACAAGTCATACATCACTGGTCTGAATGAGCCCTTGGTAACTCTCTCTTGTTTCCTTGTAAAACTCCCTAATAAGTAACTCCCCCCCCCCCCACCACCACCTCTAATCTCATGATTAAAAATGTGTTATATAAATCCCTCTCGTCTTCCTTCAGTCTAGGACTGGGTGCCAGGTCAGCAGTCTTGCCGTTACTAAAGACAACTCACTGATGTTTGTAGCAGATTACATCGGTTATATATATGTTTATCACATCAAAGACTATGCTCTCCGGGGAGCTGAGAAGGATCGGCCGCCATGTAAGTTTCTTTTTTTTTTTTTTATAATGTATTATTAAGATTTATGTTATTGGAGAAACCTTACAAATATAACTGAGGAAGATATTTGGCAATATTTCTTTCGGAAGTTTTCAACAATGTCAGATCAAAGTAATACAAATCAGCTCTGGTCGGCCAAACCAGGGGATGTCCCATATGGAGACAGCTGTTGGGGGTCCTTACCCATGATCATTACAGAGCAGGGTACTGTTAGCAGGGATGAGATGCCTTAGATGCAGTTCAAGGGGGTACTGGTTGTTATTAAACAGGCACAGCAGCTGTATGGAGATTTACTTTCAAGGCAATGCTCTACGGAGGAAAAAGTATCCTAACCAGAGACTCTTCCACAAGGAAAACTGACCCAACTGTAGATACCTGTTTTGGGGTTCTTGCCCCTTGTCGGTATAGAGCAAGGTACTGGTTGACTGGCTCTCACTGAAGAAGAAAAAGCTCATATCAGCCAAGAACCCCGACAATGACTGTCTACAGACGGGTCAGTCTTTCGTTCTGAGAAGTTTCTGTGTTGGAGGACATAAGCTGATTTGCATACTTTTCCCATGGACCATTGCCTTAGTCTCTATACACAAGCTAGGTCACTGAGAATCAAAGTCCCCAAAAAAACAAAAATTATGGAATAGGATTGCAAGTAAAGTCCATCTTCCAATTAGGTCCTTCCTTTGAGAAACAAGAGAAGAATTGGGAAAATTCCAAAATTTGGTGCCTTCCCTGCCACAAAGATCATAATCACCAGCCATTTTCTTACTATAGACACCAAATAATATACATAAAGTAATAATTTAAAGGCAGCGTCTAAAACACCAGTCTTAATAAATGTGCCCTAAAAACTTTATCTAAGGCCTCATGCACACGGCCGTTGTTCGGGTCCGTGTCCGAGCCGCATATTTCGCGGCTCGGCCGCGGACCCATTCATTTCAATGGGGCCGCAAAAGATGTGGACAGCACTCCGTGTGCTGTCCGCATCCGTTGCTCCGTTCCGTGCCCCCGCAAAAAAAATAGAGCATGTCCTATTCTTGTCCGTAGGCATCTCTATAATGGGCCCGTTCCGTTCCGCAAATTGCGGAACGGAACGCGGAGCAGCTTCCGTGTTTTGCGGATCCGCGGTTTGCGGACCGCAAAACACCCACGGCCGTGTGCATGAGGCCTAAGGGTCCATTCACACGTCAGTATTTTTACCTTTCCAGATAAACGTTCAGTTTTTTTGCGGATCCGTTTTTCTGTACAACCTTCCGTTTTTGTACTAAAGTGCATCCAAATCCATTCCCTGTTTCCGTTGTGCTTGTCTCAAAACAGAACGCACATGGCACAGAGGGCTGGATTTAATTTTATTTTTTGTTTCCTGTAAACGGATCCGCAAAATCGGATGACATTCGGATGTTAAACTGCATGTCTTCCATTTATTTTGCGGATCCATTGACTACAATGGGAAAACGGAAAGTAAAGTTGGACAGAAAGCAGGACAAGGTGTTTCTTTTTTCAGGATCCGCATGCAAGGATCCCGAGGAACGGAACGGAGTCATGGATGCGGACAGCACCATGAGTGCTATCCGCATTTTTGCGGAGGCCATAGCAATGAATGGATCCGATTAAACGTTCCGATTTTTTTCGGAACGGAATCAGATTGCAAAATCGGACATGTGAATGGACCCTAAATAGTTTCTGGTGTGAATAAGTACTGCAAAGCATTACTATACTCATATGTTTGTATCCCTATAGTTATCAAGCACTGGAGGGCGCATGTGGACATGATTACAGAGTGAGTAACATTGCTGCATTTATTTTCCAAATTAAGCTGTATGATATTATTATATGTAAAAGTCTAAGTCTGCTGGAATTCAGGTGCGACCGCCACTAGATCTGATATTCATCTTGTATCATGACACACACACAAAAGCTGAGAGATAGAAGCTGCTTTTAGATTCTATATTTTGCACAGCTACTTTATCTGTTCATGTTCCTGCCTGTAACTTGGAGGGAAATGTGTGATCCCTGGTGATTTGCCAAAATAGTGTCTCTGAAGCTGTAATGTAAAAAGACAAAGGGAGAGATTTATCGAGGTTTACCCTAAGTTCACACTTGCGCGTTTTACAGCGGCGTTCGAACGCGCTGTAAAACGCTCAACACATGCAAACCAATGCTTCCCTATGGAACTGGTTCACATTTTCACGTTTTACAGCGCGTTCGAACGCGCTGTAAAACGCCCTACGCATAAACAAGTACTTGAGCTTTTTTTGGGGCGTTTGTCGTGCGTATTGTGATTGACACCACAAGAATGCGCGTACAACGTTTCCTATTTGCAAAAACGCGCTGTAATATGCGCGACAAAAACGTTTCAAGAACGCTCAGGTCTGAACCCAGGGTTAATGTCGGTCTATGAGATCCCCTGCACTGCCAGGGGATGTGCCTATTTATGATGAGGGGTAGGTAGGCCATGTCATAAATTAGGTGCTTTCTCCAATAGTCCATGCACCTACAGAGAAATCTATGGCAGCTCTGAGCTACTGTAGGTTTCTGTCTTAATTTGCTCCAGGAAACCGGCGTAAATGAGGATCACTGTTTCGGGCCCACTGGCCACACCACCTCCCCTCCCTTGCCACATGGTAGAAAGTGGTGAGGGTGGCGTAGTGGCTGCTGACATCGAAAGTAGGATGTGGCCATAAGTGTCACTCGACTGTGTGAGTGTCATATATATATGTTATACAACAACCCGCTTTATTAAATTATCCCATTATTTGACTTGCACGGCGAGCGCTGTAAAAAGAAATAAAAAAAATGCAGCCAGAAATGTAAATTTTTGGTCACTTCTCACCTTGTCTCCCTCAAGGGGGGGTCCCACCATAGTCCAATCCGTGCTTTCAGTGTAAGACTGTGCATAGACATACACCCTAACTGGTAACACCCAGTGGTAGATTAGTTAATAAACTTCTAGTAGCAGTAACTGAGGAATGCTGCAACATACAGTTATAAGAACAGATGCAATTAGATACTCAGACATTTCAGGAGAGGTGACAGGTCCTTTTTAGGTATAGAATAGGTCCTCTTACTCTACACAGCTGTTCACACTTTAATATTTCTTATGAATTTACAGCTAAAATATGGGAGAAAATACGGATGAAACATTGTAACAAGACAGATCTATGATAAATATATTATGCTAGCATGCGTCATTTAGCCTTGCTGATAAAAACATATTTGCATTTTTACATACATTTCCTCTAATTCGGCTAACGCCAGTTCTCTGTAGCAGATTTCTCGCTTCTCCCATTAGAATTGCATCCTTTGTGTACCGTTCAGATGTATTAACGCATATGATTAGTGCCAAATTATGACTGATGTCTCAGAATGATATTAATAAGCTTAGATTTCTTGGAGTACGTCCCGAACTTTGTAAGCATTTCACTTTCGAAGTGGGAGACATTTGTGTTTCATGTCAAACTAATCTAGCTGGAAATCTGCTGTAAACACCGCCCACCCGCTAACATTTCACCAGCCACTGTTGGCAAATAAAACTTTTTCATTAGCTTTATGAAAAGATTGCTTTCTTCTCGAAAGGGAAAATATCTCTGAGCCTGGCAACAAGAGCAGCGAAGGTGAAGGCTCTGCAGATCTGATGGGTAACAATGAAGACAAATGCTGTGAAGATGTGAAGACTAACAATGTAAAATAATATGACTTCGAATAAGCAACATTTATATAACTCATGTGGCACTTGTAAAAAACAAACGAACATTTGGCGCTAATTAAATGATAATGGAAAGAATGATGTTTCAGCATTAAAGTAGCACTTCTGCAAAATGTTTGATTCTCTGACCTGTTAGAAAGGAACTTGATGTAAACTGTATTGAAGGTAGTCTTCTTACCGGTGACTATTTGTGAGTTATAACCTCCCTTCTGATCCTCAGCTGTGTCATGTGACCAACACACTGCTTCTTCAAATGACAAAAGACAGGAAGTCAGTTACTTGTCTATTCATTCCTATCAGACTGACATTAAGGCTCCCATAGGAATACGTAGAGAAACTGGCTGTCACGACCGCTATCCCAGCAACAGTCGTGTCGCACCAGACGGAGGGGAAGGGGGACCCTTATCTACGGATGGGAAATAGAACGGCCACCCCTGACAAACCCTATGCTGGCACCTGTCTGCCCTGATACCCTAGACTGGGTGTGAACCCATGCGGCGAGCAGGATGCCTAAACCCTGAGTCACCCTCAGAAGACTAGACTGGGGAAAGGCAGATGGGAGCACTAGTCACCATCACTCATGTCTAGGAGAACAACAGGGGAAGACAGTAACAAACAAACAATCTCCAGCAGAGATAGACTTATCCAGTCACGAGCAGAGAAGATGATCCCAACAACGACAGTCCACGCCAGACAAGAGCTCCACAGCAATACCGTCAAACGATCTCCTTCAAAGGTCAGAATAGCACTGGAAGTAAGGACTATATCTGGCAATGACTGCAAGTGAAACTGAAACTAATATAGTAGCTGGGAGTGGCAGACAGGACTCACCTGAGAAGAATGCCTACAAACTCCCAGTCAGGACAAAAACTCGGCTAACGGTAAATAAGATGACCATTCCTCCTGATTTTCGGAAACAAAGCATCTCAAATATGTCTCTAGGTTTTGATTGGTACGTTCAGTCTGACCGTTGGACTGTGGATGGAAAGATGAAGAAAATGACAGATGAACCCCTAAACGAGAACAAAAAGCTTTCCAAAATTTAGAAACAAATTGGGTACCACGATCCGAAACAATATCGGAAGGGACCCCGTGAAGCTTCACGATGTGGTCAATAAAAACCTGAGCCAGTGTGTTAGCATTAGGCAATGCGGTCAGAGCAATAAAGTGCACCATTTTAATGAATCTGTCAACAACAACAAGAATAACAGTCTTCCCCGCTGATACTGGTAGATCAGTAATGAAATCCATTGATAGGTGCGTCCAAGGCCTGTTGGGGATGGCCAGAGGTAAAAGACGCCCTGCCGGACGAGTATGATCCACCTTAGAACGAGCACAAGTAGGACATGCAGACACAAAATTCAACACCTCCTGGCGCCACTTAGGCCACCAGAACCGACGAGACACTAATTCAGAGGTTGCCTTACTACCTGGGTGTCCTGCCAGTGCGGAGTTATGGTGTTCCTTTAGTATCTCCAGGCGTAAATTTTCTGGCACAAACAGTTTACCCGAGGGGCAGGAGGCCGGGCGTCCCCTGAGCTTCCAACACCCTCCCCTCTAAACCTGAGTGTAATGCAGAGACCACCACCCCCTTTTGCAAAATAGGCTCTGGAACATCATCATCACCCCCTCCAGGAAAACTTCGAGACAATGCATCCGCCTTAGTATTTTTTGCCCCCGGGCGATAGGTTATTACAAAATTAAACCTAGTAAAAAATAACGACCACCGAGCCTGTCTAGGGGTGACACGTTTAGCAGACTCCAGATATACTAAGTTTTTGTGATCAGTAATCACTGTGACGGGATGAACCGTCCCCTCCAAAAAATGATGCCACTCCTCTAAGGCCAACTTAATAGCCAAAAGTTCCCTGTTGCCAATGTCATAGTTCCTTTCTGCAGTAGACAATTTCTGCGAAAAGAAAGCACACGGACGCCATTCACCAGGGGACGGGCCCTGAGATAGTACCGCTCCCACCCCCACATCTGATGCGTCAACCGCTACAATAAAAGGAAGCGAGACATCTGGCTGTACGAGAATAGGAGCCGAGGTGAATCTTTCCTTCAGAGATGTAAAGGCAGTTTTGGCTGCATGTGACCATTTGGAAAAATCGGATCCCTTTCGGGTCATGTCCGTCAGTGGTTTGACCACCAAGGAATAGTTCTTTATAAACTTTCTATAAAAATTGGCAAACCCCAGGAAGCGTTGCAATGCCTTCAGGTTCTCAGGCAGATCCCAGTCCATAATTGCCCGGACTTTCTCTGGATCCATGCGGAAACCTGAATCTGACAACACATACCCCAGAAATGGCAGTTCTTTTACGGCGAACACACATTTCTCTAATTTAGCAAACAATTTGTTGGCCCTTAATATCTGCAGCACTTGTCTCACATGGATCTTATGTGTATCCAGATCCGGAGAATAGACCAGGATGTCATCAAGATATATCACAACAAATCTCCCGATAAGGTGACTAAAAATATCGTTGACAAAATGTTGGAACACCGCAGGCGCATTAGTAAGACCAAATGGCATGACCAGATTTTCATAATGCCCTTCCGGAGTATTAAAAGCCGTCTTCCACTCATCCCCCTCTTTGATGCGAACCAGGTTATAGGCTCCT
This sequence comes from Bufotes viridis, assembly GCA_033119425.1. NCBI lineage: Eukaryota > Metazoa > Chordata > Amphibia > Anura > Bufonidae > Bufotes > Bufotes viridis. The sequence continues at coordinate 459,099,543 of CM065591.1, read as the reverse complement.
CTGAGATCCATTTTGGAGAACCATTTAGCACCAGCAACCTGATTAAAGAGGTCGGGAATGAGAGGAAGAGGATAGGGATCTCGGATAGTTATCCGGTTTAATTCCCGGAAATCCAGGCAAGGACGCAGGCCCCCATCTTTCTTTTTAACGAAAAAGAACCCTGCAGCCACGGGTGAAGAAGAGGGTCTGATGTGTCCCTTAGCCAAACTCTCCGAAATATAATCTTTCATAGCCTTCCTCTCCGGGCCGGAAAGATTGTATAACCGGGTTTTAGGTAGTTTTGCCCCAGGTAACAGATCAATTGGGCAATCATATGGACGATGAGGTGGTAACCCCCCCCTGACAACCCTTCTCAGAGAACACATCCATAAAATCCGACAGAAAGGTAGGTAGAGATGTTACAGAGAGTGTTGAGCACCTACTACTCAAGCAGTTGTCCTTACAATGTTCACTCCACTCCACAATCTCCCCGGCCTGCCAATCCACCACGGGATTGTGAGTCACCAGCCAGGGAAGCCCCAATACCATAGGAGCCGGAAGACCGTCCAGGACATAACAAGAGATATGCTCTTTATGGAGGTCCCCTACCTGCAGATGGATATTATGGACGATCTGAGTTAACTCTCTCTGAGTAAGAGGGGAGGAGTCGATGGCAAAAACAGGAATAGTTCTGCGTACCGGTTCCGGAGTAAAACCCAGAGCCTGAGCAAACCGTGAATCCACCAAGTTGACCCCCGCCCCACTGTCCAAAAAGACGGAACAGATCTCAGTCTTATTGCCCGCCACAACGGTAGCGGACAACAAAAACTGAGACATGCGTATGGAGGAAACGAATACGCCCAGACTGTTATCCTCCGCACAGTCTGGGGACTCTAGTTTTCCGGCGGCTCCTTTGTTTGTGATCTCTTGGGTTCTGAGGGACATACCTTTACCAAATGACCCCTCCCCCCACAACGAAAACAAACCTCTGACCTATGGCGGACCTTAGGAGGATTCACCCGTCTAGTGGCGCCCCCTATTTGCATTGGTTCGACTGGATCACAACAAACCGATCCCTGCCCTATAGAGGCCTCTGTAGAATTTAATAGTCTCTCCCTGAGTCGTCTGTCGATTCTTATGGACAGAGACATAGCAGCCTCAAGAGACCCAGGGACCTCATATACAGCCAGCGCGTCTTTTAATTTTTCAGACAACCCCTGGCAGAACTGACTCCTAAGGGCCGAGTCGTTCCATAATGTATCAGTAGCCCACCTACGGAATTCGGAACAATATAGTTCAGCTGACCGGTTCTCCTGCCGAAGTCTACGTAGCTTAGACTCAGCCAGTGAGACCCTGTCCGGGTCATCATATACGAGACCCAGGGCTTCAAAAAACTCCTCCACTGATCGCAAGGCCGGAGAGTCTGATGGTAAGGAGAAAGCCCAAGCCTGCGGATCTCCTTGCAGGAGAGAAATTACAATGCCCACCCGTTGTTCCTCACCGCCGGAGGATCTAGGGCGTAACCTGAAGAACAATTTACAAGCTTCTCTGAAGGTTACAAATTGGTCTCTCCCTCCTGAGAACCTATCAGGAAAAGCCACTTTTGGCTCAGGAGTACCTTGGTTTCCCGTAGCAACGGTGGAACCCAAGGATTGCTGCTGCTGCTGCAGTACTGTTGCTTTTAATCCTGCCACTTCAAGGGATAACCCCTGTAATTGTTTCGCCAAAACCGTAACCGGATCCATAGTGGAACAGAAGAATACAAAGCAAAACAGCAGGCAAAAAAAAAAAAGGAAATGTCACTTTTTTTTTTTTTTTTTTAAAGGGCCAGATATATTGTCACGACCGCTATCCCAGCAGCAGTCGTGTCGCACCAGACGGAAGGGAAGGGGGACCCTTATCTACGGATGGGAAATAAAATGGCCACCCCTGACAAACCCTAAGCTGGCACCTGTCTGCCCTGATACCCTAGACGGGGTGTGAACCCGTGCGGCGAGCAGGATGCCTAAACCCTGAGTCATCCTCAGAAGACTAGACTGGGGAAAGGCAGATGGGAGCACTAGTCACCATCACTCATGTCTAGGAGAACAACAGGGGAAGACAGTAACAAACAAACAATCTCCAGCAGAGATAGACTTATCCAGTCACGAGCAGAGAAGATGATCCCAACAACGACAGTCCACGCCAGACAAGAGCTCCACAGCAATACCGTCAAACGATCTCCTTCAAAGGTCAGAATAGCACTGGAAGTAAGGACTATATCTGGCAATGACTGCAAGTGAAACTGAAACTAATATAGTAGCTGGGAGTGGCAGACAGCACTCACCTGAGAAGAATGCCTACAAACTCCCAGTCAGGACAAAAAGGTTCACAAGGCAAAACCCGGATGACATACCCTGAACCACGGAGCAAACTCACAAGCTATCGCGAGTAGCAAGTCGCTGCGACCTTCTCTTCCCAGACCTATCTGGATCAGTCACAGTCGTGACACTGGCTTCCTGTCCACAAACAAGATGCTGTGTTATTTGGAGACTCAGATTGTTGGTCACATGACACAACTGAGGATCAGAAGGGAGGTTATAACTCACAAATACAGTTTCTGGTAAGAAAATTACCTTCACTACAGTTTACATCATTTACCTTTTGAACAGGTCACATAATAAAAATGTGTTACTACTAAAATGTTGTGCTACTTTAAGATCTTGGGGTCTGTTCCAAGCATAGTAACATGTAAATGTCTGTATTTAGTTCTCAATCATTTTAATAAAAAAAAAAAAACATGAAAAGTGTATAAATACGAAAAACAAAGATAAAGGAAAAATATAACCTGGCGTGCATAGCGCTGATGTGGTCCATGTTGCATTTGCATTTTTTGCGGACTCTAAGTTTTTATTTTAGCCTATGTGTTTTTTTTTTTTATTATAATTTTTTTTCATTTTATGCTGCCCTAGCTACTTTTTCTAAAGGGGGCGTGACAAGGGTGAGAAGGGGCATGGCCAGAACCCCAACAAATTTATCTTAATTTACACCACTTTTCTGGCACAAATGAAGCCAGAAATCCGAGCTGTCGTAGATTTCTGTTTAGGTGCACGGACTGCACTAGTTTAGGATTAGGCTCATCCTCCGGCAGCGCTGGGGATATCAAACCAACGCAAAAAGTGCCAGTCCTGATAAATCTCCCCCACTGCCCGCAAAATGCGGACCATGGACTCAGGAAAAACAATGGGTCCACAAATAAAATGTGGACAGCCCACGGATCGCATCTGTATTTTGCGGATTTGTAATTTGTGATAGAACCAGACATAACAAAACTAAAAACAAGTCAGAAAAGAGAAGGAAGGGGGGGGGGGGGGGGAGAGGCAGGTATAGGGAAGGTGGAGAAAAAAAGAGGAGGAAGGAAAGAAAGAAAGAACTGAAGACAGGGAAGAAGAAAGAAGAAGATGGGGAGGAAGGAAGGAAGTATTTGATGTAGGAAGTCAGGGGTGCACCTAGCCTTTCTGCTCCCCCTCCCCATGCCAATTTATTTACCCACCCCCTTGGCCACACTGAAAGCGCTCATTGCCCATGGCCTTTCTGCTGCCCTCCCTCTTGTCTGCTTGGTGCTGCCTGAGGCGATCGCCTCACCTGTATTCATTGGTGGAAGCAAAGAAGGGAAGGAAGTGGGGAGGGGATGAAAGAAAGTAGGAAGGAAGAAAGTATTGGTTTTAAGGGACACTTCCATCATGTTTTATCACAAATTACTAGCCTATATATGAATATTCTATGCATTTTTTTTTTTTATGGTGAATGGTTTTTTGGATATCATTTTTATGAAGTCTACTTGATGTCCTGACTCCTCCTTTCTTTGGACTTTTTAGCACAGAGAACAGTTTCACTTGACTCTCTCAGTATTATTTTGACTAGAGAGTGCCCCATGTAGTGACTTTAAAAGGTTTTCTGAACGGTGGAGGTCTGACACCCAGGACCCCCACCAATCAGCTGAGAAGGCACCGGCACTCATAGTAGTGCTTCAGCTCAAGAAGTACAGCGCCGTCCATTGTATAGTGGCTGTGCTTGGTATCGCAGCTCAGTCCCATTCACATCAATCGGGCACAGCTGCGGCTAGGCCACATGACCAATGAACTTGACATCACATGGTCTAGACCAGTGATGGGCAACGTGCGGCTATCCAGCTGTTGCAGAACTACAACTCCCAGCATGCAAAGACTGTCTACAGCTTTCAGCCTACAGCAGGGCATGGTGGGAGTTGTAGTTTTGCAACAGCTGGAGAGCCGCACTTTGCCCATCACTGGTCTAGACTAAGCAGAGAGAAGGCCACAGCACTACTGAGACTGTTGGTTCTTTTTTAAAAATGGTGGTGTCAGACCGCCACCAATCAAATACTGATGACCTAAGCAGAGGACAGGTGATCAGTGGTAAAGTCTCAGAAAACCACTTTAATTAGAGCATCACAAATTACACTGATACCTGCAATGCTCTTTTGTGGACATCCTTAAATAGGCCTGTCAATAGAGCTGTCATAACACGGATAACACACAGCAGCAGTAAACCGACAGTGGATTACCTTTCTATATAGGGATTTTAATTCTCTGTGCTGACTGCTACAGAGGGACAATATATTATGTTTCACTTTCAGTAGTATAGTACTGCCAAAATGGCAGCTCTGTGGATTTGCAGTCATCTTTGAGCCCTTCAGTGCTGGTATGAAAAAGGCTAAAATGTGCGGGAAGAACCCCATCATCGTACACTGTACATTATGTAACCAGCGCCTTTAGGCTCCATTCACACATCCATGGAATGAGTTCGCAGCCGTTCTGCAACTGTGCGGAACGGGTGTGGACCCATTCATTCTCTATGGGGACGGAATGGATGCGGAGAGCACACTATGTGCTCTCCGCATCCGCATTTCTGGAGCGCGGCCCACGAAATTCCGGTCCGCAGCTCCTCAAAGAAATAGAGCATGTCCTATTCTTGTCCGCGGCTGCGGACTAGAATAGGACTTCTCTATTAGTGCCGGCCATGTGCGGCTTCTGTGTAGACCGCAAAACACCTGCGGATGTGTGAATGGACCCTTATGATATATTAAGGCCTGTCTTATAACAATGTTTTGATTCCATTTTTTTAGACTTGAGGTGATAGATGAAGATAAAGTTGTGTTATCTTCATCATTAGACTGCGCCGCGCGGCTCTGGAGCATTGATGGAGAATTCATAGGTCAGTGCTTTTTCTGTTATATAATTTTATCCTGTTTTTGCAGATTAGCAAATCTAGTTTAACCATACTGCTTCATGTGTATAAATAAGTTGTTCTTAAACTCTCAGACAACCCCAGTTACTGGTGGAGACATTTTGTCAGAGGTAGCTATCTGCCATACAGGCCTTTCTATAGTTGCCCCGGACTACTTCTGTGATTTTCATATTTTTTATGTTCTGCTAAGTTCAGTAGACCCATTTTAAAGGGCATCTCTCAGCAGATTTGTACCTATGAGACTTGTAACTGCTCTTGGCGGCTGAAGGCATTTGTGTTGGTCCCATGTTGATATGTGCCCGCATTGCTGAGAAAAATGAAGTTTTAATATATGCAAAAGACCGTCTAGGAGCAACGGGGGCGTTACCATTACACCTAGAGGCTCTGCTCTCTCTACAACTGCTGCACTCTCTACACTTGTCACTTGTTTTCACTGCCTGGTCCTGTCATTCAAAGTGCAGAGGGCACGGCAACTGCAAAGAGAGCAGAGTCTCTAGGTGTAACTGCAACGCCCCCGTTGCTCCTAGAGGCTCATTTGCATATATTAAAACATTCTTTTTCTCAGCAATCCAGGCACATATGAGTATGGGACCTACACAGATGCCTTCAGGAGCCAAGGCACATGTAACAGGTCAGCCAGTGTCATAGGTACGAATCTGCTGACATATGTCCTATAAAATACATTAATGTAATTTAAAGGGAAAAAAGCCATTTACTACGACCAACGGTGCATAGTTGCCAACTGTCTAGAATTTGACAGGGCTGTCCTTGATTTTTAGAGACAGCCCCAGCAAATTTGCACTGTCCCTGGGTAAAAATGGGCAGTGCTAAAGCAAACCCCACTCATAAATGGGTGTTCCCTGGCAGGGTTGGGGAGCGGCTTATATGCCTCACCTTTACCAACTGAAACGCTGGTAAGTATAACGGTGATGACCAGGCGTAGCCAAGCTGTGGCTGGAAAGGCTCCAGTAGTAAAATATCTAGATGCCCCAGTCTATATGACTGTTTATCTAAGGTTAACTGAGCATGATCAGTGGCATCAGGGGTGCCAACAGCAAAGATTAAACTGTGCCCTCTATTATGGTACTGGTTTTGCCAACCAGCATAGAAGGATAGACCTGTTTTTGCATCCTTTTTATGACACTTATATCCAGGGCTGGCCTTAGGTGTTCAGGCGCCCTGTGCGAGCTAATCTTGTGGCGCCCCCCCATATTATGTGCCAGTAGCCAGAGTGCCCCCCCTATCATGTGCCAGTATCCCCCCTTATGTGCCAGTAGCCCGCTTATGTGCCAGTAGCCCGCTTATGTGCCAGTATCCCGCTTATGTGCCAGTAGCCCCCTTTATCATGTGCCAGTAGCCCCCCCCCCTATCATGTGCCAGTAGTCCCCCCCTTATGTGCCAGTAGCCCCCCCCTTATGTGCCAGTAGCCCCCCCTATCATGTGCCAGTAGTCCCCCCCCCCCCTTATCATGTGCCGGTAGTCCCCCCCCCCTTATCATGTGCCGGTAGTCCCCCCTTATGTGCCGGTAGCCCCCTTGTGTGCCAGTAGCCCCCTTGTGTGCCGGTAGCCCCCCTTGTGTGCCGGTAGCCCCCTTGTGTGCCGGTAGCCCCCTTGTGTGCCGGTAGCCCCCCTTGTGTGCCAGTAGCCCCCCTTGTGTGCCGGTAGCCCCCTTGTGTGCCAGTAGCCCCTTGTGTGCGGTAGCCCCTTGTGTGCAGTAGCCCCCCTTGTGTGCCGGTAGCCCCCTTATGTGCCGGTAGCCCCCCTTGTGTGCCGGTAGCCCCTTATGTGCCGGTAGCCCCCTTGTGTGCCGGTAGCCCCCTTGTGTGCCGGTAGCCCCCTTATGTGCCGGTAGCCCCCTTATGTGCCGGTAGCCCCCTTATGTGCCAGTAGTATCCCTTATGTGCCAGTAGCCCCCACCCTATCATGTTCCAGTTTAAAAAAAAAAAAAAAAACACTTATACTTACCTCCATGTCAGTAATGCGATGCAGGCCTCTTCCGGCCTGTGTCCCTCGCTGTACAGCTCCGACGGCGCAATGACGTCATCGCACGGTCTGCACTGGCCTAGTGCTGGCAGCCTATTAGAGGAACAGGGAGGGGACACGCCTCTCCCTCCTCTGCCGCAGCACAGACATCTGTATCGCCCGTCCTGAGGACAGTGTATTAACAAAAATCCTTAAGCCGTTAAAAAGCCTTAAGTCACATGGTGTGTAGGGGGTGTGCGCTCCCGCGCATGCGCAGTGCACTGCTAAAGAGAAATTACAGCCAGCGCTCGCTCGGCAAAAATCCTTAACCCGCGTGACGTGGTGGGTGTGTCGGCCCCTCCACGCAAGCGCAGTAACATCGTGCAGGTTAATATAAAATTACAGTCAGCAGGCGCGCTCGTGCGCCCAACCGCCCTCTGGTGTAAGAAGATCTTTTGTTTTGTTGTCTCACACTGCGCACGCGCAGAGTGGACTTTAGAATCTCATTACACAGCGCACTTCACAGACAGATTTTAAAGTCCGCTCCGCGCGTGCGCAGTGTGAGACAACAAAACAAAATATCTTCTTACATCAGAGCGCGGTTTGGCGCACGTGTGCCTGCAAGAGTCAGCCAGCGCTGACTGTAATTTTACATTAACCTGCACGATGTTACTGCGCTTGCGTGGAGGGGCCGACACACCCACCACGTCACGTGGGTTAAGGATTTTTGCCGAGCGAGCGCTGGCTGTAATTTCTCTTTAGTAGTGCACTGCGCATTCGCGGGAGCACACACCACGTGACTTAAGGCTTTTTCACGGCTTAAGGCTTTTTGTTAGAACCACGGCGATACAGATGACTATGGAGATGAGCGCAATAGAAGTGCTCATCTCCTGCCATGCCCTGCCGCCGGCCGCCCCCACTTGTCACCAGGGCCGCGGCTGTAGGTAGCGTCTGCGGGCTGTGTCGGCCGCCAGGCCGGGCACCCCTGTCGCCATGGCACCCTGTGCGGCCGCACAGCTTGCACACCCCAAAGGCCGGCCCTGCTTATATCTACTCTACACGAACCTTGCTCACCAAGAACGCAGTTCCTCTGTAAAGGGGACTCATTCACAAATTCTTGCTATTTAAAGGGCCTCTTGCGCATTTGCCTCAGTACCCTGGACACTGAAGCGCATTGCAAATGCGTAAGACTAGGAGAAGGCAGAGCCAGGCTTTGTGAGGTTTCCACTGCCTGGCCCTGTCAATAAAAGTACAGAGCGTGGTAGCAGCGGGGAGAGTGAAGCCTCTAGGTGTAACGGCAATGCCCGCTTGCTCCTATAGGCTTATTTGAATATATTAAAAATTCAGTTTTCTCAAAAATAAAGCCACTGGTGGGGGAGAGACCAAGACGGCTAGCTTCTGTTGACCGGGTACGTGTTGCAGGTCATCCTGCTTTACTGCTATGGTTCTAATGACAGAAGCCCTTTAATAGAAAAGAGGATGAGACCTACCAGAGTTCTGCTCCCAGACTCCAACAGTGTTCAAAAATGAATAAAACTTGTCTGGTGAAATGGATAGCTCTTTGCTTTCTACTCATAGACTTCAGTTTTTGGTATTTAAAGGATTTTTATTTGGTTTTGCACAATTAAAGGAGTTCTCCGGGCTTTTAATATTGATGACCTATCCTCAGGATAGGTCATCAATATCAGATCGGCGAGGTCAGCTGTATGAAGAGACGGCGAGCGCAGTGTTGCACGTGCTGTCTCCCTTCTTTCTTCCTGCTGCTTTGCCGTAGATACAGCAGCAGCAGAAGGAAGAGATAAAGCAGACGCACGTGCGCATGGCGCGCGCCTTCCCTCCATACAGCTGATAAGCGGGTGTGCCAGGTGTCGGACCCCCACCGATCTGATATTGATGACCTATCCTTAGGATAGGTCATCAATATTAAAAGCCGGAGAACACCTTTAAGTCATACGGGCAAAAATGAACAGAGGAAAATCATCAAACCTAATAGTACGCTTTACAACGCAGGTTAAGAGATCATATAGCGTCACAGTACGCCTGAGAGCCAGGTGGAAGACATTTAATGGTAAACTCAAAGTTTGATAACCTGTCTTGCTACTGCAGTCTGTCCATTCTCTTAATTACCTTGGCCGCCCTCCCCTCCATTTGTTTTCCATGAAGGAGAGACATACACTAGTGTGAACTGTGACTTTTTCTGCTCATTTTATGCGAGTGAGCTGCTGTATTTGGCTGCCATTGAATGTTGGCATCCACAGTAAGCATAACCTCCCTGGAGGAAATTGACTTTCAAGTACTTTTAGTCAATCCGAACTTGAGTTAATAGACCCAATTATCTTGTGATCTTTCCACATAAGAAACCCAGATACCTACATTAATCAGCGGGACAAGGCGGAATTCGGGGAGATTATACGTCCTGTCAATTGAAAGGAATTAATTACAGCAACATGTGAAGTGAATAAACGGACAAATAAGAGACACAATTACAAGAGAACAAGAAAGATTTAATGTCTATCAAGGAGGGAGAAAATGTAATTTATAACGTTAAACACTTCACCATTTGTAGGCTTCACTGCCGTAATTGATGTCACATCTCTGTTTTTCCTGTTTTATATTCATGAGAAATGATTGTAGATACATGGCTGATTTTTAGACCGTAATAAGAATGGTAAAACCTATTCCTGCTAGTGCAAAACCAGCTAATGAGGAGCTTAACAAGACTAAACAGTACTGTAAAGTGTGCACGCAAGCTGTTCACCGAACCGTCATAAGGGGGCACTGTATAACAGATGTCGGTTACAGCTGTCCACACCATGGACACTTACGGGTGTGGCCTTTGATCTCTACATGGTACCCCACTCAAGGATGATGCAGGGACATGGACAAAGCTCAAATTGAGACATATATTTCTATGTATGCTTAGCAAAAGGTTTTTCAGGTTATTGATATTGATATCTTCAATATCAGATCAGTGGGGGGCGCCACCGATCAGCTGTTTTTGGTAGCTGCCAGAACTAACTATGCTGAGTAGTGCCCATACTGGGTTACTGCAGCCCAGGTACAAATTCACTTGAATGGGGGCCGAACTGCAGTAACCAGCCATGGCCGCTATGCAGAGAATGGAGCTGAGCGTCTGGGTCCGGCTGCCAAAAACAACTGAGCATCGGGGATGCCAGACCCCCACCGATCTGATAATGATGAGGCCATCAATATCTGTAACCCACAAAACCGCTTTAAGCCAAATGAGAAGTAAATTGTCCTACAAGGACATATATCATCCCTGCCCCAGAGAGACCCAGTAATATACAAAAGTGTTTATTACAAGACAGTGGCAACTCCATGACATGACATGTCCTGCCACTGAATCCAACTAAAGCAGCCATTTATTAGCTGAAGGGTCAAGTGATTTGGTTTGCAAAGATTGCAATGTTCATAATCAGTAGTTACTCATTGCACTAAATAGGTGGATATTCTATCGATATGCCGCTACCGCTAACTCCTCAGATGTGCCTGTTCGGGCTAGTTGATGAGGAGGTTTATCCTCATCATACGAGGATTTTCTTGAGGGAGACCTTGTTCTTTGCAAGAAAAGCTATAGCGATTCGATGGATGGGGGAGAGAAAACCTACTCTCAATCAATGGAAAGTGTTAGTTAATAGTGCCGTGTCCTATGAGAATATTGTGTTTAAGAATAGGGGGTGTCCTCAGAAGTTTAGCAAAGTTTGGGCCAATTGGTGTTCGTCCTCGCAAACTATCTATTCTGCTCCCCGATTTGTTAATGATCTCAACGCAGCAATTGGTTAATCATGCCCCACTACCATCCGTCTTCTGCACTGTACCTGACGATCCGCTCTGCAATGATGTTTTACCCTACGTCACAATTCTCTGTACCATTACTTATGATATGCGATTGGCGATGTTCTTGTTTGTATCCATATTTATGTATATGACTGTACTTTGTAGTTTTTGATTATTCGTTCAATAAAACGAGTTTTAAAAAAAAATAGATGGATATTCTAGAGCAGTGTTCCTAAACTCCAGTCCTCAGGGCCCACCTACCGGTCATGATTTGAGAATATCCCACAGAAGGAATACCTGTGGTAAGTCCTGATGCAGTGACACTAATTATATCACCTGCTCAATACTAAGGAAATCCTGAAAACATGACCGGCAGCTGGGCCCTGAGGACCGGAATTGATGAACCCTGTTGTAGAGCGTATACTGATATCTCCTATATTATTCCAGGAACATTTGGCCAGGCAGATCCATGGGAGGTATTTACCCCAGCGTCTTGGAAACATCCCATGGTGCCATATGAAATCCTCATTGACCCAGAGAGCATGCCCGTGCACCCTGTGCTGGAGGAGCCCACAAACGAACCAGAGGAAAATGCTTCTCAAGAAAAAGAGGAACCAAATGAAACATCAGATATAAAGGTCTGGAGGACAATGAATAGTTAATAGTCAAAATATGAGGATTCAGGAATAGGCACAGAGAGCAGCAGTGTAGGTAGTAGACCGGATCTGGCATCATGATATTCATTATTAAACTGTTTGTCTTACGTTGGCTTTTCATGGCTAAGATGGGATTAACCATAGTGCCAGCCAGGATGAATGGACTTGTGGAAACATCTGAGTGGTCTACGCTCCACAGTTTCTGTGGCTCCTATAGCGGTGAATGGGAGCTACACCAATACACAAACAGCAAACTACTCCTGAGTTACTGTAACGCCACCTCCCCTGGCCGGCACTTATTACGGTTATCCCCATCTCAACCATTAAAACCCGACATGGGACAACCCCTTTAATGGAAGCCTTAACACCAGCGTGAACATCTCTATCTTCTCTTCTGCCAAAGAGGTGGGCAGCCGTTACTAGATTGTCTTGTCCTGGGATGGGGAAGGTTAGGGTTTTACAAGTAACAGCAGGGGTGCCATTTCTTTTTTTACTATAGGGGTCACCTCTTCACCATGCACACTCTGCATCGAACGATGCCTTAGGAATTCCAGAAAACATTGCCTGTGCAGAAAGCTCTCGACCGTGTTCGTTAATAAATATCCACCATCTAGTTCATGCGTCGCTCTCATTAAGGCCTCTAATTAGCAATATCATTCTTTTACATTGCCTCTGTGCACTTGACTCTCCCATTTTATTGTACTGTGATGTATTTTGCAGAATGAAATAAGCTACAATGCAAAATCCTTACTGCTAACTATAACCGAAGAAGATATCCAAGAGGAAATCAACAAGCAGGATCTCTCTCACGGCAATGGAAAACGGTGAGACGTCCAATGTGACATGATTATTTCCAGAGGGTGTCACCTATACCTTAAAAGGGAGCTCCAACCTCCACCCTTACTTGAGCTCACTTGGCTCGGTGGATGTGTGCTGACATTGACTCCATAGATGCGTGACAGTTACCAGTGACATTTCCACCGATCAGGAGAACAGAAGCCATGTGCTCCTTTGGGCACTCCCTAAATCAGGAATGCCCAACCTGCAGCCCTCCAGCTCTTGCAAAACTACAACTCTCAGCATGCCTGGACAGTCTAAAGCTATTAGGGCATGCTAGTAGTTGTAGTTTTGTAACATGCCCTAAATGAATGGAGCGGCTGGTTGAGCCGCTCTATTCATTCTCTGTAGGGCTGCTAGAAGTAGCCGAGCGTTGTATTCAACTATCTTCGGCAGTCCTATAGAGTTGTATAGAGCGGCAGTGGACAGACATTGACATTTTCAGAAAACTAATAAATTCACTTAAAGGGGTCGGCCATTTTCTGGCTACTTGTGACCAATGAGTATGTAAGATGACTATATGACACTAATTTAACCTTTGTCAATATTCTGTGCCATTTGCTATATTTGTTATACTGTGTCCTCTTGCTTGGCAGATCTGTGCTGTCTGCATAGAGGTCCTGTCCATAAGATGGCCGCTGATGGAGGGTCACGTGACCAGACACATCACTCAGCCTCCTCCATTCAAACAATTGGGAGAGATGTATTAAAACTGGGTGCAAAGTAAAACTGGCTAAGTCGCAAACTATAGGCGCTCTAAAAAATGAAAGGTGGAATCTTTTCCTTAGCACAAATTTTGATAAATATCCCCCACTGCACTAAAATCCCAACAGTACAGATGGCAGGTATAAAGTATAATGGAGAAGGCGGAGTGATGTGTATGGTCACATGATCCTCCATCAGCAGCCATTTTATCGACAGGACCTCCTTGTGGACAGCACAAAAGACTTGGCTAACAAAGGCATACCTTATGAAATACAGAAAATGGCGCAGAATATCATCAAAGGCTTTATTAGTAAGTGCCATATAGGGATCTTACAAACACATTCATCTACAGTAGCCAGAAAGTGTCCAACCCTTTAATCAAAAAAGAGATTTTGAGACAAGGAAAAACTAAACACCTATCAAACTGGTGTAAAGTAGAACTGGCTTAGTTACCCATAGCAACCAATCAGATTCCACCTTTCATTTTTCAGAGCTTCTTTATAAAATGAAAGATGGAATCTCATTGGTTGCTATGGGCAACTAAGCCAGTTCTACTTTACACTAGTTTGATAAATGACCCCGCTAGTCCAAAGCATGTAACGACAGGACAGTGGAAGTCCGGACAATTGCTAAAACAAACTAGTCATAGGCCTCACAGATTTCTCCTTCTGGATGGCCATCCCCTCTACCTCTTATGCTTTTTTCCCATAGAGGGTTAATATATAATATAATGTTATAGTATATCACTAGAATATGCCAAACATTAGGATAGGTTAAAGTTACATACAGTAGTTGCATAGTTATTATGATAAAAAAGACACATAAATCCGTCAAGTTCAACCAAGGTGTAAGAGGGGATGTGAATTTTAAGAAAGGGGAGTGACACTCCCGTATTTCTACACATTTTCACAAGCATTAATGTCATTTACTTTTAAGAATTCATCTAAACCCTTTTTAAAACTGTCCACTATTCCTGCTGTGACCACGTCCTGAGGAAGTCTATTCCACAGATTCACAGTTCTTACCGTAAAGAAGTTTTGACCCTTCTAGAGGCAGAGGCAGTGCTCCCTTGTCTTTTGAAGGCATTTTACATGGAACAGTAAAATAGACGTCTCTTCTCAAGACTAAAATAATTAAATTTATTTAATCTTTCTTCATAACTAGAACCCTCCATGCCCCTTATCAGTTTAATAGAAAAAAGATTCAAGCAGCACTCCACATACCCTTTCATAGGTAACGTCTCTCTGTTAGGTACCGGAGCTTCGGTCCTAGGTTGGTGCAAGCAGATAGGGACTCAGACCAAGGTCCCAAACAACTGTAGAAAAGGAAATCCGCAGCACTCCTCAAATTCCTTATCATCCAAAGGTTTATTCACAGGCAGCAAGTACAGGCGACGTTTCGACCCGTAAGTCTTTATCAAGCCATAACACATACAACAATGACACCCTTTAAATATCCCCCAGTGCAATTTGATTGGTGTAGACATACATAATTAAAAGCAATCGCCAATTGAATACGTGTACCTGGTTCCACATGTTTCTCCGGTCAGGTGTGGGCTTGGTCGTGGCGTACCGGAAGTGACACTGCGCAGGTGTCACTATATTTTAAGATAGGTGACGCCCCAAGGGCCGTCCCATCCAATCAGGAGGAGAGCATGTCCGTAGCGTCATCTGTTGCTATAATGGTGGAAAGACTGATACCCTCCAATGGAAAAAACCAACTAGTGACGTCACTGGTTGCCGGGTAAAAGGGGAAATAATCATCCTAGCCATCCGGCTGGATTCCCACAGTTTTGCGCTAAACATACCTATATTGCCTTACTCCAGAATCAGTCGGGATTCAACTCGGATCCTTCTCAATATTTATCAAGTGTATCGCAAAATTAGAGTGCGATCATGTGACTTAGTCACATGACCTATCACCAGGCAACCAAACTGTTTATACATGCGTCACAGAGGTCCTAGACCAAAAGAGGGAAAAGAATACACCACCAAAATAGTTCTCCCAATACTTCCAATTGTATTTTATTCATATTAATTAATAAATCACCACGGTAGACAAAGAAGTTGTTCATTCTTGCATACTTTCTGTCTAGGTATCGCCACGTAATACCCACACTTGAACACCAGATCCACATAGGACACGCACGATCTCTACAATTCAAGAGAGACAAAACAAAAAATTAGCGAATGCAGATAAAACCAAATCACAACACAATAAATGTTGGGCACATTTCTTATATGAAGTTATACAACGGATGACGAAAGATCGCAATAAGTAGCTCAAAGAAAAATATGTAATCCAAAGTCCCTATTTAATCCCCTAGGCTCTAAAGTGTCCAGCCTGTGGATCCATTTCAATTCCAGTTTTTTGAGCATAGTCGCACGGTCACCACCCCTACGGGGTTGTGGTACCCCATCAATGATGCGAAATTTCAACTGTGACACACTATGTCTAAACTTAAAGAAGTGCTCAGGAACAGGGAGTTCAAGGGCCTCGCAGCGTATTTTAGATTTATGTTGAGTAAGCCTCCTTTTGACCTCCTGTGTGGTCTCACCCACATACAGGAGGCCACAGGGACATTGGAGAACATATATCACATAGGAGGAACAACAAGTGTAGTTACTCCCAATGCGATACCGCACCCCTGTACGTGGGTGAGTGAAGGAGTCCCCTTTGATCATACTATTACAGTGGCAACAATTAAGGCATGGGTAACACCCTGAGCGTGTAGTTATCCCCTGTCTAACATTCTGATCGGCATGGACCAATCTATCTTTCAAATTCGATGTTCTTTTATATGACAGGAGTGGCGGTAGCTGGAATTCGGGCACATTCGGAAACGCTTGTTTAAGTAAGCCCCAATTTTTCGTACAATAGTGGCAATTTTATTGCTATAACCAGTATAGCTCGTGACTAAGGGAATTCTTTTCTGAACCCTTTTAGCACCCCTGGGTCCCAATAGATCCTGTCGTTCCAGTCTTTTAGTATGTTCAAGATGCCTCTCAACTAAGGAAGATGGATAACCCCTTTGTATGAACTTTTGTCCCATCGTGACCAGTCCACTTTCAACATAAGTGTCCTCACTAACTATCCTACGTACCCTCAGGAGCTGACTAAATGGCAAGGATTCAACCATTCGTCTAGGGTGGAAACTTTGAAAATGCAGGATGCTGTTCCTATCAGTAGGTTTTATAAAAGATTAGTTTGTAGGCTACCGGCCGTTGGATAAACAACAGTGTCTAGAAATTGTAGTTTTTCAGAGGAACAAACCATAGTGAACTGAAGTTCCTCATAAACCATGTTCACCTGGGACAAAAAGTTCATCAACTGTGTTTCGGAGGCACTCCAGACGAAGAAGATATCATCTATATATCTCATCCAGCCCCTCACAAATTGGAAGGGGCTGGATGGATATATAAATGTCTCCTCGAATACTGCCATATAAATGTTCGCATACGACGGGGCCACATTGGACCCCATCGCGGTCCCCTACATTGAACAAAAAAATTATTTCTGAACATAAAGTAATTACAGGTAAGTACCACCTCTAGCAATGACAGGATAAATTGTGAACTACGTGGAGTATAGTCAGAAGTCTGTAGAACATGCTGTACTGCTCGTAGACCCTTGTCGTGGTCAATACTCGTATAGAGGCCAACCACGTCAAAGGATACGAGAATGTCACCCTCTGCAAATTGGAGGTCCGTAAGCCGTTCCAAAAAGTGGGTAGTATCCCTCACATATGATTTGGTGTTAATAGCAAATTCCTGCAGTACCTTGTCCAAAAAAATTGCAATGGGAGAAAATATAGAGTTCATGCCAGAAACTATTGGGCGCCCGGTGGATTATCCCTGTCCTTGTGTATTTTGGGCAGGGTATAAATCACCGGGGTCACCGGGTGCTTCTCTATCAGATAATCATGAAGGGCCTCATCGATGATGTCCTCCGCATATGCGTCATCGACCAATAGTTTAATCCTACGCATAAATTCAAATTTCGGATCATGGTCAAGATGGCGATACACGGCGGCATCACCGAGTTGCCTCTCAATTTCTCCCTCATACTTTTGGACATCCATCACCACGAGGGCTCCCCCTTATCGGCGGGTTTAACAATAATTTCACTCCTCTGACAAAGATCCCTGAGTGCCTGCCTATCATCCATTGATAAATTGGATTTAAACCGTGTATGTTGTATCTGGTTCCTAACTCCATCTATTTCTTTCTTTACTAATGAGATATAGGCTTCAACTACATTATTAGAAGAAGGGGGTTGAAATGAGCTCTTAATATATAGGCCAAAGTCCCTTAATCTAAACCTATCTTTTTACTATCAACCACCTTGGTACTTGAGTCATCCGACTCAGAAAAAAAGGCTCTCAGTCTTAGACGGCGAAAAAGGCATACAAGTCCACTTCCAGTTGGAACCAGTCCATTGGGGAGGACGGGCAAAACGACAGACCCCTATTAAGGAGAGAGAGTTCGGCATTTGTAAGTACTTTAGAAGAGATATTTACCACTATGTTGTTGGACGTGGTTTGGCTGGACCCATCTCTTTCACTGATGGAGCCTGTTTCTGTCTGTTCGGATTCAATGGTGGCTTCCTGGATCGGGTTAGTATGCCACCGTCTCCACCGTCTGTGCCGCCGTCCGCCCCTCCTTTGTCGTCTTTTAACTTCTCCTGTCTTCGTCCCAAAAAGAAGGCGAAGGGTCCTCACTGTAATCCTCTGACGAGTCAGTAGTGGTAAAATCACCGCCTCCCACTCGATTCTGTGGTTTTGGTCTGGATTTCATGCGTTTTGTAGCTTGTTTCATTCTTTTGCCTGTCGTTGTCCGGTATACCTCGCCTCTCGTGTAATCTTCGAGATCACGAAACCATTTCTGGCGCTTAGTGGTCTCGATATTCACACGATATTTCTGAAAGTCCGTGGCTATTCGTTCTAGTATGGTGGTAGATTCAGACCTAGAGACCAAAGAGGCCAACTGTGTCTCTAGGTCAAGGACAGTTTTCTTTTTCCCTTGGATCTCCACCTGTAGGAAGTCCATATTAAGGAGCATAATGTCCATAGAATATCGGTTTGAGATGGCCTCAAACTTAGTGCAAAAGTCCTTATTATGGGGTAAGAGGATAGGCCTTAGGTGGGACCTTAAGCCTCTAGGAATGCGCTCTGCCTTATAGTATTCGCGCAATGTAGATAGATGTAACTCATGCGAGATAAGCGATTTATTGGCATTCTCCAATCTCCGTTTCACCAAATCAGCTGTAGGGGTATTAAGAAAACCTCCTTCCCCTATGTCATCACCCAGGATGCGAGCCACGTCTTCATCCGTGTAAAACAAGCTATTTGCTGCCGCCATTGTTTAGAAGTGAGAATAACAAATAAGCCAAGAGTCCATTCAATATGGGTGCACGCTTGTGGGTCCCAGAACAATAGAAAAAGATTCAAGCAGCACTCCACATACCCTTTCATAGGTAACGTCTCTCTGTTAGGTACCGGAGCTTCGGTCCTAGGTTGGTGCAAGCAGATAGGGACTCAGACCAAGGTCCCAAACAACTGTAGAAAAGGAAATCCGCAGCACTCCTCAAATTCCTTATCATCCAAAGGTTTATTCACAGGCAGCAAGTACAGGCGACGTTTCGACCCGTAAGTCTTTATCAAGCCATAACACATACAACAATGACACCCTTTAAATATCCCCAGTGCAATTTGATTGGTGTAGACATACATAATTAAAAGCAATCGCCAATTGAATACGTGTACCTGGTTCCACATGTTTCTCCGGTCAGGTGTGGGCTTGGTCGTGGCGTACCGGAAGTGACACTGCGCAGGTGTCACTATATTTTAAGATAGGTGACGCCCCAAGGGCCGTCCCATCCAATCAGGAGGAGAGCATGTCCGTAGCGTCATCTGTTGCTATAATGGTGGAAAGACTGATACCCTCCAATGGAAAAAACCAACTAGTGACGTCACTGGTTGCCGGGTAAAAGGGAAATAATCATCCTAGCCATCCGGCTGGATTCCCACAGTTTTGCGCTAAACATACCTATATTGCCTTACTCCAGAATCAGTCGGGATTCAACTCGGATCCTTCTCAATATTTATCAAGTGTATCGCAAAATTAGAGTGCGATCATGTGACTTAGTCACATGACCTATCACCAGGCAACCAAACTGTTTATACATGCGTCACAGAGGTCCTAGACCAAAAGAGGGGAAAAGAATACACCACCAAAATAGTTCTCCCAATACTTCCAATTGTATTTTATTCATATTAATTAATAAATCACCACGGTAGACAAAGAAGTTGTTCATTCTTGCATACTTTCTGTCTAGGTATCGCCACGTAATACCCACACTTGAACACCAGATCCACATAGGACACGCACGATCTCTACAATTCAAGAGAGACAAAACAAAAAATTAGCGAATGCAGATAAAACCAAATCACAACACAATAAATGTTGGGCACATTTCTTATATGAAGTTATACAACGGATGACGAAAGATCGCAATAAGTACGCCACGACCAAGCCCACACCTGACCGGAGAAACATGTGGAACCAGGTACACGTATTCAATTGGCGATTGCTTTTAATTATGTATGTCTACACCAATCAAATTGCACTGGGGGATATTTAAAGGGTGTCATTGTTGTATGTGTTATGGCTTGATAAAGACTTACGGGTCGAAACGTCGCCTGTACTTGCTGCCTGTGAATAAACCTTTGGATGATAAGGAATTTGAGGAGTGCTACGGATTTCCTTTCTACAGTTGTTTGGGACCTTGGTCTGAGTCCCTATCTGCTTGCACCAACCTAGGACCGAAGCTCCGGTACCTAACAGAGACGTTACCTATGAAAGGGTATGTGGAGTGCTGCTTGAATCTTTTTCTATTGTTCTGGGACCCACAAGCGTGCACCCATATTGAATGGACTCTTGGCTTATTTGTTATTCTCACTTCTAAACAATGGCGGCAGCAAATAGCTTGTTTTACACGGATGAAGACGTGGCTCGCATCCTGGGTGATGACATAGGGGAAGGAGGTTTTCTTAATACCCCTACAGCTGATTTGGTGAAACGGGAGATTGAGAATGCCAATAAATCGCTTATCTCGCATGAGTTACATCTATCTACATTGCGCGAATACTATAAGGCAGAGCGCATTCCTAGAGGCTTAAGGTCCCACCTAAGGCCTATCCTCTTACCCCATAATAAGGACTTTTGCACTAAGTTTGAGGCCATCTCAAACCGATATTCTATGGACATTATGCTCCTTAATATGGACTTCCTACAGGTGGAGATCCAAGGGAAAAGAAAACTGTCCTTGACCTAGAGACACAGTTGGCCTCTTTGGTCTCTAGGTCTGAATCTACCACCATACTAGAACGAATAGCCACGGACTTTCAGAAATATCGTGTGAATATCGAGACCACTAAGCGCCAGAAATGGTTTCGTGATCTCGAAGATTACACGAGAGGCGAGGTATACCGGACAACGACAGGCAAAAGAATGAAACAAGCTACAAAACGCATGAAATCCAGACCAAAACCACAGAATCGAGTGGGAGGCGGTGATTTTACCACTACTGACTCGTCAGAGGATTACAGTGAGGACCCTTCGCCTTCTTTTTGGGACGAAGACAGGAGAAGTTAAAAGACGACAAAGGAGGGGCGGACGGCGGCACAGACGGTGGAGACGGTGGCATACTAACCCGATCCAGGAAGCCACCATTGAATCCGAACAGACAGAAACAGGCTCCATCAGTGAAAGAGATGGGTCCAGCCAAACCACGTCCAACAACATAGTGGTAAATATCTCTTCTAAAGTACTTACAAATGCCGAACTCTCTCTCCTTAATAGGGGTCTGTCGTTTTGCCCGTCCTCCCCAATGGACTGGTTCCAACTGGAAGTGGACTTGTATGCCTTTTTCGCCGTCTAAGACTGAGAGCCTTTTTTCTGAGTCGGATGACTCAAGTACCAAGGTGGTTGATAGTAAAAAGATAGGTTTAGATTAAGGGACTTTGGCCTATATATTAAGAGCTCATTTCAACCCCTTCTTCTAATAATGTAGTTGAAGCCTATATCTCATTAGTAAAGAAAGAAATAGATGGAGTTAGGAACCAGATACAACATACACGGTTTAAATCCAATTTATCAATGGATGATAGGCAGGCACTCAGGGATCTTTGTCAGAGGAGTGAAATTATTGTTAAACCCGCCCGATAAGGGGAGCCCTCGTGGTGATGGATGTCCAAAAGTATGAGGGAGAAATTGAGAGGCAACTCGGTGATGCCGCCGTGTATCGCCATCTTGACCATGATCCGAAATTTGAATTTATGCGTAGGATTAAACTATTGGTCGATGACGCATATGCGGAGGACATCATCGATGAGGCCCTTCATGATTATCTGATAGAGAAGCACCCGGTGACCCCGGTGATTTATACCCTGCCCAAAATACACAAGGACAGGGATAATCCACCGGGCGCCCAATAGTTTCTGGCATGAACTCTATATTTTCTCCCATTGCAATTTTTTTGGACAAGGTACTGCAGGAATTTGCTATTAACACCAAATCATATGTGAGGATACTACCCACTTTTTGGAGCGGCTACGGACCTCCAATTTGCAGAGGGTGACATTCTCGTATCCTTTGACGTGGTTGGCCTCTATACGAGTATTGACCACGACAAGGGTCTACGAGCAGTACAGCATGTTCTACAGACTTCTGACTATACTCCACGTAGTTCACAATTTATCCTGTCATTGCTAGAGGTGGTACTTACCTGTAATTACTTTATGTTCAGAAATAATTTTTTGTTCAATGTAGGGGGACCGCGATGGGGTCCAATGTGGCCCCGTCGTATGCGAACATTTATATGGCAGTATTCGAGGAGACATTTATATATCCATCCAGCCCCTTCCAATTTGTGAGGGGCTGGATGAGATATATAGATGATATCTTCTTCGTCTGGAGTGCCTCCGAAACACAGTTGATGAACTTTTTGTCCCAGGTGAACATGGTTTATGAGGAACTTCAGTTCACTATGGTTTGTTCCTCTGAAAAACTACAATTTCTAGACACTGTTGTTTATCCAACGGCCGGTAGCCTACAAACTAATCTTTTTATAAAACCTACTGATAGGAACAGCATCCTGCATTTTCAAAGTTTCCACCCTAGACGAATGGTTGAATCCTTGCCATTTAGTCAGCTCCTGAGGGTACGTAGGATAGTTAGTGAGGACACTTATGTTGAAAGTGGACTGGTCACGATGGGACAAAAGTTCATACAAAGGGGTTATCCATCTTCCTTAGTTGAGAGGCATCTTGAACATACTAAAAGACTGGAACGACAGGATCTATTGGGACCCAGGGGTGCTAAAAGGGTTCAGAAAAGAATTCCCTTAGTCACGAGCTATACTGGTTATAGCAATAAAATTGCCACTATTGTACGAAAAAATTGGGGCTTACTTAAACAAGCGTTTCCGAATGTGCCCGAATTCCAGCTACCGCCACTCCTGTCATATAAAAGAACATCGAATTTGAAAGATAGATTGGTCCATGCCGATCAGAATGTTAGACAGGGGATAACTACACGCTCAGGGTGTTACCCATGCCTTAATTGTTGCCACTGTAATAGTATGATCAAAGGGACTCCTTCACTCACCCACGTACAGGGGTGCGGTATCGCATTGGGAGTAACTACACTTGTTGTTCCTCCTATGTGATATATGTTCTCCAATGTCCCTGTGGCCTCCTGTATGTGGGTGAGACCACACAGGAGGTCAAAAGGAGGCTTACTCAACATAAATCTAAAATACGCTGCGAGGCCCTTGAACTCCCTGTTCCTGAGCACTTCTTTAAGTTTAGACATAGTGTGTCACAGTTGAAATTTCGCATCATTGATGGGGTACCACAACCCCGTAGGGGTGGTGACCGTGCGACTATGCTCAAAAAACTGGAATTGAAATGGATCCACAGGCTGGACACTTTAGAGCCTAGGGGATTAAATAGGGACTTTGGATTACATATTTTTCTTTGAGCTACTTATTGCGATCTTTCGTCATCCGTTGTATAACTTCATATAAGAAATGTGCCCAACATTTATTGTGTTGTGATTTGGTTTTATCTGCATTCGCTAATTTTTTGTTTTGTCTCTCTTGAATTGTAGAGATCGTGCGTGTCCTATGTGGATCTGGTGTTCAAGTGTGGGTATTACGTGGCGATACCTAGACAGAAAGTATGCAAGAATGAACAACTTCTTTGTCTACCGTGGTGATTTATTAATTAATATGAATAAAATACAATTGGAAGTATTGGGAGAACTATTTTGGTGGTGTATTCTTTTCCCTCTTTTGGTCTAGGACCTCTGTGACGCATGTATAAACAGTTTGGTTGCCTGGTGATAGGTCATGTGACTAAGTCACATGATCGCACTCTAATTTTGCGATACACTTGATAAATATTGAGAAGGATCCGAGTTGAATCCCGACTGATTCTGGAGTAAGGCAATATAGGTATGTTTAGCGCAAAACTGTGGGAATCCAGCCGGATGGCTAGGATGATTATTTCCCCTTTTACCCGGCAACCAGTGACGTCACTAGTTGGTTTTTCCATTGGAGGGTATCAGTCTTTCCACCATTATAGCAACAGATGACGCTACGGACATGCTCTCCTCCTGATTGGATGGGACGGCCCTTGGGGCGTCACCTATCTTAAAATATAGTGACACCTGCGCAGTGTCACTTCCGGTACGCCACGACCAAGCCCACACCTGACCGGAGAAACATGTGGAACCAGGTACACGTATTCAATTGGCGATTGCTTTTAATTATGTATGTCTACACCAATCAAATTGCACTGGGGGATATTTAAAGGGTGTCATTGTTGTATGTGTTATGGCTTGATAAAGACTTACGGGTCGAAACGTCGCCTGTACTTGCTGCCTGTGAATAAACCTTTGGATGATAAGGAATTTGAGGAGTGCTGCGGATTTCCTTATCAGTTTAGTCGCTCTCCTTTGTACTTTTTTCAGCTCCAGGGCACCCTTTCTATGGACTGGTGCCCAGAACTGAACTGCATATTCCAGATGAGGCCGGACCAACGCTTTGTGAAGTGGTAATATCACATCCCTGTCCCGCGAGTCCATACCTCGTTTAATGCATGACAATATCCTGGTGGCCTTAGAAGCAGCTGATTGAGATTTTATGCTGTTATTCTATCTATGATCTACAAGGACACCCAGATTCTTCTCTGCAAGTGACTCTCCCACTGTTACCCTCCCCCAGGACATATATTGCACGCAAATTATTTGTACCCAGGTGCATAACTTAACATTTATCCACATTGAACCTCATTTGCCAAGTAGATGCCCAAACATTTAGAGTGTCCAAGTCAGCTTGTAGTTTTTGGACATCTTCCATACAGTATACTGAACAGTACTACATAGCTTGTTGTCATCTTGGTGTCTAGTTCTACCCCTGGACCTTCATCGGACCAGAGAGTGAAGGGAAAGAAATTCTCTTAAGACCCCATTGTTTTGCCAAACCCACTGAGAACGGCAGGTTTGGCCGACAGTCTAATGTGTATGGGGAGCCTCCGACTTTCCCTTAACAGATGATGCAAGGGCCTGGCAGAGTGTTTTTCCAGTTCTCCCCATCAAATAATCATACACGTTTGGCCGAAACCAAACATGTACATTTGTGGGGGAGTCGGTAGAGATAGATGTGGGCCAAACTGAATATATATGTGCTGGAGAGTCAGCCCTATGACGGATCTCAATACCAGAAAAAAAACGCTTTCGTTTTGTCCCCATACATTGTCGATGGGGACAAAACGTAACTGAACAGAACTGAATGCTCCAAAATGCGTTCTGTTCCGTTCTCATACTGGAGAGCAAACTGCAGCATGCGGATCCGTCCCCCATTGACTTTCAATGGAGTTCATGACGGATGCAGATGGTTGTGTTATCAGAAACGAAGCGTTTTTGCTGAACCTTGCCGGATCCAGTAAAAAAAGCTAGTGTGCAATTAGCCTAAGGGCTCATGCACACGGCCGTTGTGTGCCTGTCGCCGTATTGCGGCCCACATACGGCAGGTCTGCAATACACGTGCACCGGCCCATGTGTACTCCACATCACGGACGCGAACCCATTCACTTGAATGGGTCTGCAATCACGGAGATGCGGAACGGAAGCACGGATCGGAACCCCACGGAAGCACTACGGAGTGCTTCTGTGGTGTTTCTGGCCGTGGCTCCACACCGCAAAAAAATGGTCGTGTGCATGAGCCCTAAATCTTACATCAACTAAAATGAAATGAGAAGCATGGCTAGGAATGGATAGCTATTTAAAGGGACTGTGAAAACTGAGGCCGTGTAATACAGCTGTAGAGCCGATTGCTTCAAGTCCTGATCATTTACCTCCATAAATGCCATTGCTAGCCACGCCTGATTCCACAAAAAAAAAGAAAAAACACAACCAAAAAAAAACATTGAAACAAAAGAAAAAATGGCATAAATTAAGGAAAATTTCTGGATCTTATGTAGACAAATACCTTAGAGATAGATGTTTATTAATAGTTTGACATAATATCTGAGCAAAATTGCATACCATGTGGATGTACTGTATTTAATGTGAAAATCCATTACTATCAAAATGGCGCCAAAAAGTGGCGCAGTGGTTGTGATGGACACATATTACTAAAATGTTATCAGCGCCTGATATGTATACAATATTAGCAGGTAATCGCATGGCC
Source organism: Bufotes viridis (assembly GCA_033119425.1). Lineage (NCBI taxonomy): Eukaryota > Metazoa > Chordata > Amphibia > Anura > Bufonidae > Bufotes > Bufotes viridis. The sequence goes on along the minus strand of CM065591.1, from coordinate 459,073,603 downwards.
AGAATACTGAAATGTATGTCACCGTTACTTACTGATGGCCTTAGGCCTCATGCACACGACTGTTGTTTGTTTTTGCGTCCGTTCCGTTTTTTTTGACGGATAGGATGCTTCCCCATTTATTTCAATGGGTCCGTCAAAAAATGTGGATGGTTAACCAGTTTTGTTCCGCATCCGTGGTCCGTGTTTACATTCCGTCAAAAAAATAGAGCATGTCCTATTTTTTTCACGTTTGCGGGCAAGGATAGGTATTATTACAATGGATCTGCCCAAAAAACGGATCCGCCCAAAAGAACGGTCCGTCATCCTTTTTTTTGGGCAGACGCAAAATTTGCGGACGCAAAACACATACGGTCGTGTGCATGAGGCCTTAGACTAATTAGAGTTATTGATCAGAAACAGAGTGAATATATGACCGTAAATGAACCTGTCACACCTATCATTTACGGGCTCCCAAAGGTACACAAAGGGATCTCACCCCCTCCACTGAGGCTTATTGTTTCAGGGGTGGGCTCTCTTTGTAAAAAATTTGGGGGCATGGTTGGACAGCCTTTTGCAGGCCTTGGTTTGCAGAGTACCAGGGTATCCTAAAGACACTAAAGAGGTTTTATGCAATCTGCATCAAAAAATCTGGCATAAGGAGAATTGGTGGTTAAGTTGTGATGTCACAGCGCTATATCCTTAAGTTGTGATGTCACAGCGCTATATCCTTAAGTTGTGATGTCACAGCGCTATATCCTTAAGTTGTGATGTCACAGCGCTATATCCTTTGTTACACATTTTCATTATGCAGGCCCTTAAATACCATACCATGTATAGGAACATATACAATTGCCACAAGGCACTAATCCCTTTATTTAACTTGGGTATTAAAACATAACTTTTATTGTAATAAATGTATCAATAAGAAACCCAAAGGTTATATATTAAAAACGCTGTGATGCCTACTGTGGAAAAAAGGAAAAGGGAAGAAAACTATGGGAAACTCGGGGCTGTGCACTGCTACCCGTGAGTCCCAAATACAGGAGCTTGGAGTGGGGTGACAATGCTGCGCACTAAGAATGTGCGCAGCGCATGCGCTCTATGGGACATCTCTGACCAGGTCAGTATGACAAAGTCCAGACGCATCTAGTCTTTGCGCAGACATTTGAGCCCGAGTCATCTGGCTGTCTATATACTAAGATCTGGCGCATCGTAGTGTGCGCAAGTCATGCGCAGTACAGATGTCTAGTATCGGAATGTACACTATCTTCTCGCGCAGGAGTTGATGCGCAGGTCGTCATCGCGCTACCTATCGCGCTATTGGTGGCTGTCCCTGAGGCATCATGGGCACCTCTGTTCATTGGTGGCTAGTTATGATTGACACTAGTTAGGTACCTCTCACGGGTTGGGCTCGATATAGCCCCTAATTGAGTGGTTGGAAGGCAGTCTACGTCACTTCAGGAGGTTTTATAAACTCCAGTAACGGCGATTATTCATCACTGCCCGTTTTTCCCCTGAAGAAGCCAGGTCACTGGCGAAACATGTCGGGGGCAGTTAGCTTTATTTTAATCTCTGCTGTGCGACTGTGTGAAAATTACAACTCCAAGTCCGGCAGGACTGGTTTACAGCACTCATAGTAGTTAACATCCACACTATAGGAGCTTTGGGCTGAGGTGTTAAATCGGGAGCTGTTGCTCCGATTAACTGCTAGGTGGATTGATATATTATACAGTGTTATTTTTCCAGGAGCGGACGCTCTCTGTGATATATTCACCATCGTGCATGAACTACACGCAGCATTGTCACCCCACTCCAAGCTCCTGTATTTGGGACTCACGGGTAGCAGTGCACAGCCCCGAGTTTCCCATAGTTTTCTTCCCTTTTCCTTTTTTCCACAGTAGGCATCGCAGCGTTTTTAATATATAACCTTTGGGTTTCTTATTGATACATTTATTACAATAAAAGTTATGTTTTAATACCCAAGTTAAATAAAGGGATTAGTGCCTTGTGGCAATTGTATATGTTTAATTAATTACCCTTCTTGGGTTAGGTCCCTGTTTGTTGGTAATGTATAGGAACATAGTTCCTATACAGCAGACCTCATAGAGTTTGTTTTTTTTTTCTTTTCAATCAGGTATATTACCTGCAAAACACAGGTGTACCTGTGGGTGCCAAATACTCACCGTCTTTGGCAAACTTAGCTATGGTGTTTTGGGAATCCATCTTTATCTATAGTGAGAATAATCCATACTGTAGGAATATCAGATGGTACTGCAGATACATCAATGACCTGCTATTAATCTTGCAGGCGGATGTGTCTGCTGTACCATCTTTTATTGAATACCTGAATAATAATGAGTTTAATTTAAAATTCCCCTATATGGTGAATATAGATCACTTTTTTAGACTTGAAATTATATGGAGTAACAGATCAGGTTATCATGACCTCCACATTCACAAAATCAGTCTCGGGTAACACCCTTTTGCATGCACAACCATACCATCCCAAACACACACTAAAATCCATCCCTATAGGAGAACGAACGAGGGCAAAGTGCAATTGTAATACAGAGTCCTTGTTTGAACAAGAGGCAAACATTATACGCACCAGGCTATCAGCTAGGGGCTAGCCACAATGGATGTTCCCACGAGCCGTGACACGGGTCAGCAAAAAACACTAGGCAGCATTAGTTTTTTGATAAATGTGATAAAAGTAAGGATTTGACAATACCCACTCTGACATTGCAGTACAACCCACTGTTTTATTGTATACGTTCTCTCTTTTTTAGGTATTTACCCATCCTTTATGAAGATGACAAATTACAGCGATTGGTCAAAAAATAGCACCTAGTGACACCAATCTTAAAAATACACAAACCACATGGCCACATAATCACATAATGCAGGTTTTTATCGACGTGGAGGTCATCCGTGTAAAACCTGTACCTATGTTCAATCCACCAAGGAGTTTGTAGACTCCGATGGAATTAAACATTACAACATAAAACAATATTTCAGTTGTAATTCCGATGGTGTCATTTACAAAATAACTTGCACAGCCTGCAATCTTTCCTACATAGGCAGCACTACAAGGAAACTAAAAACACGCTTTTTAGAACATTTATATCGTAGCGTTTCTGGAGCATCCAAACAATTAATAGAAAAGCATGATGGAAAAACAGCTCCTCTTAAAGTGACAGGTATTGAAAAAGTCAGAGTACATAGAAGAGGGGGCAGCCTAAGGGTACTTTCACACTAGCCCGTTTCAGGGCTCTCACAAACGGTCCAAAACGGATCAGTTAAGCACCAATGCATTCTGAATGGATAAGGATCCGTTCAGAATGCATCAGTTAGGCTCCGTTCCGCCTCTATTCCGTTTTGGAGGCGGACACCAAAACGCAGCATACAGCATTTTGGTGTCCGTCTGAAGAGGCGGAGCCTAACGGATCCGTTTTTTTTTACAATGTAAGTCAATGGGGACGGATCCGTTGTCAGTGACACAATATGGTGCATTTGAAAACGGATCCGTTCCCCATTGACTTTCAATGTAATTCAAAACGGATCCGTTTTGGACTTTATCATTTTTCTTTAAAGCTAATGCAAACGGATCCGTTCTGAACGGATACAAACGTTTGCATTATAGGTGCGGATCCGTCTGTGCAAATAAACAGACGGATCCGCACCAACGCTAGTGTGAAAGTACCCTTAAAAAAACATATATTGGAAAGAGAGGCCTAATGGATTTTTACATTAAATACAGTACATCCACATGGTATGAGTTTTTGCTCAGATATTATGTTACACTATTAATATATATATATTTGTGTGTATTTTTTATTTTTATTTTGATTTGTACCTTTGTTTCTAGATATATATGTCACTCTAAGGTATTTATCTACATAAGATCCAGAAATTTTGCTTAATTTATGCCATTTTTTCTTTTGCTTCAATGTTTTTTGTTGGTTGTATTTTCTTTTTGTGGAATCAGGCGTGGCTAGCAATGGCATTTATGGAGTTAACTGAGCAGGACTTGCAGCAATCGGCTCTACGGCTTACACAGCCTCCGTTTTCTTAGTCCCTTTAAATAGCTATCCATTCCTGGCCATGCTTCTCATTTCATTTTACCTGATCTATGATTAAGACTGGGGATGAAACATCCAAAGTCGATTCGCATAATACTTCATTTGAATAGGAACCTGAGTTCGGGAAATGTTTTTTTTTTTACAGTAGAAATTGATTCATGAAGTTATTATGCAAAGTCTCGCAAGACTTCGCAAAGTAATAACCTCGGCTCATAGCAGCCAATACATTCCAATACTGTACAGAGCGCTCGCTCCGTACAGTATTCAAACAAAATTTTTATGGGAATCGACTTCGGATGTTTCATTTGAAGTCAATTCGCTCATTCCTAATTAAGACCTGTACAGGTCGAAACGCGTCAGATCTTATGTACAGGAGGGACCTTTGTACATGCTTTTAATGGAAGAAATAATAAATAATTGTTTAATTTGATTCGCTGGATCGTACGTCTGTTTCTGTAATATTCTAATGCAATGCCATTACTTACCCTTCTATGCACTGGGCAAGAAATGTTCAAGCAGTACGATTCTGTCATTATGCTGGTACACTTCAGAAAATGTCTATTCCCTTTCAGTTGCTATGGAGAAAACGTTCTGTTCTCAGTTATCGATATAATCTACATGTCCTGCAGTTTCTTATCACGGTGCCAGATGTTGCCTATGTTGAACTAAAAAGTAAAGTAATTACACAGATGAAAGCTCAATAACCTAGCAACCTCTGCTATTGCATGCATCAGAGGTTTTACAATTGACCCCATGCAGGGGCCCCAACTCTACGATGGGTCCACCGGACACTGTCGAGGTGTCACCATGGGTTGCTGCTCTCCGGAAGGTATGGTAAGGCGTGGTGCACCCCAATGGGAAATAAGTCCAGAGAGTCAGGGTCTGCAGTAACCGTTGCCAAAACTGCCTGCCGGATCCGGTAATCCGTATGCAAACGGATACAATTTGTTTCCGGATGCGGATCCGTCTGACAAATGCATTGAAATACCGGATTCGTCTCTCCGATGTCATCTGAAAAAACGGATCTGGTATTTATTTTTTTCACATTCTTAAAGGTCTGCGCATGCGCAATGCGGCCATTTCCTGAACACTTAGTACCGGATCCAGCATTAATACATTTCAAAGGAAAAAAATGCCGGATCCGGCAATCCGGCAAGTGTTCCGGCAACTTCAGCCGGAGAAAAACCGCAGCATGCTGCGGTATTTTCTCTGGCCGAATACCGTAAAAGGGACGGAACGGAAGACATCCTGATGCATACTGAACAGATTACTTTCCATTCATAATGCATTAGGACAAACTGATGTGGGTTTTTTTGGGTATTGAGCCCCTATGACGGAACTCAATACCGGAAAACTTTAACGCTAGTGTGAAAGTACCCTTAACCCTTTCAGGTGAAATAAAGTAATAAGTCCTAACTTTGCATTGGAGAAATAGGAAAATGTCCAAATGTCAAAGTACTCCCTGCTCCAGGGCACTACACCCACGGTCCGTGGAAAACCACTGATGCGTGAATACACACATTAAAGTCTATAGCTACATGAGCGGTTCGTGGAGAAGGTGGACAGCACACATCGGCAATTCACCAACGCGTGGAAAGAGGCTATAAGATGGTTTTACACATGTACTAAAAATCACCATTTTTTGTAAAAAAAAAACAAACAAAAAAAACACTAAAATGCAACAAAAACATAACAACAAACACAAGTAAGGTTTAAAAAAATTGGTGTAAAACATTGGATTAAAAAAAGTGCCAAAAAGGTTTTGTGAAGCAGCTTTGATAATGGATGCCCTGTCTTCCTGGTACATTATTATCTTAATATTATGACTATGATTTTAGAAAAGAGTCGCTTAGGCCAGTGTTTCCCAACCAGTGTGCCTCCAGCTGTTGCAAAACTACAACTCCCAGCATCCCCGGACAGCCTTTGGCTGTGAGGGCATGCTGGGAGTTGTAGTTTTGCAACAGCTGGAGGCACACTGGTTGGGAAACACTGGCTTAGGCCACGTATTTCACCACCAGGAACCCTTCACTCATAATGCCTTGTTAACCTTTGGCTCTGCAGGTTACGCAATGAGAAATACATCGTCTCACACAAGCCTCTGGATCATGGTGGACCCAATGCATTTCACAAGCTTCGATACTTTGACCTGGAAAGTAATTCTGAGACTTTTGAAAAGCCGGATATGTCTGTAGCTGGTACTGACGCATTTCAGAGCTATGTAACTTCCTGAGATGTGACCGGCGGCAACAAAACCATACCATCTTTGTTTTAAACTTGCCCCTGTATACAGCGCTGCCAAGTTCATAGTGGGACCAAGGATTACAGAGAATTCACACCGGAAATCTCTTAACTTTGAGTTGTTCAGAAGCGAGCGCAGTGTCGGGGGAAAACACACTTGCACACCTCTTGCAAGCATGCCAGTCTAAATAAGTATGTCTGAATTTGTAAAGTCTGACCCCAAAAACACAGGCATACTCATGTATGTATGTGGAGTTGCAGCCTTACACCTAAGGGTGTATTCACATGGAGCGGTAATGCTGCACCATTACTTCAATGTGACAAATCTACAGGTAAAAACATGGTTTTGTTATTTTTTTGACTACAAACACATAAGGAGGCAGTGGTGTAACATGGGGCCATTACCACACCATAGTAAAATAGTAACATTGCTGGCCTAGGTGAATTACGTGTAAAGGATTTATTCTTGATAGGATAATGATGACTTATCCTCAGGATAGGTCGTCACTATCACATCAGCGGGGGTCCAAGTACCGGCACCCCGAAGGAGCCGCTCTGCTCACCGAAGCTCTGATGTACGATGCAGGCTCCCAGCAGCTATCCAAGCACAGCACCACACATTGTATAGTGGCAGTGCTTGGTATTGCAGCTAGCCCCATTGACTTGAATAGGACTGAGCTACAACTAGGCCATTTGACCGATGGCCTCACACCCTCGCAGTTCTGATACTGATGACCTATCCCGAATAACCCCTTTAAAAGCAATATTAGTATCAATATTTCTAGATTCTCTCTGACATAAAGGATTGTCATTTATATTTGTGTTTCTATTGTGCTTGTAGTAAATTATTTGAACATAAAATTGAATAAAACTGGAAATTATTACAAAACTTGTAGTCTATAATGGAGGCATCCATTATTATATGCCCGGGATAGGTTATAAATGTATGGTCTCTGGGAGTCCAACTGATGGGACCAACACCAACCGCCAGAACGGAGGTGCCTTAGGCCCCTTTCAGCGAGTTTTCTGTGCAGGTGCAATGCGTGATGCGCCCGCACTGAATCTGGACCCATGCATTATCAATGGGTCTGTGTACATGAGCGTTGTTTTCACGCATCACTTGTGCAAATCGCATCAGCAAGCAAGTGCAGGTGCAATGCGTTTTTCACTGATGGTTGCTAAAAGATATTGTTTGCAAACCTTCCGTTTTTTTATCAAGCGCGTGAAAAACACATTAATGCGCATTGCACCCGCATGAAAAAAAAAACGTGATCGCAGACAAAACTAAATGAACTTGCTTGCAAAATCGCACATTTGTAACTGAACACATTCAGACCTAATCGTCTGCAAGGGGCCTTAGTCTACTGTGTGGGCAGAGCAGTAGTGTGCATGAGTGTCCACCACTCCATTGTCAGTCCCATAGACAGAGCGGTGGTCACACATTGGCACTGCCGCTTTCTTCACGTGGGGCTCAGGGACTCTGTTTCTATGGATCGGTAGGGGTTCCTGTGCATAGGCGAACCCCTTTAACCACTTCAGCCCCCCTAGCTTAAACACCCTTAATGACCAGGCCACTTTTTACAATTCTGCACTACACTACTTTCACCGTTTATTGCTCCGTCATGCAACTTACCACCCAAATGAATTTTACCTCCTTTTCTTCTCACTAATAGAGCTTTCATTTGGTGGTATTTCATTGCTGCTGACATCTTTACTTTTTTTGCTATTAATCAAAAATGACCGAAATTTTTCCAAAAAAATTACATTTTTCACTTTCTGTTGTAATTTTTTTTTTATAAAAACTACATTTCTATATGCATTTTTCGCAAAATTTATTGTTCTACATTTCTTTGATAAAAAAAAAATCCAATAAGTGTATATTTATTGGTTTGGGTAAAAGTTATAGCGTTTACAAACTATGGTGCAAAAAAGTGAATTTCGGCATTTTAAAGCAGCTCTGACTTTCTGAGCGCCTGTCATGTTTCTTCAGGTGCTAGAATGTCAGGATAGTATAAATACCCCCCAAATCACACCATTTTAGATAGAAGACACCCCAAAGTATTCGCGGAGGGGCATGGTGAGTTCATGTATGATTTTCATTTTTTTTCACAAGTTAGCGGAAAATAACACTTTCTGAGGAAAAAAATAAAAATAATAAGTATTCCATTTCTGCTAACTTCTGGCAAAAAAAAAAAAATCTCCCACGGACTCACTATGCCCCTCAGTGAATACCTTGGGGTGTCTACTTTCCAATATGGGGTTTCCATTTGTGGGGTGTGTTTACTGTTCTGGCATTTTGGGCGGGGCTAAATTGTGAGCAGCCATGTAAAACCTAAAGGTACTCGTTGGAATTTGGGCCCCTTTGAGCACCTAGGCTGCAAAAAAGTGTCACTCATGTGGTATCGCCGTACTCAGGAGAAGTAGGGCAATGAGTTTCGGGGTGTATTTTTTACATATACCCATGTTGGGTGAGAGAAATATCTCTGTAAATGACAACTTTTTAAAGTTTTTTTATACAAAGTTGTCAAATTTACAGAGATATTTCTCACACCCAGCATGGGTATATGTAAAAATACACCCCAAAACTTATTGCCCTACTTCTCCTGAGCACGGGGATACCACATGTGTGACACTTTTTTGCAGCCAAGATGCGCAAAGGGGCCCAAATTCCCATGAGTACCTTTAGGATTTCACAGGGCATTTTTACGCATTTGGATTCTCACGCTTTAGGGCCCCTAAAATGCCAGGGCAGTATAAATACCCCACAAGTGACCCCATTTTAGAAAGAAGACATCCCAAGGTATTCCGTGAGGGGTATGGTGAGTTCATGTAAAATTTAATTTTTTGTCAAAAGTTAGTAAAATATGAGACTTTGTAAAAAAACAAAAACAAACAAAAAAAAAATATCAATTTCCGCTAACTTGTGCCAAAAAAAAAAATTCTGTGAACTCGCCATGCCCCTCACGGAATACCTTGGGGTGTCTTCTTTCCAAAATGGGATCACTTGTGGGGTATTTATACTGCCCTGGCATTTTAGGGGCCCTAAAGCGTGAGAATCCAAATGCGTAAAAATGCCCTGTGAAATCCTAAAGGTACTCATTGGATTTAGGGCCTCTTGCATCTAGGCTGCAAAAAGTGGCACTCATGTGGTATCGCCGTACTCAGGAGAAGTAGGGCAATGTGTTTTGGGATGTATTTTTACATATACCCATGTTGGGTGAGAGAAATATCTCTGTAAATGACAACTTTTTAAAGTTTTTATACAAAGTTGTCAATTTACAGAGATATTTCTCTCACCCAGCATGAGTATATGTAAAATACACCCCAAACACATTGCCCTACTTCTCCTGAGTATGCGATACCACATGAGTGACACTTTTTGCAGCCAAGATGTGCAAGGGGCCTAAACCAATGAGTACCTTTTAGGAGGGCATTTGTACGCATTTTTCTTCTCACGCTTTAGGGCCTCTAAAATGCTAGGGCAGTATAAATACCCACATGTGACCCCATTTTGGAAGAAGACACCCCAAGGTATTCCGTGAGGGCATGGCGAGTTCATAGAAGATTTTTTTGGCACAAGTTAGCGGAAATTGATTTTTATTGTTTTTCTCACAAAGTCTCCCTTTCTGCTAACTTTTGACAAAAAGTTAAATTTTCATGGACTCACTATGCCCCTCAGCGAATACCTTGGGGTGTCTTCTTTCCAAAATGGGGTCATTTAGTGGGGTGTTTGTACTGTTCTGGCATTTTGAGCGGGGCTAAAGTGTGAGCAACCCTGTAAAACCTAAAGGTACTCATTGGAATTTGGGCCCTTTGCACCCAGGCTGCAAAAAGTGTCACTCATGTGGTATCGCCGTACTCAGGAGAAGTAGGGCAATGTGTTTTGGGGTGTATTTTTACATATACCCATGTTGGGTGAGAGAAATATCTCTGTAAACTGACAACTTTGTATAAAAAATTAAAAAGTTGTCGTTTACAGCAGATATTTCTCACACAAAGTATGGGTATATATAAAAATACACCCCAAAACACATTGCCCTACTTCTCCTGAGTACGGCGATACCACACGTGTGCCACTTTTTTGCAGCCAAAATGCACAAAGGGGCCCAAATTCCAATGAATACCTTTTAGGATTTCACAGGGCATTTTTACGCATATGGATTCTCACGCTTTAGGGCCCCTAAAATGCCAGGGCAGTATAAATACCCCACAAGTGACCCCATTGTGGAAAGAAGACACCCCAAGGTATTCCGTGAGGGGCATGGCAAGTTCACAGAATTTTTTTTTTTTTTGGCACAAGTTAGCGGAAATTGATATATTTTTATTTTTTTTACAAATTCTCAAATTTCCACTAACTAGTGACAAAAAATAAAATTTTGCATGAACTCACCATACCCAGCACGGAATACCTTGGGGTGTCTTCATTCTAAAATGGGGTCACATGTGGGGTGTTTGTACTGTTCTGGCATTTGAGGGTCTCCGCAATCATTACACGTATGGCCAGCATTAGGAGTTTCTGCTATTCCCCTTATATTGAGCAGACGGGTAATGAGATTTTTTTTTTCCGTTCAGCCTCTGCGCTGAAAAAAAAAAATGAACGGCACAGATTTCCTCATTCGCATCGATCAATGTGGATGAAAAAATCTGCAAAAAAAAAAGTAGTAAGGCCCCATTCACACGTCCGCATCTATTCCGCAATTCTGCGGAATAGATGCGGACCCATTTAGTGTGAATGGGGCCGGCGGTGATGCGGAGAGCACACTATGTGCTCGCCGCATCAGCATTTGCGAGCTGCGACCACAAACTTCCGGGTTTCGGCCCCCAAACATCCGGCCACAGCTCCGCAAAAGATAGAACATGTCCTATTCTTGTCCGGAAAGGCATTTTCTATATAGTTCTGGCAATGTGCGGATCCGCAAAATGCGGAAAAGCTCATTGCCGGTGTCCGTGTTTTGCGGATCCGCGAAACACATACGGACGTCTGAATGAGCCTTACAGGGGGGTGATTAGTGACAGGGGGGTGATCAGGGGTTAATCAGTGACGGGGGGTCTGTGTGGTGATTGGTGCACTTACAAATGTTTCCTTTGGTGGTCCCAAGCAAAAGGGACCACCAAAGGAACGAACAGCAAGCATATCAGACGCTGTTAACAAAACAGCGTCTGATATGCAATTTTTTTTTAACTTCTACAGCCTGCCAGCACATGATCAGCGCTGGCAGGCTGTAGTTAAACCAACCGCCGCCAGGACGCGGTAAAAAAAAGTCACACATATAATGAGGGTGATGCATCATCAGTGTGTCTCTGAAAAATGAGAGCTGGGATGTGAATGGCTGCTTTGAGCGACTGCTTTACCTTTTCCTTGCACCAGTTTTGATAGACTTAGGCCCTAATAGAAAAACTAGTCCTGTTGCCCATGGCAACCAATCCCCATTAATCTTTCTTTTTTTTCCCTACAAAAGTGGGAGCAGGAGCTCCGTACAGTATTAGAATGTATTGGCTCCGATGAGCCAAAGTTATTACTTCGCGAAGTCTCGCAAGACTTCACATAATAACTTCGGAAATTGATTAAGACTGTAAAAAAACATTTCCCGAACTCGGGTTCGGTTCCAAGTGGTACCTCGCGAGACTAGTAATAACTTCGGCTCATCGGAGCCAATACATTCTAAAACTGTACAGAGCGCTCGCTCTGTACAGTATTGAAAAGAAGTTTTATGCGAATCGACTTTGGATGTTTCATCCGAAGTCGATTCGCTCATCTAGCTGCTATGACAACAAGGCCAGTTATAGCACAGCTTTTATTTCATGTTCTGTTCTTGAAAAATAAAAGCTGCTCTGATTGGTTGCTATGGGTAACAAAGACATTTTTAGGTCTCCCCCTCTTTCACACTTCATTGTGTGCGGCCACCCAGGCGAACAGAGACTCCAGAGTGCTGCCTCTTCCATGTGCTGGGTCATAAACCTACTTCCATCTGACGTATACATTGCGGATTTGATGCACTGCTGCATTTTACGGTACTAGCAAAGTAAAAATCTGCAGGGTGTGCCTGTTACATCCACAGCATGTCAATTTATGCTATATATTTCCAGTCGCAATACAGAGGGCGAAATTCAACGAGGGTGTGGTAAGAGGGCACAATGCAGGGTATAAGGGGGCACAGTCACATGACCCTGTGACATAAGAAGGTGATTGACACCACCATAATGAGAGGGAGAGGAGTGACACAGGGGCCGGGGCCATGGATGGACAGGAGGGCTGAACACAGCAAGTAGGTGGAAGGGGCTGAGGGGGATTCATTAACCACTTCCCGACCGCCTAAACGCACAACTGCGTTCTCGCAGCGGTCGGGCTGTTCTGGGGCGACGCATATGTGCGTCATCTCGCGAGACGCGAGATTTCCTGTGAACGCGCGCGCGTTCACAGTAACTCGCGTCTCATATAGTTTAACTATATGTAAAAATACACCCCAAAACACATTGCCCTACTTTTTCCTGAGTACGGCGATACCACATTGTCCACTTTTTTGCAGCCAAGATGCGCAAAGGGGCCCAAATTCCAATGAGTACCTTTAGGATTTCACAGGGCATTTTTACGCATTTTTCTTCTTATGCTTTAGGGCCCCTAAAATGCCAGGGCAGTATAAATACCCCACATGTGACCCCATTTTGGAAAGAAGACACCCCAAGGTATTCGCTGAGGGGCATAGTGAGTCCATGAAAAATTAAACTTTTTGTCAAAAGTTAGCGGAAAGGGAGACTTTGTGAGAAAAAACAATAAAAAATCAATTTCCACTAACTTGTGCCAAAATTTTTTTCTATCAACTCGCCATGCCCCTCATGGAATACTTAGGGTGTCTTCTTTCAAAGTGGGGTCACATGTGAGGTATCTACTGCCCTGGCATTTAGGAGCCTAAAGCGTGAGAAAAATGCGTAAAAATGCCCTCCTAAAGGTACTCATTGGAATTGAGCCCTTGCATCTTGACTGCAAAAGTGCACTCATGTAGTATCGCCGTACTCGGAGAAGTAGGGCAATGTGTTTGAGGTGTATTTTTATATATACCCATGCTGGGTGAGAGAAATATCTCTGTAAATTGACAACTTTGAATAAAATTTTTTAAAAAGTTGTCGTTTACAGCGATATTTCTCACACAAAGTAGGGGTATATGTAAAAATACACCACAAAACACATTGCCCTACTTCTCCTGAGTACGGTGATACCACATGTGTGACACTTTTTTGCAGCCAAGATGCGCAAAGGGGGCCCTAAAACCAATGAGTACCTTTAGGATTTCACAGGGCATTTTTACGCATTTGGATTCTCACGCTTTAGGTTCCCTAAAATGCCAGGGCAGTATAAATACCCCACATGTGACCCCATTTTGGAAAGAAGACACCCCAAGGTATTCTGTGTGGGGCATGGCGAGTTCACAGAAAAAAAAAATATTTGGCACAAGTTAGCGGAAATTGATATTTTTTTATTTCGTTTTTACAAAGTCTCATATTCCACTAACTTGTGACAAAAATAAAATTTTACATGAACTCACTATACCCCTCACAGAATACCTTGGGGTGTCTTCTTTCTAAAATGGGGTCACATGTGAGTATTTATACTGTCCTGGCATTTTAGGGGCCCTAAATCATGAGAAGAAGTTTGGAATCCAAATGCGTAAAAATGCCCTGTGAAATCCTAAAGGTACTCATTGGAATTTGGGCCCTTTGCTCACCAGGCTGCAAAAAGTGTCACTCATGTGGTATCGCCGTACTCAGGAGAAGTAGGGCAATGTGTTTTGGGGTGTATTTTTATATATACCCATACTTTGTGTGAGAAATATCTCTGTAAATGACAACTTTTAAATTTTTTATACAAAGTTGTCCAGTTTACAGAGATATTTCTCTCACCTAACATGGGTATATGTAAATACACCCCAAAACACATTGCCCTACTTCTCCTGAGTACGGCAATACCACATGAGTGACACTTTTTGCAGCCTGGGTGTGCAAAGGGGCCCAAATTCCAACGAGTACCTTTAGCTTTTACATGGCAGCTCACAATTTAGCCCCGCCCAAAATGCCAGAACAGTACAAACACCCCACAAATGACCCCATTTCGGAAAGTAGACACCCCAAGGTATTCACTGAGGGGCATAGTGAGCCTGTCTGAGATTTTTTTTTTTTTTGCCAGAAGTTAGCAGAAATGGAAACTTTATATATTTTTTTTCCTCAGAAAGTGTCATTTTCCGCTAACTTGTGAAAAAAAATGAAATGATACATGAACTCACCATGCCCCTCCGCGAATACTTTGGGGTGTCTTCTTTCTAAAATGGTGTCATTTGGGGGGTATTTATACTATCCTGGCATTCTAGCACCTGAAGAAACATGACAGGCGCTCAGAAAGTCAGAGCTGCTTCAAAATGCAGAAATTCACTTTTTTGCACCATAGTTTGTAAACGCTATAACTTTTACCCAAACCAATAAATATACACTTATTGCATTTTTTTTATCAAAGACATGTAGAACAATAAATTTAGAGAAAAATTTATATAGAAATGTAGTTTTTAAAAAAGAAAAATTTACAACAGAAAGTGAAAAATGTCATTTTTTTGCAAAAATGTCGTTAAATTTTTATTAATAGCAAAAAAAGTAAAGATGTCAGCAGCAATGAAATACCACCAAATGAAAGCTCTATTAGTGAGAAGAAAAGGAGGTAAAATTCATTTGGGTGGTAAGTTGCATGACGGAGCAATAAACGGTGAAAGTAGTGTAGTGCAGAATTGTAAAAAGTGGCCTGGTCATTAAGGGGGTTTAAGCTAGGAGGGCTGAAGTGGTTAAAGAAGTAGTGTCAGGAGGTCTCTGCAGGGCAGTAATAGGAGACAGGAGCTCTGGATACATAAGGGAGGAAAGGAGACAGCAGGATATGAGGGGGGAAGGTGTCATGGAGGCAAACTGCTTCAGTAAAACAAATAGCATTAAGCTGCTTGTCTACTACAGAACCTGGAAGAGGTCCCTGTCCCAGAGGCAGTCACAGTGCAGACTCACTACTCACAGCCCTGCCATCCTGATCTTCTCTCCTTGCTGTCCTCACAGCACGTGTAGAGGGGGTGTGTCTGAGTCTCTGCAGCAGCCTCATTTGACTATCAGAGGTCCCTTCAGAAGGGGTACTGCGCAAGTGAAATGACAGCAGCTCCAGCAATGAGTTCTTCCATCTGTATTAATGAAAGTGCTCATAGCAGCTCAGTGCCCCCCCCCCCTCCCCCTCCCCCCCCTAGAAGCAGTGGGCCCCGGCAGCTGCTGGTTTTAATGATTACATTTATTTACAGAATAGGATGTTCTAATATAAATATATACAGTATAAAAAAGACAATTTAAAATTTTGCTCACAGACCTTTATTATATCCATAGAGTAGCCTCTCCATAAAGAGAACAATGGTATGGCCCATTTTGTCCTGTAAAATACATCCAGAGCTGGATAGGACTAAACATGTCGTTAGTCATATGAGCCATCACGTGACCCTCCCAAGTATTACTGTATCAAACAAAACAATAGCTGATCTCAGGGAGACCAGCCACAAAAACACAGCGGAGCCTCATTTAAGAGTCTCAACACAGCAATCCAAAGTGCAGAGCTCCCTGGGAAACCGTAATATGCAAAATAAATGTGGAGCCCCAGTATTGAGTCTACAACACAATGAAAGCCAGATATCCCTCAAAGGAAGGAAAACCGAGCAAAGGGGTGTCTCCATTACAGAGATCACCAAATCCACCATATTAAGTGGCCCCTATGTCAAGATCCCGCTTTTTACAAGCTTTAAGAATGTGACGGGGAAGACCTAAGCCAGTTATCCATCCACAGACAGTTGTTTTCGGGGTGTTGCCCCTCATATTACTGTATGTCTGGCATCAGCAACCTCTGGCACTCCAGCTATTCTGGAACTACAACTCTCAAAATCCTTATTTCACTTCTATGGGAGTTACAAGAACAGCTGTACAAGTTTGCATGCTGAGAGTTGTAGTGCCGAAGGTTGCTAACCCTTGCTGTATGTTATCTGGCTTTCAGTTAACAGCCCAGGTATCTACCAGGTGAATAGCAGTGTATTGGGGAGTAGAACATGGACCGTATATACAGAATTACTACCTGCAGCAGTATTTTATGTCTGTCCATATCTGCATAGAAACAGATCTGTGTTTTTTTAAACTAAACTTTATTAACATAACATCACCTACAGACAGGGAGCCATTTTAGAAAATCACCTAGATTCAGGCGTCCATTTTACAAATCACTTAAAGACAGGCAGCCACATAAATACACACAGTAATGTAGACACTAATACCCACAATAACAAAATCCTAATTCCAACACTAATCCAAGTTACATATCACATGAATGTGTCCTGCGTGCTGCCCCTGCACATGTATGTCCTGTAACACTGTGCTTACTAAATGTAAGGGATTATATGATGTGAAGAGTATGACGGATGCCGTGTCTCAATTAGAGAAAGCCTCTTGCACACGAGTATTTATTTTATCAGTTTAGGGGCCGTTATTTGCGTTCTGTATATGGAACCATTAATTTTAATGGGTCCGCAAAAAAAAAAAAAAAAAAAAAAAAAGGTACTCCGTATGCCTTCCATTTCCGTATCTCCAGTTCCGTTCAAAGATAGAACATGTCCTATTATTGTCATAACGGACAAGGATAGTGCTGTTCTATCAGGGCCCAGCTGTTCCGTTCTGCAAAAAATGGAATGCACACGGACGTCATCCGTATTTTTTGCGGACCGCCAAATACTGAAAAAGCCATACGGTCATGTGCAATAGGCCTTAGGCTGTGTATACCTTACACAGGACTGCTACAAGGGCTATACCATTCTACAGCATGTAGAGGGGCAACGGCCTGATATAAAAAGGTATGCATGTACAACTTTAAATATATGTATATCATTTCATATTCTATAAACAAAAAAATACTGGAATACCCCTTTAAAAAGGGAATACCGTGTATAATCTTTTTCCAGAAACAGTGCAACTCTAGCATTACATCTCATTTCCACTGAAGTAAATGAGGCTGCATTGCAGTGTCTGACAACCCATGGACAAGAGCTGTGCAGTGAAGCAACCTCATTTTGTAATTACGGACAATCTTTTTAATTACTCCGACATCGAAGAGTTACCAAAATAATTTCCGAAAAAAAACAACAACCAACCATGACTCCTATTAGATCATAGAACTTTATTTTCTCTAAAGGCTCCACGACAAGTACAATACTATCAAGCACATCTTTCACTTTGCAACCTTTTCTAGAATCGCCAAAAGTAAGAAAATGCACTTAACGCAGATATCAGTGCCAAAATGAAAAACCCTGCATTTCACTTAAAAACAGTTTTAACTGAAGTGTTCTAAGGCAATGAGCCCAAAGGCCATTTCCAGAAGACTTGCTAGATCTCCTCATGGCATGCAGGAAAAGCGAAATAAGAGTATGCGCTCCCTCCGATCTTTCTCCGACTGCAACACAAACTCTGCCGTTCTCTCTGTGCTTTATCGAGTCCGTTCTACTCAGAAGCCTGATATGAAATTCACAATTCCACAGGAATTTTTCTTTTTCTCCTCCACGTTAACAAGGCATCTCTTAATCTAGTCCTGTGCAGTATAATATATAGTGAAAGGAAACAAATACATAACACTTAAAAAAAACATCCTAAAAATTCAACAGGTTTTAATAAATAGTCCTTTGGACAGTGTTTGGTCACATAGTACAGAAGAACTGGAGGGAGGAAAAAACAAAAAACAAAAAAACATTGTAATAAAATTTCATTTACAGGAGGTTGCACATGTAAAGCAAAAGGAACCAGGAGCAGATTCCAGCGAGTCCCTGTAACCGGAGATTTGGCGACCGGACCCCCTTAATTCAAGTCCATATCAATAGTCCCCTTCTCATTTGGATGGCAATCTCCATTCTGCTCAGAAGTAGAGACGGTTTTGTTTTTCTCAGTTTCAAGGTCTTCGTTACTGTGATTCATGCCATTTACCGATTTGTCAGATTTGGGCGATTCCACCTTAGGTTTTGGCTGCGTTACTATGCGATGGCAGCTGCTGTTCAATGCCTAAAAAAAAAAAAAGACAGACAACTCTGATTGGGGTTTGTCCTTAGAAACCGCTAATCATTCAGCAAGCGAAGAAGAGACCATAATGGTCTGACAGCATCTCTGTCCAGTGAAGCCAATAAAGTGCAGCAACCAGCTCCAACAACGGGTAACCGTAACCCACTTAGATCCCTGAAATGGCATCTGTCCGCAGATTTGTACCCATGACACTGGCTGACCTGTTACATGTGCATTTGGCAGCTGAAGGCACCTGTTGGTCCCATGGTCATACAGCATGTGCCCGCATTGCTGAGAAAAATAAAGTTTTAAATATATGCAAATGAGCTTCTAGAAAACGGGGGCGTTGTCGTTACTCCTAGAGGCTCTGCGCCCTCTCCACTTTGAAAGGGCCAGGCGTGATCACGTTTACAGAGCACTGTCAGAGTGGAAAGGCCGTGGCAGTTGCAGAGAGAGCAGAGCCTGTAGGTGTAACAGCAACGCCCCTGCTGATCCTAGAGGCTCATTTGCATATATTAAAACATTTTTCTCAGCATTGCGGACACATATGAACGTGGGAGCAACACAGATGCCTTCAGTTACCATGTGCACATGTAACAGGTCAGCCAGTGTCATAGGTACAAAACTGCTGACAGATCACCAATTTAGACATTTATACCATATTCACAAGATATGACAAATGTCCAGCAGGTGCAGGGCCCACCTCTAGGAACCACTAAATTCCAAAACGGGACCCCGATTACACACCGACATGAATGCATGAGTGGGTCTTTCCATTCACTGCCATGGAACTTCTGGAAATAGCACAGTCAGCATGCTGACCTATTTTCTGAAGTCCCAATGCAGTGAATGGAGAAAGCAGAGCATGTGTGGCCTGCTCTCCATCCACGACAGAGGGCCACAGGGCTGTTCTTCACATAAGAAACAGCAAGTCCCAGAGGTGGAACCCCCCACCTATGGGACTTTAATGGCAAATCCTATGGATCCCCCCCTCTCTTAACATGATCATCTTTTAAAAGTAAAAGAAATAAAGCAATACTTACAGAAAGCTGTGCTTTAATTTCATGAGTATATACAGCTGGGTTCTGATCCAATTGCTGCTTAGCTTGGAGATTCATTGCATTATTCATCCATTCCATGGTTTCCCGGACAGATTTCTCTACTTTCTCCATGTTAGTAGCACTGATGTGCTGATACTCCTCACTCTATCAGTGCATGGCGGAAAGAACATACAGCATATGTAAGAGCAGTTCTGCATTATTTCCCCTCTAGATAAATACACACCAAGACTTAAAAAAGGTCACTAACCTTCCAACAAACCAATAGTACAGGTGACTAAGAAACTTTGAAATATATATCTGAGAAAAATGCCTCTTTTTCCACTTATCAGGCTCTTTAGAAAACAAACCCCCTCCATCTTGAGGGAACACGACAGACAGTCAGTTCACTAAAGGGTCAGATTATAAGCTTGGGGGACATTTTTCTCCGATAAGATATTTATTGGTATTAATGATATATTTGAAGCTGTGTGAAAAGTTAGTGACATTTTGGATCATGGAAGTAGTTCAGGCACCTACCTGGTTCTTGTATTCCTCTACAATCTTTCGGTAGTGCTGCAACCTTTGGCCAAGATCACCAAACAATCTTGGCCGCTCCTCCGCTTCTCTGTACCTTTCATTGACTGGATTTCCATGTTTCTAAAAGAAGATATTATGGGGTTGTTAATATTAACAGCACTAACCTAACTAAGGATCAAGGATTAGTCAGAAAACCTAATTTTGGAAGGCTTCACTTAGGCTCATGGCTCCCATCTGCGGGGGTCCGAGTCCCCGCACCCCCACTGATCAGCTGTTTCAGGGAGCCGCCGCACTCACTGGAGCTATGGTGAGAGTAGCCGACTCGCGGCAGCTTTCCAAGTACAGCACCGTACATTGTATAGTGTCAGTCATATGGGCTAGGAAGAGGCTACAGAATCCTTCTGCCCCCACTCCGAATTTTACTAGGAAATATTAAAGGCAACTTGTAAATCCACTTTCATGAACCCCCCAGAGTACTCTGCTCATCATGTCCCCAGTGATCTTTTTGGTAGTTCTTCCAATAGACAACTGCCACAAAACCACTTTATTTCTCCGGACGTTCCAAGTCAAGCATGTCACACCCCCATCTCATCACTTCACTCTTGATGGACATCTCAGAGTTTGGGCACGTCAGATGGGATCTCAGGTGCATCAAGTCTGATATACACAAGATGAAAGTCACTCATCAAAAACAAAGAGGCGGGATGACTTAGAACATCAAATTTGTTGCTTCCTTGACCTCAAATGGTCCACTTGCATACAGCGCTTAGGGGGAATAAAGTGGTTTTCCAGCAAAGTTATCCATCATATCACTGGGGACATTATGACCAGCGTTGTGAGGTACTCCGGGTGGTTTGGGGGCCATTACGGTGGTGACAAGTTCCCTCTAATCTTCAGGTCTGCTCGCTAGGCTCAGTGTAGGCATCTATTCTGTATGGGGAGAGGAGAATAAGCTGCTGGCAGAAGTTTCTGGTAGCGGCTCATCTCAAAAAGGATTCGACATGTTGAAAAGCAACTGCCTGACCCTTATCTCCCCTCCAGAGTCAGGAGGCCCCCATAAACATTAGATGGTTAGTAGGCTTGTGGGTTCAAACCATATACATCCGTGTCTAGCCAGCTGGATCCTCTTGGTTATCTTGCGCCTCGAACCAGACAGCCGACAGCAGATAGGAACAACCTGTCAGATGACTGGAGATGTCCCAGTCTCAGCAGTGCAGGCAGGCTGCTACCAGCTACAACTTACTTATGAGCACGCCGTATATATTTAAAGACCAGTGAAACGCAGACTTAGCAGCATGCACTCTTATGGTCCGAGACATTTACCTTGAGCTCCTCCAGCTTCTCAGCATACAGCTGTCTCGTCTCATCCTCTCCATCTTCATACAACCAGTTCTCAGTTTCCGTTAAAAGTTCTAAAAATCGACTCAGGTCCTGGTGAAAGAAGAAAAATTGGGCATTTATTCTAAATAAGTTCTAGACGCTAACTTTCGAGTTGAATAAATTATTCTAGTTTTCAGCCATGCTCCAACGAGGGAAAAAAAAATAATAATGAAATATTCAAGAACAATCCATGAACTTACCCTTTCACTGATAAATTTGCCATAGGGCCCAGACAGCTTGTCTCTGTATTCATAGACATATTCCTCTACAGCATTCTTAGCATCATTCCTCTCCTTCTCTAACTTGTCCTGAAGAATCATCTTTCCCTGTAATTTGGAAAATGGGAGATTTCGAAGTATGAAGTTACATAACTGTGAGGAGAAGCAGGCGCAAACGCTGATGGAAAGCACTTGAAAGCATGCTTACTGTATATACCAAGAGGATGAGACTAATAATTACAGCAGCACATCCTTCCAGACGCTCTGCACGCGCAACATAAGCAGAACTGAAAAGTCCCCAAATGGACTAATCCCTCCCTGACATTTGTAGGCAAGGCTGGTTCTCCCTTTTGCCACATGGCTGATGTCCCGAGCCCCATCCCTCATCTCAAATTGGGCCTCTGCTACTGATGTTCCCTAACGAGAGTTAAAGGGGCTGTGCAAGCAGTATATATTGATGACCTATCTTCAGAATAGGTCATAAATATCTGATCAGCGAGTGTCCGACACCAGGCACCCCCGCTGATCATTAAATTGCGCGTCACCTTCCTTACAGTGGCGGCGTAGTGTAATTACAAGTACTCGCTCCATTCAAGAGTATGGAGCAAGTACTTGTAATTACACTGTACCAATGAGACGTCGGGCAGTGTAACGAACAGGAACCAGTGCTTACAAGGAGCGCCGCCTCCATGAAACGCTTAGTGTCCCCGCAACGATCAGTTATTGATGACCTATGACCCTCATCAATATATTTTGCCCACACAACCCCCTTTATTTAGTCTCAGACGATGAATTATTATTCATATGGACGCAGCTTTTAATCTCTCACTCACTTCATTCTCAATGTACATATTGAGCAGGTCTCGTCGCAGCTGCCACACAAAATTTGTTTCAATGGGCACTTCAATATTCTTTACTTTGATCTTTGGCTTCTTGGGCTCGGGAGGTTTATCACTCTTCTTCTCCACCTAGATAAAAAAATAATAAAACATTTTTTAAATGATTTAACATTTCACACATCGCTGACCTAAGACATCTACAGTATTAATGGCTATGAACGGCTATGTGGGAGTTTTATAAAGCAGCAACTCAGACTGACGCTCTCAGTTATCTGAATGCATTACCCTAAGTTCACACCTGAGCGTTTTACAGCGCGTTCAAACGCGCTGTAAAACGCTCAACACATGAAAACCAATGCTTTCCTATGGCCCTGGTTCTCACTTGAGCGTTTTACAGCGCGTATGAACGCGCTGTAAAATGCCCGACGCATAAACAAGTACTTGAGCTTTTTTGGGGCGTTTGTCGCGCATTTTGTCGCGCATTGACTACACCACAGTAGTCAATCACAAGAACGCACGTACAAACGCGCGTTTCCTATTTGCAAAAACACGCTGAAATACGCGCTTTTCAAGAACGCTCAGGTCTGAACCCAGGGTTAAAGACACACAAAGACACTGGTGTGTGGGGGGGGGGGCGCAACAACCTATGACTAATATGTCAATGTCCAAAAGAATGCAGCTAGCACCATAAACTAGTGAGGTCAGGGTGCTCGTGTAATCAGATTTATCTGGGGGGCCACAGTTTTTAAGACACCGCCTCGAACATAAATCACTTAAAAATTGTCACACCAGACACCTGAAGAAAACTGTACGGTATAAAAGTAAATAAGAAAACTCACTTTTTCAGTGTCAGCCATTTTTTGCTCCTCACTGCTGGGCTCGGGTGGAGGAGCAGACAGTTCCTCATCAGTTTGTACCTGGGGCGGTGTTCCAGCATCAGGGTGATCTTGCTGGACAGACTTCTGAAAGAAAAACCCAGGCACAAAGAGATGAGTGCTCAGGTCAACTGCATACAGTGCAAGGATGGTAATATTATTACAGATATTCTTATCAGACACTATTTATTATACTGCCCCATCACACATGGCCTGTACTCCACTGCATGATGGGAGAACATTACAAATGACTTACAAACAGGTATTGCTGGGGCATCATGGAATGTAAAGACTGGCTGGGGACCTTGGTTTAGGAGTTGAGCACCAATTTTTACAGCACTTGCAGTTTTTTAATGAAGAGACTGGACAAGCCCTTTAAACTAATGACAGATGTCAACGAAACTGCCGCCGCTGCCCCCCCATCATCTGAGCTGTGTGCACTAGGCGGTGACCTCACTCACATCCTTCTAGACCCAGCTAATCTCAGATTAAGGGTGCATTCATTTGGTCCGATCTGCACTTTTTACATATAGGATGCGGACCCATTCATTTCTATGGGTCTGTGCAGCCCCTCAAAAAAGATAGGACAAGTCCTGTTCTTGTAGTGATAGATAGGCACACTTCACCTGGAATACCTCGGAGACCTGAATATCCTTGAATATTATTTAATTGGCATTCCCCTAAACAAAGCAAGACAAAGATATCCCTAAAATAGATTTATAATCTCTCAAAATTATATATTTTCAATTAAAACATGAAATAATAAAATACATCACTTGTAAGTAACGCTGGATCCTCCTTTCTCCATCACTATCCAATATGACTGTATAAGTGACCGCTGCTATTTTATATGTTTTTCACATACACAA
Organism: Bufotes viridis; assembly: GCA_033119425.1. Taxonomy (NCBI): domain Eukaryota; kingdom Metazoa; phylum Chordata; class Amphibia; order Anura; family Bufonidae; genus Bufotes; species Bufotes viridis. The sequence goes on along the minus strand of CM065591.1, from coordinate 459,049,456 downwards.
CATAATAGTTGGTTATATATAGTTTATTAGACCACAGCATATATTTTCATATACAGTATAGCTATAGGATATATATGGTTAGAGGATATACATAGTTATTTTCTTGTATATTATCACACAATGTATATTCCTACCATATATCTATATTTTTCGACTTTCAGAGTCTACTGGCATTGGTTAGTTTCAAATAGTCCGTATTTGTAAATGTGAATTCATAAATGTGCAAATAGCAAACAGTCCACATTTGTGAATATGTGGCCAGTAAAGAAGGAGTTGGATAGACTCCGAAACGCGTTTGGTTTGACCAGGATATCCTTTGAAAAACAAAACCCATCCAGAAATACTGATTATCTTACTAAGGAATTGTGGCAGACATTGGAAAGATGAGAACAAAAGCGGAGCACTCCACGGATAATTTGTGCACAACCATATGAACTTTGAAAGCTTCCTGAGCAGTCTGATCGCGATCCGTTGTACCACATGGGGCGCCGACACTGAGCTGCGACACCACGTGAGTCATTCCGATCCAGTCAGTGGGACTGCCCACATGTAACAGAGAGGTGGAGGTAAGTGGTAACCGGCAGTAACACCACGTGGGACGCCACACCACTATCCACCATAGATATATGGTGGGCATATACATGAAAATAACTATGTATATCCTATAACCATATATATATATCCTATAGCTATACTGTATATGAAAATATATGCTGTGGTCTAATCAACAACACAGCTATATATAACCAACTATTATATTGTGTATGTGAAAAACATACATAATAGCAGCGGTCACTTATACAGTCATATTGGATAGTGATGGAGAAAGGAGGATCCAGCGTTACAAGTGATGCATTTTATTATATCATGTTTTAGTTTAATAAATTATATATATATATCTATATCCATCCATCTATCTATCTAATAAAATTTTAAGGAATATAAATCTATTTTAGGGATATCTTTGTCTTGCTTTGTTTAGGGGAATGCCAATTAAATAATATTCAAGGATATTCAGGTCTCCGAGTTATTCCAGGTGAAGTGTGCCTATCACTACAGTAATTATCCAATCTACTAGATTGTGACGGGGTGAAGTCGCACCTTATCCAGTGTAACCAGAGAGTGAGCCGCTTTTCCATATATATTGCATGTCCTATTCTTGTCCGTTTTGTGGACCAGGATAGGCATGGTTACAATGGATCCGAAAAAAAATTAAATAAATAAATGGATGCAACACAGAAGTCACACAGACGTCATCCGTATTTTTTTGCGTGGTCAGATTTTTGTGGACCACAAAATACACACGGTCAAGTGAATGCACCCTCACTTTGCTCTACAAATTACTTACATCGTCTTCCATAGCGTCCACAGATCCTTGCTTCTTGCTTCCGCTTTCTGTAGCTTGTTCATCAGCTTCATCCACTTCCATTTTCTCTATCACAGAAGCGGTAGAAACGCTGAAAATGCCGTGGGTGTTCACGCGGACTTTCACCTTCACTTTAGCCTTTTCTCCATCTTTCGATGGAGCAATATTCTGAACAACAAACTGACCTGCGAACAGAGAAAAGTTACAGCAGGCTCTAAGGTACGTCTATAGGCAAATCTTAATCTCCACAATGCTCCTGTCGAAGATACCTTACCTATTTTTGCTTCCGTATAAGGGACACTAGAAGGATCAGAATAATAGGCTTCCAGCTGGAAAGGATTATTTCGGTAGAAAGTGAGGACTTTGGAGAAGGGAGCTGCATGGTTCTTGTTGAAGACTTCATGGAATCTGGAAAATAATCAGGTTACAATAACTAATTAGTAATCTATTAAAGTGTAGCGTTGTCTTAGTGCAGGGATCACCAAACATCGACACTCCAGCCGTTGTGAAACTACAACTCTCAACATGCTCTGCTGTTCTTCTAACTTCCACTGTGAATGGAAGTGAATGAAGCATTCTGGGAGTTGTAGTTTCTGAACATCTGGAGTGCCGGAGGTTGCTGATCCCTGTCTTTATATTATGTGACTAAATATACCCATTATAACATCAGTTTACTACCACAGCAATCTACACTGGACAGGAACACGGGCAGATTTTTTACCGTAACATCCTTACTCAGCTATTTATAATTTCAGAAAACACGTCTGCAGAAAAGTGTGTCCCATAAATAAACATGGTGCCAGGTCACCCAACCCACTGGCGCCCAGCTCCCTATTTTATCATCCAGAATACACGTACGAGCTAGAACATTACACGGCGGAGAGAAGGCAGTGGGCCAATCACAATTATATTACTGAAAAAGAAAATCCAGTGGTGTCACTTCAGCAAGTGGCATTTATCATGTGGAGAAAGTTAATTCAAGGCACTTACTAATGTATTGTGATTGTCCATATTGCTTCCTTTGCTGGCTGGATTCATTTTTCCATCACATTATACACTGCTCATATCCAGGGGTTACGATCACCCTGAAATCCAGCAGTGGTGGTCGTGCTTGCACACTACAAGATAGTGTCAGCCTATGTTCACTCCCACAGTCCCTGCCACCAGAGAGGCAGGCACCTATTCCTCTAGTGTGCAAGCACGACCACTGCTGCTGGACTGCAGGGCGGTCGTAACCCCTGAATATGAGCAGTGTCTAATGTGATGTAAAGATGAATCCAGCCAGCAAAGGAAGCAATATGGACAATGACAATACATTAGTAAGTGCCTTGTATTAACTTTCTCTACAAGATAAAGGCCATTTGCTGAAGTGAGACCGCCCCTTTAACTGGCAATACTTTATCTTAGGCTACTTTCACACGTGCGGCACAGATCTCCTGCAGAGAACGCCAGGAATTTTTTGCACAACCATTGCATGCAGCGGTTTTTGTCCAGCCTAATCCCCGTATATGTACAGATCTCCACCAGATCCCATTATAGTCAGTCAAGGGGTCCGGTGGGCAGGCAGCACTATCTGGCGATGCCAGATGTGGAGAACTGCCTGCTGGAGAGCTGTGCCGCACGTGTGAAACTAGCCTTAGTGGAAGAGGCTTGCCCTTCACTTTTAGAAATGGTGGATACCAGAGGCCCCCATCGATCAGAAGGTTATCCTGGCAATATGTCATAACAGTCTAAGATAGGAATACCCCTATAAAGAAAGGATATTTTAAGATATTATGCCATGAGTTTTCAGCACTTCCACTTACCCTTCGGCCTCATCACCTTCTGTGCTCCACTTCAGGGAGATGGGGTAGGGTACCACATCTGTGACTGAAAACTCTCTAACTTTGAAGGCCGGCGAGAGAATTGCACACTATGGAAGAAAGCATAAAACATTACACAAAGCAAGAGGAATCCCGGAAGTAGAACCTGCACCTAGTCGGTGGGGTCTCCCTTTAGTACTCCAGATGTGGCTCTCTCCCATGTAATTATACGAGTTGCTGAAAAAGTCTCAAATGGCAATGAAGTAGTCACACCGTGCACTGCCACCTCATGTATTCCCTTCTGGAGAGCCAAACAAGGGGCAGGAGGCCGCCATGCTGCTGCTCTATAGGACACCCAGAGCTGCCAGCTATACAGGGCACCATTACCATTAGCCCATGCTATACAGACATATACATGAGAGCAGGCGCCAGAGGGAGACAAGCAAGTCTATGGCAAGAGAGTTGGAGCTGAACATGATGGCCTCACAGGCAGAATTTTATTTTAGTTTTTTAACCCCTACATTTATAGTTTGGGATGTTAGCTATATTACCTGAAGTGCGCAACCTCTAGCAACTGCTTCATCTGCAATTAAAGTGGTGCTGACATCCTTCCCGAAAAACCGAGCAATGCGTTCCTTCACAGCGGGAATCCGAGTGGCGCCGCCGATGATTTCTACGGCAGCGATATCCTCTACTCGAAGCTGGATCTGTTCCATTAGAGAGCGCAGGGGGGCATCAATTCTTTGTAAGAGGTCTCCACATAAACCTTCAAACTCTGACCTGCACAATCATAAAACATTGGTCAGGTAACAAGACCATGCTGACGGAAGGCTGTACGCTAGATCACGGCATCTAACGAAATGCGCACCTGCTCATCCGTGCCGACACGTCGATATCATTCATAAAACATTCTATGTTAAGCGGCAGGTCGGTGCTGTTGCTGCTCATGAGCTTCTTCAGCTTCTCACATTCCTGGTACAGACGCAGTAGTGCTCGGATCTTCGACTTCACATCCAACTTATATTTGCTTTTGAACTCCGTACAAAAGTGGTCAACCAATTTCTCGTCAAAGTCCCTTCCTCCCAGGTAGGGGTCAAAAGCAGTGCCCAAAACCTGTGCAAGGGAAAGGAAATGTGGCCTTATTAAAGAAAGGTGTTTCTGGAGGAGTTATAGCTAAAGAGTGTGACCATGGTCTCTATTCTCATGGTGACTACTGTACCTTTAACTTGCCCTTATTGAAGGCACAGGCAGAAATTTGGAAAGATGAATGTCCCATATCAGCAAAAACCACAATCTTAGGTTTTTCCTCCGGAGCTGGGAGATCTTGCTTATAAATGCCATAGTTCAAGGCAACTAAAGAAAAAGAAAAAGAAAAAAAAAAAAAAAAAGGTTAAAATTATAGGTGTTTATAAGAAGACAATGGGTTGTATCGTCACTGATAAAAATGGAAGAGAAGTAAGATGGAGCATGTGATTGGACCATGTGATGTGACGTCATCACAGGTCCTTTAGATTTTAGCTGATGCTGGAAATGAGAGGACAGATCGCAAGTGGCTAAGGTAAGTTAATTTTTATTATTTTTAACCCCTTCATCTTCGTTTTACTAAGCATTCAGTATTAAGAATGCTATTATTTTCCCTTATAACCATGTTATAAAGGAAAATAATAAAGATCGGGTCCCGTTGCTAAGCAACCATGTAGGAAAATCGCAACGCATCCGCACTTGCTTGCGGATGCTTGCGATTTTCCCGCAGCCCCATTCACTTCTATGGGGCCTGCGTTGCGTGAAAAACGCAGAATATAGAGCATGCTGCGATTTTCACGCAACGCAGAAGTGATGCGTGAAAATCACCGCTCATGTGCACAGCCCCATAGAAATGAATGGGTCCGGATTCAGTGCGGGTGCAATGCGTCCTCCTCACGCATTGCACCCGCGCAGAAAACTCGCCCATGTGAAAGGGGCCTTAGTGTCCATCGGCTATGCTTAGCTGTCAGGGAGTGTAGTGTGGATCCACAGAAAGTGAATGAGACCCACACCCCACAGGATCGGAGAGCCAAGCACAGGCAATAAAAGCCAAAAGGCTTTGTTTTACAAAAATTTAGGTATACTCTAAAGTGTCCATAGATCTTGGTCCGCCACCATTCCTGCAGACCACTGCCCCCCCTTCCCCCCCCCCATTACACATTTAGGCTTAAGCTTTACACCAAATGAGTCAGTTCAGGAAACAAAAAAACAATGGTTTTGTACAGAGAGCGAATTATTCAATAAGATGTATTTGTATGGCGCCACCTGATGTTCGTTGTACATCTTTGTCCTGGCTTACCGAGATGGCCGCACATGCTCAGTTTCATCCTTCAACTGCCTCCTCAGCTGTGATAAGGGGGCGTGTCCATGCTCTGCCTAGCTGCAGCAGAAAAGGCACTCCCCTTTAGCTGCCACCTTGATATAAATCTAGCAGAGCAATGCGAGGTACAGGGTGGTGGTCATACGATATGATGCCCGATTTTCATTTTTTACATTAGTCATGGGGTAACTCCACAGTTTTGTCTGTGATTGTGTTCAGTGTTTCAGGTTTTTTTGTGCAAATGCGATCAGTTTTGATGCGTTTTTACAAGTGTGAAGAAAAGCCGAAGGATGACAATCTACATCCCCTACCAACCATCAGTGAGAAGCGCATTACATCCAGATGCCTTATGGGTTTCTTATGCAAGTCCCATTCACTTCTATGGGACCAGAGCTGCACGAAAAATGCACAATATAGAACATGCTGCGATTTCTCCGGAACGCAAGCATAACGCATGAAAAACGCATCGTGTCCAGATGGAAAAAAAAATAAATCGCTTTTGTGAAAGAGGATTTACCCTCGCCAAGCATGCAAGTGCTCTCAATGAAGGGAGGAATAAGTCTCTACCAGACTTTAGCTCAGTTGGTAGATTGTAATCCAAGATGCCCAGCCCTTCTACCTTCTATCATTTTGCCTTCTAGCCATCATTAGATCAAAATATCTACAGTATAAAATGTAATCTTCCTGCATTGCCGTGCATCACATCACTGTCTAGAACAACCCAGATATTCCAAAAACGATATTTTTAATAAAATTACATTTTTAATGGAAGTGCGGCTTCTCTGACCCTGGCAGTCCGCCATCATCTGGAGCGTAGTATTGCATGGCAGCCATGTAGCTGTAATGCATGGATGTACCGACTCAGCCATCATCAAGCCAGCTCGCCATTCAGACCTATCCAGCGGGAAGATTCATATACTCCGGCATGCAATTATCTCAAGTCTTTGACCAAAGTAAAATACAACGCAGGCACCTACCCGCTGTCATGTCATTCATCAGTTTTAGACAGTTCAAGCCAACGATCTGCGCTGAATCCAGCACGGACCTCCTCTCAGCATCTGTGAAGAACGAGGGGACCTGCCAAGATAAAGAACACATTTCCATATGCCATTTAACCAACGACCAATATACAGTGGCCTAAAGGCATAAGATAACATCCCACGTAACGTCTGAAGAGACGACAGCGTTCTCTTGTCCAAGGTTGTGCACCTCAGCCCTATCCCTCAGTACACACTTGCGCGTTTTAAAGCGCGTTCGAACGCGCTGTAAAACGCTCAACAGGAGAAAACTCATGTTTCCCTATGGGCATGGTTCTCACCTGAGCGTTTTACAGCGCGTTTGAACGCGCTGTAAAACGCCCTACGCTCAAAGAAGTTCTTGAGCTTCTTTGGGGCGTTTTGTCGCGCGTTTGCACCCATAGACTTCAATGGGAACGTGCGTAAAACGCGCGTCTCAGAAACGCTCAGGTGTGAACCCAGGGTGTGAGGCAGAAGGGGACACAGTCCACACTTACCGATATGACACAGTCCGTCACTGGCTTCTTCAGGTTGCTCTCTGCCGTCTCCTTGAGTTTTGTCAAAAGCATTGCCGTTATCTGTTCTACACTGAATATGTGAGGTTCGTCCATGTACATCACCTGAAAAGAAGAAAAATGGCGTCATACATTCACTCAAAGAAGGCGCAAACAGCAAACCTAATATAAGGAATAGGACTAGGAACGCACCCGTAATCCAACACCTCCACTGTCTGTCTGGACCAGCTCATAAGCCAGCTTAGTCTTCTCCCTCTGGACCAAAGGGTCTTTAAATGCTCGGCCGTGGAGCTTCTTGAAGTTGTATACTGTGTTGGTCGCATTTGTGATTAGCTGGTGGAGAACAAATATCAATTATTATTCCAAAAAGACGGCAATATAACAGACCAATGAGAAACGGGTGCCTTTAGCTGACGGAGGTCACGTCTGACCACGATAAATGTCCATGGAAGCATTTTATTTGCACTCGTTCCTGGGGAAGCTGGTTGATAGCTAACAAGTCCATTACTCTACATATCATGCAATGTTCACGGCAGAAATAACGAACATAATGTCCATGATGTAATCGAGCAGACGTACGGAGAAAGACATTTGTATCCAGACGTTTCGCTCTGTTCAAGACCTTTGTCAATAGTCATGGAGAAAAATCAGGGGTTATTATAATGCTAATGGATGGGTGTAGTAAATAGCAGGTATGAGGAACCTTCTTAGGAGTTATAGAGGATGAGCGCGGTGTGCGTCGCCTTTACGTTACACAGATTACCCCTCTGAGATCCACCTCATTTTTTCCCACCTCCTGCTCCACACACTTGAACATCCCCTCTACCACGGCAGTGCACACGGCCCCCCCATCCTTGCAGAGCGCATAAGCGAACAGCACACGCCGACACCTCATACTCTTCTGATGATGGTCAACTCCTCCTCCCCCAATATAGACACCACGGTCCATTATCCTCTATACAAGCCACACTGCTAGGCGCTGCCCAGGCCCTCTATCATTTCACATGTCTGTTGTCTTGTTCCACACCTCTGCTTATTTCCATAGCTGTGACTACACCACTGTCCAGGTATTCAGGAGCTCATACTAAATCTAGGGACACAGGTCATTCCCCGGTGTTGTCAGGTTCAGCTGCTTGCATCAAATCTATACGATACTGAGAAGAAGGGTCCCCTCATACTTAGTGTTACCTGCCACTTACTTCACCCACCCATTAGCATTATGCAAAAATAAAGTTAGACCAGCACCTCCAAACAATATGAAAAAGGGGTTCAGGTGCACGCTACCTTGGCTCCAACGCAAAAAGCAAAGAAGGACTACAAGTATCAGCACACATCCATGTGCAATAACACATGCAAACACTGGAGACGGATAAATGTAGACTGCATTACTGCTGTACTTACTATAAAAAAAGATTAAAAGCTCTATGCGCACACTTATGATCAAAATCAAATCGGGCCCATCTACCAGCGACAAGGTGGCTTCCAACAGATGGGACCTTCACTTGTCGCTCTTCTGGTCTACAAAATTGAGGGTAATGTAGAATCCAGATTTATGATACTCTGATTGGAAGCTCTTAGCATTATAGAATTGCTGCAGGAGTCAGGGGATACTATATTTCCTTATGGAGAGCACCTTCACCAGGCATCAGCAACCTTTGGCTCCCAGCTGTTGTGAAACTACAATTCCCAACATGCTCCATTCATTTCTATGTAAGGTCTTAGAAGAGCAGAGCAACTATGCATGCTGGGAGTTGTAGTTTCACAACAGCTGGGAGCCAAAGGTTGCCTACCCCTGACCTACACAGTGTGAGGAGGCTTATAGGCCATCATGCTCCTCTGGAATTCTATGAAGAAAGGGTTGCCTAATGAGCTCTTAACAAGCTCTCCTTCTAATACCACCAGATGTAAGGCAGCTATCCGGCCTAAGGGTACTTTCACACTTGCGGCAGGACGGATCCGTCCTGCCGCAAGTGCCCGTGCACTGCCGTGCTGCGCCGTTGCTCCGCCCCATTACCGTCAATGCCGGATCCGTCCTGCCGCAAGTGTGAAAGTACCCTTACAGGCCTTGAGATATGACTTGGATAATAAGTAAGCCAACATCTCATCTGCAGACAGCTGTTTTGGGGCGATTGCCCCTCATAAGTGCAGAGCAGAGAGCAGTGGCTTAACTGGGTGAGAGGCATAAGTCAGGATATTGGGGGTGTTATCGCTCCTTATAGACAGCACTTAATCGATGTAAGGAATCTTCCAGAGGCCCAGCTTGCTGAAAGCTCATTAACATATCCACTTCCCATAATTGCTACAGGTAAGGCCATGCTTGTATTGCGGCCGGCAAACAGCGGGTCCACAATATACGGGCAGCGGGTGTGTGCACACCATATCACGGATGCGGACCCATTCACTTGAATGGGTCCACAATCCGGGCTATACAGTGCGGTGTGGAATGGAGGCACGGATCAGAAGCCCACAGAAGAACTATGGAGTGCTCCCGTGGGTTTTCTGTTCGCGCGTTCACCAGTGCATGCACTACTTTTTTGTGGTGCAGGACCGTAGGATGGGGATCAAGTGAATGGGTCCGAGTCTGCAGATGGTGGCCACACGACCGGGCAAGGCCGGCACATGGTCGTGTGCATGAGGCCTAAATGCTGATTTTTCTCTAGAGTTGACTATTGACAAAGGACTCAAATAGACGGAAACTTCTGGAGACACATCATACCGGACACAAAGATCTCTCAGTACGAGTGCATATAGTTATTCCCTCACATCGCCATTTCCTATGGCCGGTGACTTCTGATAAGACCTGTGCTGAACGTTGCATCACACCTCAGTGTGCGGAGGACTGTACCCTGCCTTCTCACACCGCTCCCGGAGCAGGCAGATTTGCCATGCAGCATGTACTGCTGGAGACCCAGCTTTCCAGGATACATCATTGTTGGGGACCCCACCAGTTTATATACAAAACCCCTTTAATATTTAATAGTTTGAACATACCTGATTCTTAGCGGCAACTCCAATTGTTCTGTTCTTTGTTCCAAAAGACACCACAGCCCTGAAAACACAGATCACAGACCGCTATAACTTCATGACGCTTTACCAGGAGATGGATACTGAGGTCTTATCCTTAGGTCAGGCCGACCGTACCGACTCCCAGCGCCCCCACTTATCGCTTACCAGACACAGCGCCACACATTTTGTAGTGACTGTGCCTGGTATTGCAGCTCAGCTCCATTCAAGTGAATGAACGGCAATCTCAGGCCCAGTCACTATCAGATGCACAGGGCCCCTGCTCAGCGGAGGTGTCCGGAGTCCCATACTGACTGTGTATCCTTAGGATAGACCATCATGGAAAACCACTTAAAAAAAACCTAAGAGGGCAGCTGAGGAGATCCTTCAGCAGGAAAACTCCTAGAACATACAGTACGGTTTGTTTCTCTTAAACAGTGGATGTCTCACTTCTGCAAGTGGCATTTATCATGTAGACGAAGTTAATACAAGGTACTTACTAATGTACTGTGATTCTCCATATTGCCTCCTTTGCTGGCTGGCTTCATTTCCCCCCCCCCCCAATCACATTATACACTGCTCGTTTCCATGGTTACGACCACCCTGCAATCCAGCGACGGTGGTCGTGCTTGCACACTATAGAAAATAAGCTGGAGCGCCACTGATGAAATATGTAAATTGATAAGTAAAGTGGGTCCTTTCACATTAGCGTTTTTCTTTTCTGGCCTAGAGTTCCTTCCTCAGGTCTCTATGCCGGAAGAATACTGATCAGGATTATCCCAATGCATTCTGAATGGAGAGAAATCCGCTCAGGATGCATCAGGATGTCTTCAGTTCAGTCTTTTTGACATTTCAGAATGGAAATAGGCCTCTTTCACACTTGCGTTGTTAGGATCCGGCGTGCACTTCCGTCGCCAGAAGTGCCCGCCGGATCAGTAACAACGCAAGTGACCTGAAAGCATTTGAAGACGGATCAGTCTTCAAAATTGCTTTCAGTGTTACTATGGCAGCCAGGACGCTATTAAAGTCCTGGTTGCCATAGTAGTAGTGCGGAGCGGGGGAGCAGTATACTTACAGTCCGTGCGGCTACCGGGGCGCTCCTGAGTGACGTCAGAGCACCCCATGCGCATGGGGCGTCCTGACGTCACTCTGGAGCGCCCCGGGAGCCGCACGGACGGTAAGTATGCTTCTCCCCTGCTTCCCCACTACACTTTACCAAGGCAGCCGGGACTTTAGCGTCCTGGCTGCCATGGTAACCATTCAGAAAAAGCTAAACGTCGGATCCGGCGATGCGCCGTAACGACGTTTAGCTTAAGCGGATTAATGCTCTTCAATGGGCATTAATTCCGGATCCGGCGTTACGGCATGTCTTCAGGATTTTTGGACGGAGACAAATCCGCAGCATGCTGCGCTTTTGTCAACGTCCAAAAAACGTTCCGGTCCTGAACTGAAGACATCCTGATGCATCCTGAACGGATTTCTCTCCATTCAGGATGCATTAGGATAATCCTGATCAGTATCTTTCCGTCCTAGAGCCCCGAGGACGGAACTCTAGAACGGAAAGGAAAAACGCTGATGTGAAAGGGGCCATAATACCGCAGCATGCTGCGGTTTTATCTCCATCCAAAATTTCAGAACACTTGCCGGATCTGGTGTTCTGCCAGATTTCTATACATCGGCAGAATGCTATACCGGAAGTGACGCGGCCGCACAGGAATCAGCTGGAGGAGGGTGTGTGCGGCGCTGCGCACATCCACTACATTAGCAATAAATCATTGCGGGAGAAGGACTTCATGCGCGAAACCGCACGTGCACACTTAGTGGTAGGTAGATTTTCCCAGCGCAAAATGTCCCATCAGATCTCCCTACCCCTGAGTGCGCGCACAAATTATCAGGAGCAGGTCATCCTTACCGCAGAGCTGAGTGCGAATATCGAGGTCACCACAAAGCAGAGCTGAGTGCAGAATATCGAGGTCGCCACATAGCAGAGCCGAGTCCGGGATATTGGGGGGACACCGCTGTGTGGTGACCTTGATATTCTGCACTCAGCTCTGCGGTAAGGATGACCTGCTACTGATAATTTCTGCGCGCACTCAGGGGTAGGGAGATCTGATGGAACATTTTGCGCTGGGAAAATCTACCTACCACTAAGAGTGCACGCGCGGTGTGCCGTTTCGCGCATTAAGTCCTCCCGCGTCGCTGCAATGATTTTTTGCTAATCCAGTGGATGTGTGCGTGCGCAGCGCTGCACACACCCTCCTCCAGCTGAGTCCTGTGCGGCCGCGTCACAACAGTCTTCAAATGCTTTCAGTTTCCGCGCAGATTGCCGGATCCGGCGACAGAACTGCTTGCCGGATCACTCTGCTCTACCGCAAGTGTGAAAGTAGCCTAATTATATTCACCTAGGAGGACGCAAATTCTAATAAACCCCAGGATCAGCAGCCGCAAGAAACGCAATAACACAACATAAACACGCGATACAAGTGCATATACGCTATATACTAAGACCGAGACCCGGCACCGTCTCAGGTCCAGACAGCACGAAACACCAGGGGCCAAAAGGAAGTCCCTACGCGATCCAGACGAGCCCACACAAGGTTTACGGCAAAAGACTTGATATATTTTTGAATATCCACATCTGCAAAAATTTTAAGAAAAAAAGCAAGCAAATGCGACCACTTTTGTGGTGGGAGCGGCAGTTCCCGGTGGTCTGTCTGGGCCGTCTGTAGCCTGTTGACTTGAATGGGTCCGTAATCTGCAAGATATGGCGCGGAGGCATGGATCGGAAGCCCTGCAAATCTCTTCCATGGGCCTTTTGGTCCGTGCCTCCGTATCGCACGCAAAAAGATAAGACGTGTTTTGTCTTTTGCTATATATTGTGGATCACGGACTTATTCGAGTCAGTGGATCCGCACCGCACTACGGGATTCACACGGCAGGTGCATTGTGTGAATGGGCCCCGAGACACAACCGCACGCTGAGCGCTGCAGCAGTCTAACATTTCTATCTGGGTGCGCTGTGTATTTAGGACCTCCTCATCCTGGGGCCACGGACACGTCCAGCATCTACACCAGTACTGCCCAACACCTCATGAAGCCCAGGAGGTGCGGCACGTCTCAGAGGAGGAGGAGGAAGAGGATCCTGGAAGATTCCAGACACTGCCACACCACGAGGATGACGACGCTCCATGTCACAGGATGGGGACAGCTTACAAGGAGATCCCACATACAGTATCGTCATATACCCAGCCGGGAGCGGACAGGAAAGAGTTAACCAGATAACAGCACTGCCATGTACAATAACGTATCACATCGCTTCAGCCGTTACTATATGTGACTTATAACGCAAGAGGCGCCGACATGAAGATGTGTGATGGCTGCACCATTATACATATATTACAGGCCAGTCCTGTTATACTACACAGATTATACCAGCAAAATGATGCATGATGAATGTGCCATTATATGTATTACACTACAGATCACATCAGTATACAATAATGTATGATGGCTGCACCATTATATATGTATTACAGACTAGTCCTTATAATACACAGATCAGTACATGATGCTGTATGATATCTGCACCATTATACACATACTACATGATGCTGTATGATATCTGCACCATTATACACATATTACAGATCACATCAGTACATGATGCTGTATGATATCTGCACCATTATACACATATTACAGATCCCCCGGTACATGATGCTGTATGATATCTGCACTATTATACACATATTACATGATGCTGTATGATGTATTACAGTACAGATCACACTATAACCCTCCCCGCCCCATCGCCGGACGGCTCAGTACTCACGGCGTGCATCTGTCGCTGAACTCATTGGCTACAGTCTCGATGCCACCAGCTCGGGCGATGGCGACATGACAATTTTGGAATCCAAGGTCGAAGCCGACCACAGACATGTTATCTCGGGCTTGAGGAGCGAGAAGCGGGCACTATGGAAGCCGGGAGAACCGAGGAGACTGCTGCGTGTGCGGGGCGGCTGGAGGAGGAGGCGGCGCCGCTTCATATATAGATCCTGTGAAAGAACATTCCAGAAGAAGCAGCCTCACGCTACTCGCCGGCTACACACATGCCGCTTCCGCGTTCTGGACGCTTCTGGAGAACTCTCTGCCGGGAGCCAATGAGAAGGCGGCATGGCAGTGACGTACTTAGTTTCTAGGACGACCTGAACGCTGCCGTTACTAGGGAGAGAGTGTAGAAGGGCAGACGTACTGTATAATATATGATGACAATGTGAGCTGTGTGACATTATAGTGAGGGAATCCATTACAGGCTCCCTGCTGTAATAAATGTATGCGGCCTGGGCCGACCAAGGACAGCAGCAAACACTGTTCGAGCATACTGTCTATGAAGTGCTTTACACTGGCTTAGTTGCCCCGAACAACCAATCACATTGAGTCGTTCATTTTCCGAAGGAGCTCTGAAACATGAAAGGTGGAATCTGATTGGTTGCTATGGGCAACTAAACCAATTTTGAGTTGCACCAGTTTTGATAAATCTCCCCCTACACGTATAAGCCAGGACAAAAGGGGCATTGAGAAAGGGACCTTAAAAAGATGGGCACCCCAAATCTATGGCATTGAATCCTGGATAGTGCATATGACCCCCCCCCCCCTCTCCCCCTCTTCATCACACTAAAAAATGACCACAGGAGACCCACCTAAACTAAGGAAGACCGCAGACCATATACCATCTAAGCAAATACAGACCCCTTAATTAAAACATGTCCTCCAGTATCTGTGAACTGATACTATACTCAGGGATCTCAAGTCTCCCGGACGTTCAGGGAGTCTCGCGCTATTAGATAGCGGCTCCCTGATGCCCGCATGTGAAACAATATATCCCGGAAAGGTTTACTCGCAGTAAACCTTTCCGGCAACCTGTAGCAGTGTCCCCTTCTCGGCCGGTCCTCTGACTCCTCGAGAACTCCGACTGGTGATGTCACTTCCTATAACTTGCCAGTCGAAGCTTTAGCCCACCTGCAGCTACTGCGCGTGCGCCAGCCTTACTCGAACTACCGCCACTGCGGCTGCGCGGCATCACATGCCACTGTCAGAAGCCTCCATTCCCCTCATTGCGCCTTCACCCAGGCATAGTAGAGAGTTCTTTTTGGTCATACATTATACAATGTTTCACTATGTTCCCATATATGTTTTGTTCATGTTATACTTGCCTTCATACTGCATCAGCACAGTAACCTTGTTATATGTTATGTTCTGCATATGTTTGGAAAATGTAATAAAAAGTTAGTGAAAAAAAAATAAAAGAAAACCTCCCTGAAATGAGTTTTCGCAGGTCGGGATGTCTGTATACTTGCCAACTCTTCTGGAACATTAGCTGAAGTGGGGGTGACCTTAAAAGGGATGCATTTTGTGAAAAGGGCACATGCCGCACTCTGGGACCTCCAGGACTCTTCACAAAAGTTGACAAATATGATCAATACAAACCCCAGACCAGTCTATTCACAAAATATAGACCTCAGATCAAACCCCCTAAATAAAACAGACCCTCCAGAGTCCCTGAACTAATACAGACCCCAGACCACTCTCCCCATCATAAAGACCGTAGACCAGACTAAGCTTTCGATAGAGACTCCAGGAAGGCAGAACAGAGCCCAAAACGAAGACCCCAGACCATTCGTTCATAGACCATTCGACCAGTATATTCGCTGCTGGTAGATACTGGTATGTGTGGTATATTCACGGCTGATAGATATTGGTGTGTGTGCAGTATATTCTCTGCTGGTAGATATTGGTACATGCTGTATATTCAATGCTGGTAGCTATCGGTGTGTACGGTATATTAACTTGTGATAGATATTATGTGCAGTATATTCATTGCTGGAACATATCAGTGTTTACTGCTGGTAGATAGTGGTATGTGCAGTATATTCACTGCTGGTAGATATTGGTATGTGCAGTATATTCACTGCTGGTAGATATTGGTATGTACACTATATTCACTCCTGGTAGATAGTGGTATGTACAGTATATTCATTACTGGTAGATACTGGTATGTGCACTATATTTACTGCTGGTAGATATTGGTATGTGCAGTATATTCACTGCTGGTAGATAGTGGTATGTACAGTATATTCATATCGGTATGTACAGTATATTCACTGCTGGTGGATAGTGGTATGTGCAGTATATTCATTACTGGTAGAAAGTGGTGTGTTTATTCGCTGCCGGTATATATTTGTGTGTGGTATATTCAGTTGGTTACTTGGCTTTCTTACCTTTGGGGGTTGGGGCACCATTTCAATTTTCGCCTCAGGAAGCTGAAAAGCTAGAATCGGCTCTGCAACATCTAACGCCACGGGCACCCCATCTACCATCAGGCAGGAGCCTCAGAACCAGGGTGTGCCCCGAGAGAAGAAAGGGTACCCCCTCCTTATGCTGCACAACCCTAGGAAGCAATTATGTGAGGACAGCTGCCATAATAGACTGTGTGATAACAGGAGCCACTACCACTCTCATCTTCGGCTCCGGTTCCTCAAAGACTCGCTGCACAAGATGGCAAAAAGATGTTATTAAAATAAGAGTTCTTGAATGTCAAAAAGAAATTCTCATCTGCGAAGTATGGTATTAGTATTGGGCTGGATTCATATCAGTGCTGTCAATTTCTGGTGTTCTGCTCTGCTATAGGAGCGGTACAATGAAAATACTAGAGGATCCAGCACATAACTACATGGCACCGAACAAACCCCATTGGCTATAATAGTGTCCATTCGGTTTGCGCTTGGATGTCCATTTGTTTACCAGACAGAAAAGACCCGCTTGCACAAGTCTTTTTTCTGCTGTTTTTGATCAAATCTGTGAAGCAGCCCCTGAACCGAGCCTCCAATGCGAATGTGAATTTAGCCTTACTGATTAGTGTTGAGCGAACAGTTCGAGCATAGTTCGGGTTCGTACCGAATTTTGGGGTGTCCGGGACACGGACCCGAACCCGGACATTTTCAAAAAAGTTCAGGTTCGGGTTCGTTGTTCGGCGATTACTTCCCGCTTTCTGAAGGGCTGCACAGTCAATCAGCTAGCGTTTTACTTCTTGACCTAAGAGCCCATCACAGCCATGCCTACTAATGGCATGGCTGTGATTGGCCAAGTGCAGCATGTGACCCAGCCTCTATTTAAGCTGGAGTCACGTAGAGCCGCACGTCACACTGCTCTGATTAGTGTAGGGAAAGGGCGCAGCTTCTGTGAGGGCGAGATTAGGCAGGGAAAAGTCAGCAACAGCACCTAATGAACGGATCGATCTACAGCTGTGAATGATTGAACTTCTGCTAGTTACTTGCTCACTGGTTTTTAGGCTGCACAGAGCGTTTTTCTGTCACTTATTTTCTGGGGTGATCGGCGGCCATTTTGTGACTTGTGGTGCACCAGAACAAGCTGCCACCAAGTCCATCAATCCATCAATACTAGTTTTTTTTTTGCTATATCCTACATCAAGGGCTTGGCCGTGCTAATTGTCACCCCTAGAAACTCAGGATAGCAATTTCTATATTTTATTAAGGGGTTAAATACAATTGCCCAAATACCAATCCCCTAAATCTGGTGTTCCAGCCTTGGCTAGCCAAGTATATTTGTTTTGTCCGCAAAAACAAATATTTTGTGGGGTGAAATTCAATTGCCAAAATAGCAATACCCTGAATCTGGTGTTCGAGCTGTTGCAGGCCAAAGGATAGATTATTTTCTGTGGTGAAATTCAATTGCCAAAATAGCTGTCACTACCAGAGCTTTGAGACGTTCTCACAGCTCTGTTTCTCCACCCCTGTGATGATGTAACTACTAGAGCTTTGAGACGTTCCCACAGCTCTGTTTCTCCGCCCCTGTGATGAGGTCTTTACTTTCTGTTTCCTTCCTCCCAGCTGTCCCTCCTGTGTTTGATTGCTCTGCCTTTAAATCACCTCTCTTCCTTTGTACGGTGCGGATTATACTACTTCATTTGAGCAGTATCTCTCGCTTGAGTATCTTCACTGGTGTGATATCTTTTCTGGACCTGTGTTCTGCTGAAGCAAGTACTTCGGACATTGTCTGCTGACTTTGGATCTGTTTTCACTGCTGCTGCAGCTCCTTCAGTTAAGTGTGCAGACATTGTGTGTTTCTGTTTGTTTTGCTGACTGGATCCGAGGCGACCCCGGTTCCGTCCATATACTGAGCAGGGCACCGGTGGCCGTGCCCCTTCCACTACTGTAGGGGTTACAGTGGTCATCAGCCTTAGGTACGCGGGCATGTCTCGATCCACCATCTGGATCTGGACATGGGCTTAGCAGCATAGGGAGAGCTTTTAGGGTCTGACAGGGGTCACCCTTTATGTTCCCTAGTTTGGGTCCGGTCAGTAGCTAACTCACTGTGTATGCTCTTGTTGCTCATATACAGCCGTGACATTATAATCCGCCGAAACCGTCCTTTTTGACATGGATCCGCTTTCTGACCTGGTTGACCGCATGCAGGGTCTTTCTTTGGAGGTAGCGGATCTCCGTCAATCTATGATTCAGTTTCAAGCATTGGGCTCGGCTCCGGCCCATGGAGTCTGTTGCGAGCCAAAGGTCTCACTTCCGGAAACGTTCTCCGGGGGCAGTGAGAATTTTGTTCGCTTCAGAGAGGCATGCAAACTCCATTTTTGCTTGTGTCCCCGTTCTTCTGGTAATGAGGAGCAGAGGGTGAGGATTGTCATCTCCTTGCTCAGGGGTAATGCTCAGACTTGGGCTTTTTCACTGCCATCGGGGATCCCTCCCTTCGATCCACAGAAAGATTTTTGTGGCCCTGGGGCAGATATATGATGACCCGGATCGTGTTGCTCTGGCTGAATCTAACTTACGTTTTTATGCCAGAACAAACTGTCTGCTGAGCTTTATTGTTCTGAATTTCGGAGATGGGCAGCTGATTCAGGTTGGAATGATGCTGCACTCCGGAGTCAGTTCTGTCATGGTCTCTCAGAGAGATTGAAAGATGCGTTTGCTTTCCATGAAAGACCAACATCTTTAGAGTCTGCCATGTCATTGACGGTACGCCTTGACAGGCGTCTAAGAGAAAGAAACGAGACCTCTCGGTCCAGCCATTGTCACTCTAGGGGCAGTGGTGCGGACTCATTCAGTGTGCAGGGGTCTCATCCTGTCTCGGTCCCCTCTGAGGAGGAGCCTATGCAGCTAGGTCGACTTGCCCCTGATAAAGGAGGATTTAGTCCTCAGAGAATGGTGTGTTTTGTTGTGGGGGCATTGGTCATTTGGCAAATGTTTGTCCCTCTAGGAGATTCATGAACTGTACTAAGAGTGATAATAAGAGAAAATCCTCAAAAGGAAAATCATCAAACTCTGCTTCATCTGCTACCTTGGGCAAAGTTGATGTAGGAATTGGGGCTTTTCCTCTGACCTGCAGTTCTCGTTTTCTCCTTTCTGCCAGGGTGGCGCTAGAGAGCAAAGTCATTTCTTGTGAAATTTTTGTTGATAGTGGAGCGGCCGTCAATCTTATTGACACTCAATTTGTAGCCAGGCATGGTTTTCGGGTTTGCACATTAGAAAAAGATATACCTGTTTTGCCATTGACTCTGCTCCACTCTCACAGAGATCCCTGAAGGGCATTGTTCACAATATCCGGTTAGCTGTAGGTGACACTCATGTGGAGGATATATCTTGTTTTGTCCTTAACGGATTGCCTACTCCTCTAGTGTTGGGGTTACCCTGGCTCACTAAACATAACCCCACTATTGATTGGCAAGGAAGGCAAATAAATGAGTGGAGTGAGTTTTGTAGAGAGAATTGTCTCACAGCGACTTTTGCAGAGGTATCTACTAAAACTTTGCCATCATTTCTCTCTGATTTCTCGGACGTGTTTTCCGAGAGCGGTGTGCAGGAGCTACCTCCTCACCGGGAGTTTGACTGTCCCATTAACCTCATTCCCGGCGCCAAGCTGCCAAAAGCACGCCTGTACAATCTCTCACAACCGGAGAGAATCGCAATGCGAACCTATATCTCTGAGAGTCTCGATATGGGGCATATTCGTCCCTCAAAATCACCGGTCGCCGCGGGTTTTTTTTTTGTTAAAAAGAAAGATGGCTCTCTGAGACCTTGCCTAGATTTTAGGGAGCTGAACCGTATCACGATTCGCGATCCCTATCCCCTTCCTCTGATCCCAGACCTCTTCAACCAAATTGTTGGGGCCAAGGTTTTTTCCAAATTGGATTTGAGAGGCGCTGTACAACCTGGTCAGGGTCAGAGAGGGGGATGAATGGAAAACAGCCTTTAATACCCCCGAGGGCATTTCGAGAATCTCGTTATGCCTTTTGGCTTGATGAATGCTCCGGCCGTCTTTCAGCATTTTGTTAACAGTATTTTCTACCATTTAATGGGGAAATTTGTATTGGTGTATCTTGATGATATTTTGATTTTTTCCCTGATGTTCGGACTCATCAGGATCATCTTTTTCAGGTTCTGCAGATTCTGCGAGAAAATAAATTGTACGCCAAGCTGGAGAAATGTGTGTTTATGGTATCGGAGATTCAATTTCTGGGTTTTCTCCTCTCTGCTTCTGGTTTTCGCATGGATCCGGAGAAGGTCCGTGCTGTGCTTGAGTGGGAGCTTCCTGAGAATCAGAAGGCATTGATGCGCTTTCTGGGTTTTGCAAACTATTACAGAAAGTTCATTTTGAATTATTCCTCTGTTGTCAAACCCCTCACTGACATGACCAAAAAGGGGCGGATTTTTCCTCTTGGTCGGAGGAGGCGCTTGCAGCTTTTTCTAAGATTAAAGAGAGTTTTACGTCTGCTCCCATCTTGGTGCATCCCGATGTTTCCTTACCTTTTATTGTTGAGGTGGATGCTTCCGAGGTGGGTGTGGGTGCGGTTTTGTCCCAGGGTCCGTCTCCTTCCAAATGGCGACCCTGTGCCTTTTTCTCTAAAAACTCTCACCGGCAGAGAAAAACTATGATGTGGGAGATAGGGAATTGTTGGCCATCAAGCTGGCTTTCGAGGAATGGCGCCATTGGTTGAGGGGGCCAGGTACCCTATAACCGTTTTTACCGACCATAAGAATCTGGCGCATTTGGAGTCGGTTAGCGTATGAATCCGAGACAGGCCAGATGGTCTCTGTTCTTCTCCAGATTCACTTTGTCGTTACATTCCGCCCTGGGATCAAAATGTGAAGGCTGACGCCTCTCTCGCTGTTTTCCGGGAGGAGGAAACTCCGAGGACCCGGGTCCCATTTTGGCGGAGGGGGTAGTTGTTTCTGCTCTGTATTCTGATTTGGAGGCCGAGGTCCAGGCTGCCCAGACTGAGGCACCTGCCCGTTGTCCTTCTGGAAAGTTGTTTGTGCCTCCTGAGTTACGCCACAAACTCTTCAAGGAGCATCATGATACGGTTCTTGCTGGTCACCCCGGGAGTAGAGCCACGGTAGATCTCATTGCTCGGAGATTTTGGTGGCCGGCTCTTCGTAAGTCGGTGGAGGGTTTTGTGGCTGCTTGGAGACGTGCGCCGCGCTAAGGTCCCTCGCTCACGGCCTTCAGGTCCCCTTCTCCCCTTACCCATACCTTCCCGTCCTTGGACACACCTGTCCATGGACTTTATCACGGATCTTCCTCGCTCCTCAGGGAAGTCGGTGATCCTGGTGGTGGTGGACCGTTTTAGCAAGATGGCACATTTCATACCCTTCCCTGGATTGCCCAATGCTAAAACGTTGGCGCAAGCTTTTGTCGACCATATTGTTAAATTGCATGGCATTCCCTCTGATATTGTTTCCGATAGAGGCACGCAGTTTGTGTCCAGATTCTGGAAGGCTTTCTGTTCTCGCCTGGGGGTTCGGCTGTCCTTCTCTTCTGCTTTTCACCCGCAGTCGAATGGTCAGACTGAACGCGCCAATCAGAATCTGGAGACATATTTGCGCTGTTTTGTTGCAGAGAACCAGGAGGATTGGTGTTCGTTTCTCCCTCTTGCTGAGTTTGCTCTGAACAACCGTCGCCAGGAATCTTCTGATAAGTCACCATTCTTTGGTGCATATGGGTTCCATCCGCAGTTTGGGACATTCTCGGAGGGGCTCCTTCTGGTTTGCCTGAGGAGGAGAGATTTTCCTGCCTTTGTCTACCATTTGGCAAAAGATTCAGACTAATCTAAGAAAGATGAGTGAGAAATATAAGCGTGTGGCTGATAAGAGACGTGTGCCTGGTCCGGACCTGAATGTGGGTGATCTGGTGTGGTTGTCTACAAGAAATATTAAACTGAAGGTTCCTCCTGGAAATTGGGTCCCAAGTTTATTGGGCCTTATAAAATCTTGTCAGTCATCAATCCTGTTGCTCTTCCGTCTTGATCTTCCACGGGTTTGGAAGATACATAATGTATTTCACAGATCCTCTTAAAACCATATGTCCAGCCCACGGTACCCTCCTCTTTGCCTCCTCCTCCGATTTTGGTTGATGGCAATCTGGAGTTTGAGGTTTCCAGAATTGTGGACTCTCGCATTGTCCGCGGTTCTCTTCAGTACCTCGCTCATTGGAAAGGTTATGGTCCTGAGGAGAGGATGTGGGTTCCGTGTCGGACATTAAAGCCACTCGCCTCATCAGGACTTTTCATAGGGCTCATCCTGAGAAGGTGGGTCCTGGGTGTCCGGAGTCCACCCGTAGAGGGGGGTACTGTCACTACCAGAGCTTTGAGACGTCTCACAGCTCTGTTTCTCCACCCCTGTGATGATGTAACTACTAGAGCTTTGAGACGCTCCCACAGCTCTGTTTCTCCGCCCCTGTGATGAGGTCTTTACTTTCTGCTTCCTTCCTCCCAGCTGTCCCTCCTGTGTTTGATTGCTCTGCCTTTAAATCACCTCTCTTCCTTTGTACGGTGCGGATTATACTACTTCATTTGACCTGTATCTCTCGCTTGAGTATCTTCACTGGTGTGATATCTTTCTGGACCTGTGTTCTGCTGAAGCAAGTACTTCGGACATTGTCTGCTGACTTTGGATCTGTTTTCACTGCTGCTGCAGCTCCTTCAGTTAAGTGTGCAGACATTGTGTGTTTCTGTTTGTTTTGCTGACTGGATCCGAGGCGACCCCGGTTCCGTCCATATACTGAGCAGGGCACCGGTGGCCGTGCCCCTTCCACTACTGTAGGGGTTACAGTGGTCATCAGCCTTAGGTACGCTGGCATGTCTCGATCCACCATCTGGATCTGGACATGGGCTTAGCAGCATAGGGAGAGCTTTTAGGGTCTGACAGGGGTCACCCTTTATGTTCCCTAGTTTGGGTCCGGTCAGTAGCTAACTCACTGTGTATGCTCTTGTTGCTCATATACAGCCGTGACAATAGCAATACCATAAATCAGAGGTTTCAGCTGTGGCTGGCAAAGTATAATAGTGTCCGCCAAAACATATATTTTGTTCTGGGGTGAAATTCAACTGCTAAAATAGCAATACCCTGAATATGGTGTCCCAGCTGTTGCAGGCCAAGTTTCATAGTGTCCGCAAAAACATATATTTTGTTGTGGGGTGAAATTCAATTGCCAAAATAGCAATACCCTGAATCTGGTGTCCCAGCTGTTGCAGGCCAAGTTTCATAGTGTCCGCAAAAACATATATTTTGTTCTGGGGTGAAATTCAATTGCCAAAATAGCAATACCATAAATCAGTGGTTTCAGCTGTGGCTGGCCAAGATTCATAGTGTCCGCAAAAACATATATTTTGTTGTGGGGGTGAAATTAAATTGCCAAAATAGCAATACCCTGAATCTGGTGTCCCAGCTGTTGCAGGCCAAGTTTCATAGTGTCCGCAAAAACATATATTTTGTTCTGGGGTGAAATTCAATTGCCAAAATAGCAATACCATAAATCAGTGGTTTCAGCTGTGGCTGGCCAAGATTCATAGTGTCCTGTCGTCGCTACATTCCGCCCTGGGATCAAAATGTGAAGGCTGACGCTCTCTCTCGCTGTTTTCCGGGAGGAGGAAACTCCGAGGACCCGGGTCCCATTTTGGCGGAGGGGGTAGTTGTTTCTGCTCTGTATTCTGATTTGGAGGCCGAGGTCCAGGCTGCCCAGACTGAGGCACCTGCCCGTTGTCCTTCTGGAAAGTTGTTTGTGCCTCCTGAGTTACGTCACAAACTCTTCAAGGAGCATCATGATACGGTTCTTGCTGGTCACCCCGGGAGTAGAGCCACGGTAGATCTCATTGCTCGGAGATTTTGGTGGCCGGCTCTTCGTAAGTCGGTGGAGGGTTTTGTGGCTGCTTAGAGACGTGCGCCGCGCTAAGGTCCCTCGCTCACGGCCTTCAGGTCCCCTTCTCCCCTTACCCATACCTTCCCGTCCTTGGACACACCTGTCCATGGACTTTATCACGGATCTTCCTCGTTCCTCAGGGAAGTCGGTGATCCTGGTGGTGGTGGACCGTTTTAGCAAGATGGCACATTTCATACCCTTCCCTGGATTGCCCAATGCTAAAACGTTGGCACAAGCTTTTGTCGACCATATTGTTAAATTGCATGGCATTCCCTCTGATATTGTTTCCGATAGAGGCACGCAGTTTGTGTCCAGATTCTGGAAGGCTTTCTGTTCTCGCCTGGGGTTCGGCTGTCCTTCTCTTCTGCTTTTCACCCGCAGTCGAATGGTCAGACTGAACACGCCAATCAGAATCTGGAGACATATTTGCGCTGTTTTGTTGCAGAGAACCAGGAGGATTGGTGTTCGTTTCTCCCTCTTGCTGAGTTTGCTCTGAACAACCGTCGTCAGGAATCTTCTGATAAGTCACCATTCTTTGGTGCATATGGGTTCCATCCGCAGTTTGGGACATTCTCGGAGGGGCTCCTTCTGGTTTGCCTGAGGAGGAGAGATTTTCCTCGTCTTTGTCTACCATTTGGCAAAAGATTCAGACTAATCTAAGAAAGATGAGTGAGAAATATAAGCGTGTGGCTGATAAGAAACGTGTGCCTGGTCCGGACCTGAATGTGGGTGATCTGGTGTGGTTGTCTACAAGAAATATTAAACTGAAGGTTCCTCCTGGAAATTGGGTCCCAAGTTTATTGGGCCTTATAAAATCTTGTCAGTCATCAATCCTGTTGCTCTTCCGTCTTGATCTTCCACGGGTTTGGAAGATACATAATGTATTTCACAGATCTCTCTAAAACCATATGTCCAGCCCACGGTACCCTCCTCTTTGCCTCCTCCTCCGATTTTGGTTGATGGCAATCTGGAGTTTGAGGTTTCCAGAATTGTGGACTCTCGCATTGTCCGCGGTTCTCTTCAGTACCTCGCTCATTGGAAAGGTTATGGTCCTGAGGAGAGGATGTGGGTTCCGTGTCGGACATTAAAGCCACTCGCCTCATCAGGACTTTTCATAGGGCTCATCCTGAGAAGGTGGATCCTGGGTGTCCGGAGTCCACCCGTAGAGGGGGGTACTGTCACTACCAGAGCTTTGAGACGTTCTCACAGCTCTGTTTCTCCACCCCTGTGATGATGTAACTACTAGAGCTTTGAGACGCTCCCACAGCTCTGTTTCTCCGCCCCTGTGATGAGGTCTTTACTTTCTGTTTCCTTCCTCCCAGCTGTCCCTCCTGTGTTTGATTGCTCTGCCTTTAAATCACCTCTCTTCCTTTGTACGGTGCGGATTATACTACTTCATTTGACCTGTATCTCTCGCTTGAGTATCTTCACTGGTGTGATATCTTTTCTGGACCTGTGTTCTGCTGAAGCAAGTACTCGGACATTGTCTGCTGACTTTGGATCTGTTTTCACTGCTGCTGCAGCTCCTTCAGTTAAGTGTGCAGACATTGTGTGTTTCTGTTTGTTTTGCTGACTGGATCCGAGGCGACCCCGGTTCCGTCCATATACTGAGCAGGGCACCGGTGGCCGTGCCCCTTCCACTACTGTAGGGGTTACAGTGGTCATCAGCCTTAGGTACGCTGGCATGTCTCGATCCACCATCTGGATCTGGACATGGGCTTAGCAGCATAGGGAGAGCTTTTAGGGTCTGACAGGGGTCACCCTTTATGTTCCCTAGTTTGGGTCCGGTCAGTAGCTAACTCACTGTGTATGCTCTTGTTGCTCATATACAGCCGTGACAATAGCAATACCATAAATCAGAGGTTTCAGCTGTGGCTGGCAAAGTATAATAGTGTCCGCCAAAACATATATTTTGTTCTGGGGTGAAATTCAACTGCTAAAATAGCAATACCCTGAATATGGTGTCCCAGCTGTTGCAGGCCAAGTTTCATAGTGTCCGCAAAAACATATATTTTGTTGTGGGGTGAAATTCAATTGCCAAAATAGCAATACCCTGAATCTGGTGTCCCAGCTGTTGCAGGCCAAGTTTCATAGTGTCCGCAAAAACATATATTTTGTTCTGGGGTGAAATTCAATTGCCAAAATAGCAATACCATAAATCAGTGGTTTCAGCTGTGGCTGGCCAAGATTCATAGTGTCCGCAAAAACATATATTTTGTTGTGGGGTGAAATTAAATTGCCAAAATAGCAATACCCTGAATCTGGTGTCCCAGCTGTTGCAGGCCAAGTTTCATAGTGTCCGCAAAAACATATATTTTGTTCTGGGGTGAAATTCAATTGCCAAAATAGCAATACCATAAATCAGTGGTTTCAGCTGTGGCTGGCCAAGATTCATAGTGTCCGCAAAAACATATATTTTGTTGTGGGGTGAAATTCAATTGCCAAAATAGCAATACCCTGAATCTGGTGTCCCAGCTGTTGCAGGCCAAGTTTCATAGTGTCCGCAAAAACATATATTTTGTTCTGGGGTGAAATTCAATTGCCAAAATAGCAATACCATAAATCAGTGGTTTCAGCTGTGGCTGGCCAAGATACATAGTGTCTGCAAAAACATATATTTTGTTGTGGGGTGAAATTCAATTGCCAAAATAGCAATACCCTGAATCTGGTGTCCCAGCTGTTGCAGGCCAATTGTAAATCTGTCCATAAAAGGATACCTTTCATCCAGGGCCTAAATACTAGCCCTAAAAGAGATATTCCCCTAAATCAGTGGTTACTGCTGTGCCTGGATTAGTGTAATACGCTACATAAATAAATAGCAGATAGTGTTAGGTGCCTGCAAAAAAAGGCCTGAATTTGAAATCAATACATTGGGCCAAATATTTTTTATCTTATTGTGGTGCTTGGTGAACGGTAACAATGAGGAAAACATCTAGTGAGGGACGCGGTCGTGTGGTGTTAGTGTACCCTCTTGTGCTGGGAGAGGACGTGGCCATTCTGCCACAGCCACACGTCCTAGTGAACCAACTACCTCAGGTTCCAGTACCCGCCAGAATTTACAGCGATATTTGGTGGGGCCCAATGCTGTTCTAAGGATGGTAAGGCCTGAGCAGGTACAGGCGCTAGTCAATTGGGTGTCCGACAGTGGATCCAGCATGTTCACAACATTATCTCCCACCCAGTCTTCTGCAGAAAGCGCACAGGTGGCACCTGAAAACCAAGCCCATCAGTCTTTCACATCACCCCCATGCATATCAGGGAAACTGTCTGAGCCTCAAGTTATGCAGCAGTCTCTTATGCTGTTTGAAGACTCTGCTGGCAGGGTTTCCCCAAGGGAATCCACCTAGCCCTTCCCCAGTGGTGGAAGACTTAGAATGCACTGATGCACAACCACTGATTTCCTGGTTTCCTGATGATGAGGACATGGGAATACCACCTCATCGGAGTCTGCACGTCTCTGATGATGACGAAACACAAGTGCCAACTGCTGCGTCTTTCTGCAGAGTGCAGACCGAACAGGAGGTCAGGGAGGAAGACTGTGTGGAAGACGATGCAGGGGACGATGAGGTCCTAGACCCTACATGGAATGAAGGTCGTGCCACTGACTTTCATAGTTCAGAGGAAGAGGCAGTGGTGAGACCGAGCCAACAGCGTAGCAAAAGAGAGAGCAGGGGGCAAAAGCAGAACAGCCGCCTCCAAGAGAGTTCGCCTGCTACTGGCCACCGCCACCAGGGACCGAGCACCCCAAAGGCAGCTTCAAGGAGTTCCCTGGCATGGCACTTCTTTAAACAATGTGCTGACGACAAGACCCGAGTGGTTTGCACGCTGTGCCATCAGAGCCTGAAGAGAGGCATTAACGTTCTGAACCTTAGCACAACCTGCATGACCAGGCATCTACATGCAAAGCATGAACTGCAGTGGAGTAAACACCTTAAAAGCAAGGAACTCACTCTGGCTCCCCTGCTCCTTCTTCTGCTGCTGCCTTGGCCTCTTCCTCCGCCTCGGGAGGAATATTGGCACCTGCCGCCCACCAAACAGAGGATGTGCCACCGACAACACCACCTGCGTCACCAAGCATCTCCACCATGTCACACGGCAGTGTTCAGCTCTCCATCTCACAAACCTTGAGAGAAAGCGTAAATTCCCACCTAGCCACCCTCGAGCTCTAGGCCTGAATGCCAGCATTTCTAAACTACTGGCCTTTGAAATGCTGTCATTCAGGCTGGTGGACACAGACAGCTTCAAACAGCTGATGTCCATGGCTGTCCCACAGTATGTTGTTCCCAGCCGCCACTACTTCTCCAACACAGCCGTGCCTTCCCTGCACAACCAAGTATCCGATAAAATCAAGTGTGCACTGCGCAACGCCGTCTGTGGCAAGGTCCACCTAACCACAGATACGTGGACCAGTAAGCACGGCCAGGGACGCTATATCTCCCTAACTGCACACTGGGTAAATGTAGTGGCGGCTGGGCCGCAGGAGGAGAGTTCCTTGGCGCACGTCCTTCCGCCGCCAAGGATCTCAGGGCATCATTCTTGCCTCCTGTAGCCTCCTCCTCCTACTCGGCTTCCTCCTCCTCTGCTTCCACCAGCTCATCCAGTCAGCCACACACCTTCACCACCAACTTCAGCACAGCCCGGTAAACGTCAGCAGGCCATTCTGAAACTCATATGTTTGGGGGACAGGCCCCACACCGCGCAGGAGTTGTGGCGGGGTATTGAACAACAGACCGACGAGTGGTTTCTGCCGGTGGGCCTCAAGCCCGGCCTGGTGGTGTGCGATAATGGGCGAAATCTCGCCGCAGCTCTGGGACTAGCCGGTTTGACGCACATCCCTTGCCTGGCGCATGTGCTGAATTTGGTGGTGCAGAAGTTCATTCACAACTACCCCGACATGTCAGAGCTGCTGCATAAAGTGAGGGCCATCTGTGCGCGCTCCGGCGCTCACATCCTGCTGCTGCTTAAATAAATAGCAGATAGTGTTAGGTGACTGCAAAAAAAGGCCTGAATTTGAAATCAATACATTGGGCCAAATATTTTTTATCTTATTGTGGTGCTTGGTGAACGGTAACAATGAGGAAAACATCTAGTAAGGGACGCGGTCGTTATGGTGTTAGTGTACCCTCTTGTGCTGGGAGAGGACGTGGCCATTCTGCCACAGCCACACGTCCTAGTGAACCAACTACCTCAGGTTCCAGTACCCGCCAGAATTAACAGCGATATTTGGTGGGGCCCAATGCTGTTCTAAGGATGGTAAGGCTTGAGCAGGTACAGGCGCTAGTCAATTGGGTGTCCGACAGTGGATCCAGCATGTTCACAACATTATCTCCCACCCAGTCTTCTGCAGAAAGCGCACAGGTGGCACCTGAAAACCAAGCCCATCAGTCTTTCACATCACCCCCATGCATATCAGGGAAACTGTCTGAGCCTCAAGTTATGCAGCAGTCTCTTATGCTGTTTGAAGACTCTGCTGGCAGGGTTTCCCAAGGGAATCCACCTAGCCCTTCCCCAGTGGTGGAAGACTTAGAATGCACTGATGCACAACCACTGATTTCCTGGTTTCCTGATGATGAGGACATGGGAATACCACCTCATCGGAGTCTGCACGTCTCTGATGATGACGAAACACAAGTGCCAACTGCTGCGTCTTTCTGCAGAGTGCAGACCGAACAGGAGGTCAGGGAGGAAGACTGTGTGGAAGACGATGCAGGGGACGATGAGGTCCTAGACCCTACATGGAATGAAGGTCGTGCCACTGACTTTCATAGTTCAGAGGAAGAGGCAGTGGTGAGACCGAGCCAACAGCGTAGCAAAAGAGAGAGCAGGGGGCAAAAGCAGAACAGCCGCCTCCAAGAGAGTTCGCCTGCTACTGGCCACCGCCACCAGGGACCGAGCACCCCAAAGGCAGCTTCAAGGAGTTCCCTGGCATGGCACTTCTTTAAACAATGTGCTGACGACAAGACCGAGTGGTTTGCACGCTGTGCCATCAGAGCCTGAAGAGAGGCATTAACGTTCTGAACCTTAGCACAACCTGCATGACCAGGCATCTACATGCAAAGCATGAACTGCAGTGGAGTAAACACCTTAAAAGCAAGGAACTCACTCTGGCTCCCCCTGCTCCTTCTTCTGCTGCTGCCTTGGCCTCTTCCTCCGCCTCGGGAGGAATATTGGCACCTGCCGCCCACCAAACAGAGGATGTGCCACCGACAACACCACCTGCGTCACCAAGCATCTCCACCATGTCACACGGCAGTGTTCAGCTCTCCATCTCACAAACCTTGGAGAGAAAGCGTAAATTCCCACCTAGCCACCCTCGAGCCCTAGGCCTGAATGCCAGCATTTCTAAACTACTGGCCTTTGAAATGCTGTCATTCAGGCTGGTGGACACAGACAGCTTCAAACAGCTGATGTCCATGGCTGTCCCACAGTATGTTGTTCCCAGCCGCCACTACTTCTCCAACACAGCCGTGCCTTCCCTGCACAACCAAGTATCCGATAAAATCAAGTGTGCACTGCGCAACGCCGTCTGTGGAAAGGTCCACCTAACCACAGATACGTGGACCAGTAAGCACGGCCAGGGACGCTATATCTCCCTAATTGCACACTGGGTAAATGTAGTGGCGGCTGGGCCGCAGGAGGAGAGTTCCTTGGCGCACGTCCTTCCGCCGCCAAGGATCTCAGGGCATCATTCTTTGCCTCCTGTAGCCTCCTCCTCCTACTCGGCTTCCTCCTCCTCTGCTTCCACCAGCTCATCCAGTCAGCCACACACCTTCACCACCAACTTCAGCACAGCCCGGGTGAACGTCAGCAGGCCATTCTGAAACTCATATGTTTGGGGGACAGGCCCCACACCGCGCAGGAGTTGTGGCGGGGTATTGAACAACAGACCGACGAGTGGTTTCTGCCGGTGGGCCTCAAGCCCGGCCTGGTGGTGTGCGATAATGGGCGAAATCTCGTCGCAGCTCTGGGACTAGCCGGTTTGACGCACATCCCTTGCCTGGCGCATGTGCTGAATTTGGTGGTGCAGAAGTTCATTCACAACTACCCCGACATGTCAGAGCTGCTGCATAAAGTGAGGGCCATCTGTGCGCGCTTCCGGCGTTCACATCCTGCTGCTGCTCGTCTGTCTGCGCTACAGCGGAACTTCGGCCTTCCCGCTCACCGCCTCCTATGCGACGTGCCCACCAGGTGGAACTCCACCTTGCACATGCTGGAGAGACTGTGCGAGCAGCAGCAGGCCATAGTGGAGTTTCAGCTGCAGCACGCACGCGTCAGTCGCACTGCGGAACAGCACCACTTCACCACTAATGAATGGGCCTCCATGCGAGACCTGTGTGCCCTGTTGCGCTGTTTCGAGTACTCCACCAACATGGCCAGTGGCGATGACACCGTTATCAGCGTTACAATACCACTTCTATGTCTCCTTGAGAAAACGCTTAGGGCGATGATGGAAGAGGAGGTGGCCCAGGAGGAGGAGGAGGATGAGGGGTCATTTTTAGCACTTTCAGGCCAGTCTGTTAGAAGTGGCTCAGAGGGAGGTTTTTTGCAACAGCAGAGGGCAGGTACAAATGTGGCCAGCCAGGGCCCACTACTGGAGGATGAGGAGGAGGTTGAGGAGGATGAGGATGAAGCAGGTTCACAGCCGGGTGGCACCCGACACAGCTCAGGCCCATCACTAGTGCGTGGCTGGGGGGATACGGAGGACGATGACGATACGCCTCCCACAGAGGACAGCTTGTCCTTAACTCTGGGGAGCCTGGCACACATGAGCGACTACATGCTGCAGTGCCTGCGCAACTACAGCAGAGTTGCCCACATTTTAACGTGTGCAGACTACTGGGTTGCCACCCTGCTGGATCCCCGGTACAAAGACAATGTGCCCACCTTACTTCCTGCA
Source organism: Bufotes viridis (assembly GCA_033119425.1). Lineage (NCBI taxonomy): Eukaryota > Metazoa > Chordata > Amphibia > Anura > Bufonidae > Bufotes > Bufotes viridis. The sequence goes on along the minus strand of CM065591.1, from coordinate 459,017,288 downwards.
CTGGAGCGTGATAGGAAGATGCGCGAGTACAAGCACACGCTGGTAGAGGCGCTCCTGAGAGCATTCCCAAATGTCACAGGGGAACAGGTGGAAGCCCAAGGCGAAGGCAGAGGAGGAGCAAGAGGTCGCCAACGTAGCTGTGTCACGGCCAGCTCCTCTGAGGGCAGGGTTAGCATGGCAGAAATGTGGAAAAGTTTTGTCTCCACGCCACAGCTAACTGCACCACCACCTGATACGGAAAGTGTTAGCAGGAGGCAGCATTTCACTAACATGGTTGAACAGTACGTCTGCACACCCCTCCACGTACTGACTGATGGTTCGGCCACATTTAACTTCTGGGTCTTCAAATTGTCCACGTGGCCAGAGTTAGCATTTTATGCCTTGGAGGTGCTGGCCTGCCCGGCGGCCAGCGTTTTGTCTGAACGTGTATTCAGCACTGCAGGGGGCGTCATTACTGACAAACGCAGCCGCCTGTCCACAGCCAACGTGGACAAGCTGACGTTCATAAAAATGAACCAGGCATGGATCCCACAGGACCTGTGCCTCCCTTGTGCAGAATAGACATTTATAACTGCCTCCCCCTCAACCATGTATTCTTGTACTCCAGGGCACTCTCCTCTGTCTGGGTGGTGGGGACGAAATAACTGAAAGTGGCCTTCTCCGGTGGTGGGTGATATGACGCATGATTCCTTTCTGTGGGACCTCTCTCCTCTGTCTGGGTGCTGGGCCGAAATAACTGAAAGTGGCCTTTTCCAGTGGTGGGTGATATGACGCATGATTCCTTGCTGTGGGACCTCTCTCCTCTGTCTGGGTGCTGGGGCCGAAATAAATGAAAGTGGCCTTCTCCAGTGGTGGGTGATATGACGCATGATTCCTTGCTGTGGGACCTCTCTCCTCTGTCTGGGTGCTGGGCCGAAATTACTGAAAGTGGCCTTCTCCATTGGTGGGTGATATGACGCATGATTCCTTGCTCTGGGACCTGTATCCTCGGTCTGAGTGCTGGGCCGAAATAACTTAAAGTGGCCTTCTCCAGTTGTGGGTGATATGACGCATGATTCCTTGCTGTGGGACCTCTCTCCTCTGTCTGGGTGCTGGGCCGAAATAACTGAAAGTGGCCTTCTCCAGTGGTGGGTGAAAGGACGCATGATTCCTTGCTGTGGGACCTCTCTCCTCTGTATGGGTGCTGGGCCGAAATAACTGAAAGTGGCCTTCTCCATAGGTGGGTGATATGACGCATGATTCCTTGCTGTGGGACCTCTCTCCTCTGTCTGGGTGCTGGGCCGAAATAACTGAAAGTGGCCTTCTCCAGTGGTGGGTGATATGACGCATGATTCCTTGCTGTGGGACCTCTCTCCTCTGTCTGGGTGCTGGGGCCGAAATAACTGAGTGGCCTTCTCCAGTGGTGGGTGATATGACGCATGATTCCTTGCTGTGGGACCTCTCTCCTCTGTCTGGGTGCTGGGGCCAAAATAACTGAAAGTGGCCTTCTCCAGTGTTGGGTTATATGACGCATGATTCCTTGCAGTGGGACCTCTCTCCAATTGATATTGGTTAAATTTTATTTTTTATTTTATTTTAATTCATTTCCCTATCCACATTTGTTTGCAGGGGATTTGCCTACATTTTGCTGCCTTTGGCAGCCCTCTAGCCCGTTCCTGGACTATTTTACAGCCTTTTTAGTGCCTAAAAGTTCGGGTCCCAATTGACTTCAATGGGGTTCGGGTTCGGGATAAAGTTCGGGTCGAGTTCGGATCCCGAACCCGAACATTTTCGGGAAGTTCGGCCGAACTTCCCAAACCCGAACTTCCAGGTGTTCGCTCATCTCTATTACTGATGAAACAGAGCGAACATTAGGGACAAACAGTGAACTGTATATAGTATATTAATATGTCTGCTTATATATAATTACACACATATCCTTGATCCGAATTTATACAACAGCTGCCCCATATAACATGTCATATCCAGACAGTAGGAGATTAACTCCTTAATGACCACCAATATGCCTTTTGATGGTGGTGACTAAGGGGCCTTAGGCTGGGCTACCACCTTTTTATGTCGGCCTAGTCTAAGTGCTGCACTACATTGTACTACAGGAATAATCCCTTCATGTGACTATTAAATGTTTTAAAAAAGTTGTTTATTAAATTAAAAAATCCAAGTAAAAAATGTACTTTTTTTCCATTAAAAAAACTCCTTTCAATGGAAAAAACTTGCAAAAATAAAATCCCCTCCACGTATTTGGTATCACCACATCCATAACAACCCACACTACGCAATTATCAGGTAATTTATCCCATACAGTGAATCCTGCAAAAAAAATAAAATAAAATTCCCATCCCCCTCCTAGAATGTTAGGGCTGATGCTAGAGATAAGTGAATCAAAGCTGAAGAAGTCAAATTCGTTCCGAATTTCAGGAAAAATTTGATTCTGAATGAATGCGAATTTCCTTGTGCTTCATGGTAACGAATCGCAATTTCTTAACATGGCGGTTAGCCGGCTACAATGATGGCTAAAATGGCGGCTATACGTGTGAGGACATGGGACAAGGAACTCTGGGAAGGCGGAATGACCCATAATGCCATGCATGCAGCCAATCAGCAGCCAGCCCAGTGATGTTACAGCCCTATAAATACTACGGCCATCTTAGAGTCTGCCATTCAGTATCATACTTTGTTCAGGGACAGATGTGTATGCAGGCGCTAGGGAGAGTGAAAGAAAAACTAATTGCTAAAAAAAAAGGAAAGAAGAGATTTACTACTGCAGCAAAAAGATAGTGAGAGGAATCATTTCACAGACAGGAGAAATGTGTGCAGATGCTAAAGAGAGTCATAGGAAAATCCTCATTGTGAAAAAAGCGATTTACAAGTGCAGGGAAACATTACTTGGGGATCCAGATTATCTCATAATACAGCTCTGTCATTCCAGCAATTAGTTATTGGGGTGCAAGTGCTATGTTGAAAAGCCTTTAGTGGCTTTTATCTGTGGAAAAAGATAAATATATACACAGTTAACTTTTGCTGTTAACTGCGCTGATATCATTTAGTGGCCTATTTCAATACAATACGAGAAATATTTACGCAGGTCACTTTTGTTATTATTTGCACTAAAAGTGTTTATTGCCAAATTTCTAGACAAAAATAGACTAAGATCATATTTGCTGTTATTTGCGCTAAAAGCATTTCTTGTCATATTTTACTACAATACAAGAAAAATAGACGCAGTTCACATTTGGGGTTATTTGCGCTAAAAGCGTTTCTTGTCAAATTTCACTACAATACGAGAAAAATAGACGCAGTTCACATTCGGTGTTATTTGCTCTAAAAGTGTACCTCATCATATTTCACTACAATATGAGAAAAATAGACACAGTTCACATTTGGTGGTATTTGCACTAAAAGTGTTTATTGCCATATTTCACTACAATACGAGAAAAATATACTAAATTTATATTTGGTGTTATTTGCGCTAAAAGCATCTATTGCCATATTTCACTACAATACAAGAAAAATAGAAGAAGTTCATATTTGGTGTTATTTGCACTGAAAGCGTTTCTTGTAATACTTCACTACAATCCGAGAAAAATAGACACAGTTCACATTTGGTGTTATCTGCGCTAAAAGTGTTTCTTGTCACATTTCTAGAGAAAAAAGAAAAATAGACTTAGTTCATAAATTTGATATACGCGAAAAGCGTTTATTGCCATATTTCACTACAACACGATAAAAATAGACTTAGTTTACATTTGGTGTTATATGTGCTAACAGCATTTAATGCCATATTTCACTACAATATGAGAAAAATAGACGCAGTTCACATTTGGTGTTATTTGTGCTGAAAGCGTTTCTTATCATATTTCACTACAATACGAGAAAAATAGACTAAGTTCCTATTTGGTGTTATTTGAGCTAAAAGCATTTATCGCCATATTTCACTACAATACGAGAAAAATAGATGTAGTTCACATTTGGTGTTATTTGAGCTAAAAGCGTTTCAGTATTTTTCGCCCCATAAGACGCAGTTTTTTCCCCCCCAAAGTGGGGGGAAAATGTTAATGCGTCTTATGGGGCGAATATAGTGCAGGGGGGAGAAAAATAGCCGGCTCATTGCATGTTGCCGGCACATCGCAGACTGTGTAGCATAGGGATAGCAGCCTGCGATGTGCCGGAAGTCTTTTCACTGACTTACTCTGCAGAGTGAGTGCGGCGGGGGCTAGATGAATGTGCTGCTGGAGAGCCGGACGGACGGGGGTGAGGCTGGACGAATGTGCTCCTGAAGGACAAGACGAGGGGGAGGCTGGAGGAATGTTCAGCTAGAGAGCCGGGCAGTGGAGGCTGAAGGTAGGACAGCTGGTGTCTGAGCCAGCTGAACAGTAGCAGGGAGACCGGGGCTGGTGCGCTGGAGCATGCAGACGATGGGCGGGAGCAAGCTTTCCTGTCACACATGGCTGCTCTGCCCTTACGTCTTCCCACATGGCTGCTCCTGTGTACCTGTGTCCCCTAGTGACGGTGGTGCTGTGAAAAAGTCTCTGGAGTACAGCTAAACTTATAAAAGGTACCTAAAGTGTCCCCCTAATAAAGTGTCCCCCAAAAGCCTATCACTGGACATCCCTCTCCCACAAGTGTGTCAGCAGATTTCCCCAACCCAAAACAGTGCCTCACAGCAGATTCCCCCATAACAGTGCACCACAGTAGATCCCTTTATAACAGTGCGTCACAGCAGATCCCCCCATAACAGTGCATCACAGCAGATTCCACCCCATAACAGTGCATCACAGCAGGTTCCCCCATAACAGTGCACCACAGTAGATCCCCTTATAACAGTGCGTCACAGCAGACTCCCCATAACAGTGCGTCACAGCAGATTCCACCCCATAACAGTGCGTCACAGCAGATTCCTTCCCATAACAGTGTGTCACAGCAGATTCCCCCCATAACAGTGCGTCACAGCGGGTTACCCCCATAACAGTGCGTCACAGCAGATTTCCCCCATAACAGTGCGTCACAGCAGGTTACCCCATAACAGTGCGTCACAGCAGGTTCCCCCTATAACAGTGCGTCACAGCAGATTCCTTCCCATAACAGTGTGTCACAGCAGATTCCCCCCATAACAGTGCGTCACAGCAGGTTACCCCCATAACAGTGCGTCACAGCAGATTTCCCCCATAACAGTGTGTCACAGCAGGTTACCCCATAACATTGCGTCACAGCAGATTCCTCCCCATAACAGTGCGTCACAGCAGATTCCACCCCATAACAGTGCGTCACAGTAGATCCCCTTATAACAGTGCGTCACAGCAGATACCCCTATAATATTGTGTCAAAGGCAGATCCCCATAACAGGGTGTCATCAGCAGACCCCCCCAAAATATTATCAGCAGCAGATCCCCCTCCCCATAATGTGTCAACATTATTTTAATACACCTTTGGTTAAAAATATTTTTTTCTTATTTTCCTCCTCTAAAATCTAGGTGCGTCTTATGGGCAGGTGCGTCTTATAGGGCGAAAAATACGGTAGTTTACATTTGGTGTTATATGTGCTAACAGCATTTAATGCCATATTTCACTACAATATGAGAAAAATAGACGCAGTTCACATTTGGGGTTGCGCTAAAAGCGTTTATTACCATATTTCCCTCCAATATGAGAAAAATAGACGCAGTTCACATTTGGTGTTATTTGTGCTGAAAGCGTTTCTTATCATATTTCACTACAATACGAGAAAAATAGACTAAGTTCCTATTTGGTGTTATTTGAGCTAAAAGCATTTATCGCCATATTTCACTACAATACGAGAAAAATAGATGCAGTTCACATTTGGTGTTATTTGAGCTAAAAGCGTTTGTTGCCATATTTCACTACAATACGAGAAAATAAGACGCAGTTCACATTTGGTGTTATTTGTGCTGAAAGCATTTCTTGTCATATTTCACTACAATACGAGAAAAATAGACGCAGTTCATATTTGGTGCTATTTGTGCTAAAAGCGTTTATTGCCATATTTCACTACAATACGAGAAAAATAGACTAAGTTCCTATTTGGTGTTATTTGAGCTAAAAGCATTTATCGCCATATTTCACTACAATACGAGAAAAAAAGATGCAGTTCACATTTGGTGTTATTTGAGCTAAAAGCGTTTGTTGCCATATTTCACTACAATACGAGAAAAATAGACGCAGTTCACATTTGGTGTTATTTGTGCTAAAAGCGTTTATTGCCATATTTCACTACAATACGAGAAAAATAGACTAAGTTCATATTTGGTGTTATTTGCGCTAAAAGCATTTATTGCCATATTTCACTACAATACGAGAAAAATAGACGCAGTTCACATTTAGTGTTATTTGCGCTAAAAGCATCTATTGCCATATTTCACTACAATACAAGAAAAATAGAAGAAGTTCACATTTGGTGTTATTTGCACTGAAAGCGTTTCTTGTAATACTTCACTACAATCCGAGAAAAATAGACGCAGTTCACATTTGGTGTTATTTGTGCTGAAAGTGTTTCTTGTCATATTTACTAGAATAAAGAAAAATAGACTTAGTTCATATATTGTGTTATTTGCGCTAAAAGCGTTTATTGCCATATTTCACTACAATACGAGAAAAATAGACTTAGTTCACATTTGGTGTTATTTGTGCTAAAAGCATTTATTGCCATATTTCACTACAATACGAGAAAAATAGACGCAGTTCACATTTGGGGTTGCGCTAAAAGCGTTTATTACCATATTTCCCTCCAATATGAGAAAAATAGACGCAGTTCACATTTGGTGTTATTTGTGCTGAAAGCGTTTCTTATCATATTTCACTACAATACGAGAAAAATAGACGTAAGTTCACATTTGGTGTTATTTGCGCTAAAAGCATTTATCGCCATATTTCACTACAATACGAGAAAAATAGATGTAGTTCACATTTGGTGTTATTTGAGCTAAAAGCGTTTATTGCCATATTTCACTACAATACGAGAAAAATAGACGCAGTTCATATTTGGTGTTATTTGTGCTAAATGCGTTTATTGCCATATTTCACTACAATACGAGAAAAATAGACGCAGTTCACATTTGGTGTTATTTGCGCTAAAAGCGTTTATTGCCATATTTCACTACAATACGAGAAAAATAGACGCAGTTCATATTTGGTGTTATTTGTGCTAAATGCGTTTATTGCCATATTTCACTACAATACGAGAAAAATAGACTAAGTTCATATTTGGTGTTATTTGCGCTAAAAGCATTTATTGCCATATTTCACTACAATACGAGAAAAATAGAAGCAGTTCACATTTGGTGTTATATGTGCTGAAAGCTTTTCTTGTCATATTTCACTACAATACGAGAAAAATAGACGCAGTTCACATTTGGTGTTATTTGTGCTGAAAGCGTTTATTGCCATATTTCACTACAATACGAGAAAAATAGAAGCAGTTCACATTTGGTGTTATATGTGCTGAAAGCTTTTATTGCCATATTTCACTACAATACTAGAAAAATAGACTAAGTTCATATTTGGTGTTTTTTGCGCTAAAAGCATTTATTGCCATATTTCACTACAATACGAGAAAAATAGACGCAGTTCACATTTGGTGTTATTTGAGCTAAAGCGTTTATTGCCATATTTCACTACAATACGAGAAAAATAGACGCAGTTCACATTTGGTGTTATTTGTGCTGAAAGCGTTTCTTGCCATATTTCACTCCAATACAAGAAAAATAGACGCAGTTCACATTTGGTGTTATCTGCACTAAAAGCATTTCTTGTCATATTTCACTACAATACGAGAAAAATAGACGCAGTTCACATTTGGTGTTATTTGTGCTAAAGCGTTTATTGCCATATTTCACTACAATACGAGAAAAATAGACGTAAGTTCATATTTGGTGTTATTTGCGCTAAAAGCATTTATTGCCATATTTCACTACAATACGAGAAAATAGACGCAGTTCACATTTGGTGTTATTTGTGCTGAAAGCGTTTCTTGTCATATTTCACTACAATACGAGAAAAATAGACGCAGTTCACATTTGGTGTTATTTGTGCTAAAAGCGTTTATTGCCATATTTCACTACAATACGAGAAAAATAGACGCAGTTCACATTTGGTGTTATATGTGCTGAAAGCGTTTATTGCCATATTTCACTACAATACTAGAAAAATAGACTAAGTTCATATTTGGTGTTATATGCGCTAAAAGCGTTTATTGCCATATTTCACTACCATACGAGATAAATAGACGCAGTTCACATTTGGTGTTATTTGCAGCTAAAAGCGTTTATTGCCATATTTCACTACAATACGAGAAAAATAGACGCAGTTCACATTTGGTGTTATTTGTGCTGAAAGCGTTTCTTGCCATATTTCACTCCAATACAAGAAAAATAGACGCAGTTCACATTTGGTGTTATCTGCACTAAAAGCATTTCTTGTCATATTTCACTACAATACGAGAAAAATAGACGCAGTTCACATTTGGTGTTATTTGTGCTAAAGCGTTTATTACCATATTTCACTACAATACGAGAAAAATAGACTAAGTTCACATTTGGTGTTATTTGCGCTAAAAGCGTTTATTGCCATATTTCACTACAATACGAGAAAAATAGACGCAGTTCACATTTGGTGTTATTTGTGCTGAAAGCGTTTATTGCCATATTTCACTACAATACGAGAAAAATAGACTCAGTTCATATTTGGTGTTATTTGTGCTAAAAGCGTTTATTGCCATATTTCACTACAATACGAGAAAAATAGACGCAGTTCACATTTGGTGTTATATGTGCTGAAAGCATTTATTGCCATATTTCACTACAATACGAGAAAAATAGACTAAGTTCACATTTGGTGTTATTTACGTTATTAGCGTTTATTGCCATATTTCACTGCAATATGAGAAAAATTTACGCAGTTCACATTTGGTGTTATTTGCGCTAAAAAGTGTTACTTTTCATATTTTACTACAATGCAAGAAAAATAGAAGCAGCTCACATTTGGTGTTATTTGCGCTGAAAGTGTTACTTTTCATATTTCACTACAATACAAGAAATTTAGACGCAGTTCACATTTGTTGTTATTTGCGCTAAAAGCGTTTATTGCCATATTTCAATACAATACGAGAAAAATAGACTAAGTTCATATTTGGTGTTACTGTATTTGCGCTAAAAGTGTTTATTGCCATATTTCACTACAATATGAGAAAAAAAGATGCAGTTCACATTTGGTGCTATTTTCGATAAAAGCGTTTATTGCCATATTTCACTACAATACGAGAAAAATAGACGCAGTTCACATTTGGTGTTATTTGCGCTAAAAGCGTTTATTGCCATATTTCACTACAATACGAGAAAAATAGACTTAGTTCATATTTGATGTTATTTGCGCTAAAAGTGTTTCTTGTCATATATCACTACAATATGAGAAAAATAGACTTAGTTCACATTTGGTGTTACTTGCACTAAAAGCGTTTCTTCCCATATTTCTCTAGAATGCGAGAAAAATAGATACAGTTCACATTTGGTGTTATTTGCATTGAAAACGTTTATTGCCATATTTCACTGCAATATGAGAAAAATTTACGCAGTTCACATTTGGTGTTATTTGCGCTAAAAGCATTTCTGGTAATATTTCACTACAATGCAAGAAAAATAGACGCAGTTCACATTTGATGTTATTTGTGCTGAAAGCATTTCTTGTCATATTTCACTACAATACGAGAAAAATAGACTAAGTTCATATTTGGTGTTATTTGCGCTAAAAGCGTTTATTGCCATATTTCACTACAATACGAGAAAAATAGACGTAGTTCACATTTGGTGTTATTTGCGCTAAAAGCGTTTATTGCCATATTTCACTACAATACGAGAATAATAGACACAGTTTACATTTGGTGTTATTTGCCCTAGAAGCGTTTATTGCCATATTTCACTCCAATACGAGAAAAATAGATGCAGTTCACGTTTGGTGTTATTTGCGCTAAAAAGTGTTACTTTTCATATTTTACTACAATACGAAAAGAATAGAAGCAGCTCACATTTGGTGTTATATGTGCTGAAAGCTTTTATTGCCATATTTCACTACAATACTAGAAAAATAGACTAAGTTCATATTTGGTGTTTTTTGCGCTAAAAGCATTTATTGCCATATTTCACTACAATACGAGAAAAATAGACGCAGTTCACATTTGGTGTTTTTTGCGCTAAAAGAGTTTCTTGTCATATTTCACTACAATACGAGAAAAATAGACGCACATTTGTTATTTACGCTAAAAGCATTTATTGCCATATTTCACTACAATACGAGAAAAATAGACGCAGTTCACATTTGGTGTTATTTGTGCTAAAAGCGTTTATTGCCATATTTCACTACAATACGAGAAAAATAGACTAAAGTTCATATTTGGTGTTATTTGCGCTAAAAGCGTTTCTTGTCATATTTCACTACAATACGAGAAAAATAGACGCAGTTCACATTTGGTGTTATTTGCGCTAAAAGCGTTTATTGCCACATTTTACTACAATACGAAAAGAATAGACGCAGTTCACATTTGGTGTTATTTGCACTGAAAGCGTTTCTTGCCATATTTCATTACAACACAAGAAAAATAGACGCCGGTCACATTTGGTGTTATTTGCACTAAAGCGTTAATTGCCATATTTTACTCCAATACGAGAAAAATAGACGCAGTTCACATTTTGTGTTATTTGTGCTAAAAGCGTTTATTACCATATTTCACTACAATACGAGAAAAATAGACTAAGTTCATATTTGGTGTTATTTGCGCTAAAAGCATTCATTGCCATATTTCACTACAATACGAGAAAAATAGACGCAGTTCACATTTGGTGTTATTTGTGCTGAAAGCGTTTCTTGTCATATTTCACTACAATACGAGAAAAATAGACGCAGTTCACATTTGGTGTTATTTGTGCTGAAAGCATTTATTGCCATATTTCACTACAATACGAGAAAAATAGACGCAGTTCACATTTGGTGTTTTATGTGCTGAAAGCTTTTATTGCCATATTTCACTACAATACTAGAAAAATAGACTAAGTTCATATTTGGTGTTATATGCGCTAAAAGGGTTTATTACCATATTTCACTACCATACGAGATAAATAGACGCAGTTCACATTTGGTGTTATTTGAGCTAAAAGCGTTTATTGCCATATTTCACTACAATACGAGAAAAATAGACGCAGTTCACATTTGGTGTTATTTGTGCTGAAAGCGTTTCTTGCCATATTTCACTCCAATACAAGAAAAATAGACGCAGTTCACACTTGGTGTTATCTGCACTAAAAGCATTTCTTGTCATATTTCACTACAATACGAGAAAAATAGACGCAGTTCACATTTGGTGTTATTTGTGCTAAAAGCGTTTATTACCATATTTCACTACAATACGAGAAAAATAGACTAAGTTCATGTTTGGTGTTATTTGCGCTAAAAGCATTCATTGCCATATTTCACTACAATACGAGAAAAATAGACGCAGTTCACATTTGGTGTTATTTGTGCTGAAAGCGTTTCTTGCCATATTTCACTACAATACGAGAAAAATAGACGCAGTTCACATTTGGTGTTATTTGTGCTGAAAGCATTTATTGCCATATTTCACTACAATACGAGAAAAATAGACGCAGTTCACATTTGGTGTTATATGTGCTGAAAGCTTTTATTGCCATATTTCACTACAATACTAGAAAAATAGACTAAGTTCATATTTGGTGTTATATGCGCTAAAAGGGTTTATTACCATATTTCACTACCATACGAGATAAATAGACGCAGTTCACATTTGGTGTTATATGTGCTGAAAGCTTTTATTGCCATATTTCACTACAATACTAGAAAAATAGAAGCAGCTCACATTTGGTGTTATATGAGCTAAAAGCATTTCTTGCCATATTTCACTACAATAATAGAAAAATAGACTAAGTTCACATTTGGTGTTATTTGAGCTTAAAGCATTTCTTGTCATATTTCACTACAATAAGAGAAAAATAGACGCAGTTCACATTTGGTGTTATTTGTGCTAAAAGCGTTTATTGCCATATTTCACTACAATACGAGAAAAATAGACGCAGTTCACATTTGGTGTTATTTGTGCTGAAAGCGTTTCTTGCCATATTTCACTACAATACGAGAAAAATAGGCGCAGTTCATATTTGGTGTTATTTGTGCTAAAAGCGTTTATTGCCATATTTCACTACAATACGAGAAAAATTGACTAAGTTCATATTTGGTGTTATTTGCGCTAAAAGCATTTATTGCCATATTTCACTACAATACGAGAAAAATAGATGCAGTTCACATTTGGTGTTATTTGAGCTAAAAGCGTTTAATGCCATATTTCACTACAATACGAGAAAAATAGACGCAGTTCACATTTGGTGTTATTTGTGCTGAAAGCGTTTCTTGTCATATTTCACTACAATACGAGAAAAATAGACGCAGTTTACATTTGGTGTTATTTGTGCTGAAAGCATTTATTGCCAAATTTCACTACAATACTAGAAAAATAGACTACGTTCATATTTGGTGTTATTTGCGCTAAAGGCGTTTATTACCATATTTCACTACCATACGAGAAAAATAGACGCAGTTTACATTTGGTGTTATTTGTGCTGAAAGCGTTTCTTGTCATATTTCACTACAATACGAGAAAAATAGACGCAGTTCACATTTGGTGTTATATGTGCTGAAAGCTTTTATTGCCATATTTCACTACAATACTAGAAAAATAGACTAAGTTCATATTTGGTGTTATTTGCGCTAAAGGCGTTTATTACCATATTTCACTACCATACGAGATAAATAGACGCAGTTCACATTTGGTGTTATTTGAGCTAAAAGCGTTTATTGCCATATTTCACTACAATACGAGAAAAATAGACGCAGTTTACATTTGGTGTTATTTGTGCTGAAAGCGTTTCTTTCCATATTTCACTCCAATACAAGAAAAATAGACGCAGTTCACACTTGGTGTTATCTGCACTAAAAGCATTTCATGTCATATTTCACTACAATACGAGAAAAATAGACTCAGTTCACATTTGGTGTTATTTGTGCTAAAAGCGTTTATTGCCATATTTCACTACAATACGAGAAAAATAGACTAAGTTCATATTTGGTGTTATTTGCGCTAAAAGCATTCATTGCCATATTTCACTACAATAAGAGAAAAATAGACGCAGTTCACATTTGGTGTTATATGTGCTGAAAGCTTTTATTGCCATATTTCACTACAATACTAGAAAAATAGGCTAAGTTCATATTTGGTGTTATTTGCGCTAAAAGTTGTTTATTACCATATTTCACTACAATACGAGATAAATAGACGCAGTTCACATTAGGTCCTTCTATCTTCATTCATCAGGACCTGCGCTGATGTCACCGTGCTCACCACATGGTGAGCGCCATTATGTCACCAAAGGTCCGTTTGCAGGTCCTCAAAGAAGAAGAAAGAAGATGATGCTCGACTGCGCGATCAATTGGATGAGGTAAGTTAATTTTTTTTATTTTTTAACACCTTAAAGGGTTTCTGTCACCAACTTTTGACATTATAAGCTGTCTGACATTAGCTATGTGCTAATGTCAGACCAGCTTGATAATGTCTTTTTATAAAAATCCGCTGTATATATAGTCTGAAAAACTTACTTTTATATTATGTAAATTAGCCTCTAGGAGCAGGGGGCGTTGCCCTGCTCCTAGCGGCTCCGTCCGCAACCTGCTGGCACGCCCCTTCACACTGATTGACAGTGCAGGGCAGCGATCCTCCTGCACTGTCTCGTTCTGAAATCGCGGCGCCCGCGCCACGCTCTGTATTAGGCGCAGGCGCGGTGAGCAGAGGACAGCAGGCACCAGCGTCCTCTGCTCACCGCGCCTGCGCCCAGATACAGAGCGGCGGCCGTGCGCCTTCAGAGCAGGCAGTGCAGGAGGATGCGCTGCACTGTCAATCAAAGTGTGAAGGCGTGCCAGCATGCTGACGAGCCGCTAGGAGCAGGCAGCGCTCCTAGAGGCTAACACTAATATAAAAGTAAGTTTTTCAGACTATATATACAGCGGATTTTTATAAAAAAGACATTATCAAGCTGGTCTGACATTAGCACATAGCTAATGTCAGACAGCTTATAATGTCAAAAGTTGGTGACAGAAACCCTTTAAGCCACATTTAAGTAAGCATTCTGTATTAAGAATGCTATTATTTTCCTTTATAACCATGTTATAAGGGAAAATAATACAGTAAATTGACTTTTATCAATTCACTTACATCTTCTTTTAGCAACCATGTGTGAAAATCGCATTGCATCCGCACTTGCTGGCGGATGCTATGCGGTTTTCACGCAGCCCCATTAATTTCTATGGGGCCTGCGTTGCATGAAAAACACAGAATATAGAACATTCTGCGATTTTCACACAAAGCACAAGTGATGTGTGAAAAACACTGCTCATGTACACAGCTCCATTGAAGTGAATGGGTTCGGAGTCAGTGCGGGTGCCATGCGTTCACTTCACACATTGCACCTGCGCGGAATGCACCCTAAGTATTGTGCAATACTATTTGTAATTCACAGGAAGGTAAAGCCTGTTTCTTGAAGCTTTATGATATGTCCCAAAATGTCACTGGTACAGTGTGGTGCGATATGACGCAGCAAAGCCGCTTACAGTTCCTTGGGTACTTTGCCGGGCTCTTGGTCCTTTTTTCCTGATCCACTGTTCCCCTCCCGAACTGGACCATACAGTCACATGATTCCCGGAGTCGTCACTGCGAATATTCCCTTGGTGCTGTTGCCAGACTCCATTGTGAGCCGTAAATCCTCTTCCAGGCTCCACAGAGGTTCTCTCCTGATGTCCTCAGTAGTGATGTCCGGTTCATGAACGAATCGTTCTTTTGAATCGATTCTGTTCACTGAACCGGAGGAGTCGGTTCCTCTGACTGAGCTGAATCGTTTGAATACAGCTCAGTCAGACTCAGTACAATACAGAGAAATAGCAGCAGGAGGAGTGTAATCTGATCCCAGACTGTGAGCCAGGCTGCTGCCAGCCCCGCCCCTCCCTGCCCTGCAACCAATCAGATGTGAGGCAGGCAGCAGTGAGTCACACACAGTACAGGGAGCCTAAGAACCGAATGAGTCTATGAGTTATAAGAATCAAATGATCCTCCTTACTTATAGACTCATTCGGTTCTGTGAGTTAATAGAATCGTGTCACCAGCATAGGCGTGCGCACGGGGTGTGCCGGGTGTGCTTGGGCACACCCTAATCATCACCTCCATGCTGCACTGCCATCTACAACTCCTGATGCGAACAGTTCTTATAGGCTTCAGGCTAGTGGTCTGAAGCCTATGAGAGAGTAGAGCGCTAGAATCGAGTTGCTCCAGGGAGGTATGATGTCGGAGGAAGAGGCGGAGTCTCGTCATCCAGGGGGCGGGGCATCACAATATGCGGGAGATTCTACAGAGCCCATTGCAGGAGAGAGGAGCAGAAGCTGCAGGTCGGTGAGTGGAGGAGAAGAGTGACTGCTATCTTTACTGGGGGGACTGAAGGGAGGAGGAATAATGGTTGTTCTGGAGACTGTATATTAGAGGGGTCTGAAGAGGGGGTGATATTATTTACATGGGACTGTATGCTGGAGGGCTGCAGGCAGGGGGAATGTGATATTATTTACATGGGACTGTATGCTGGAGGGGCTGAAGGTGGGGGTGATATTATTTACATGGGAATGTATGCTGGAGGGGCTGCAGGCAGGGGAAGGTGATATTATTTGCATGGGACTGTTATGACTGTTATGTTTACTTTGGGGGCATTTTGCAGGGGCTGAAGGGAGGAGAAATAATACTGGAGACTGTGTGTTAGAGGGTCTGAAGAGGGGGTGGGGATATTATTTACATGGGACTGTATGCTGGAGGGCAGAAGGCAGGAGGGGTGATATTATTTTACGTGGGACTGTATGCTGGAAGGGCTGAAGGCAGGGGAGTGATGTATTTTACATGGGACTATATGCTGGAAGGGCTGAAGGGCACCATCATTATTACTATTGGGGTCCATTCACATGTCTGTAGTGTACTGCTCACGGATCCGCAGTACACCCAGCCGGCACCCCAATAGAACAGCCTATTCTTGTCCCCAGCTGCGGACAAGAATAGGACATCTTCCATTTTTTTCTGGAGCCGTGGACTGGAAGTTCGCTGCGGAAATGCGGATGCGAAGAGCACACTGTGTGCTTTTCACATCCATTCTGTCCCCATAGAGAATAAATGGGTCCGCACCTGTTCCGCACAATTGCGGAACGTCTGCAGACACATTCTGCGGACGTGTAAATGAAGCCTAAGGCCTAATTCACACGTCCGTAGTGTGTTCGGATCCGTAACACACCTTACCACCAGCCCTATAGAGATTCCTATACTTGTCCGCAATTGCGGGCAAGAATAGGACATGCTCTATATTATTGCTGGAGCCGCCGGCCGGAAGATCGGCGGCGCGCTCACGTAAATGCTGGATGCGGAGAGCACAGTGTGTGCTCTCTGCATCCATCACGTCCCCATTCAAAATGAATGGGTAGGCACCCATTCCGCAGATTTGGAGCAGGTGCAGACGAACATTGCGGACTTGTGAATAGGGCCTAATACAGCGGGGGCCATTATAATATTAAGAATAATAATAACACAGAGGGGCCATTATATATTATAATTATACAGAGTGGCCAGGGCAATATACTTATGGGCACTGCGGGGAGGGAGGTCAGTTATCTGAGGTTAATAGTAAAGTGAGGAATCTCAAAATAATTCAGTGAAACTCTGCAGAGATGCAGCTGAAAGAAGGTATCATGACGGTCCTATCTCCAAATGAAGACGCTGAGGAAAGTCTACATCACAGGAGACGTCACTGGATGTAAGAGGTATGTGCTGCTGTATTCTCCTGTATATTGTGTACCATTATATGTAATGTCCATCCACATATCTGTTTGGGGAAGATGGATATAGGATTTGGCCCACACTGCCGAAGCCTGGCCCCAGACTTAAAGTCACACTGTAAGTGTTCTGAATTCTGGGGCCTCACACCCCTCTACTACATTATCTGTACTCAGAGTTATCACTGTGTTATCTGTGGTGTTACATATGACTGCAGGTGACATCTACTACACTATCTGTACTCAGTTATCACTGTTATCTGTGGTGTTACATAGGACTGCAGTTAATATATCCTACATTATCTGTACTCAGAGAGTTATCACTGTGTTATCTGTGGTGTTACATAGGACTGCAGGTGACATGTACTGCATTATTTGTAAAAAGGGGCATGTCCATAGGTTGGGGGGGCCCAATACTTGGCTTGCCCCGGGTGCTGGCAACCCACGCTACACCACTGGAACTCTGCCCTGGCTGAGAGTCACCCCCCATATACGTTACTTTAAGCGTTAACTTAACGTTATATAACTATGTTCCCTGCTGCTTGCTACCCCTCCTCATTTATACCCCTGTAAAATGTACCCTGATACCCCTCCGTTATAAAATACCGTATAACTGAGGGGTATCAGGGAAAATTACAGGGGGTAATATAACTGAGCAGGGCTATCGGGGACATTATACAGGGGGTAATATAACTGAGGGATCAGGGTAAATTATACAGGGGGTAAAACTAAGGGGTATCAGGGTACATTATTATACAGGGGTAATATAACTGAGGAGGGCTATTTCAGGGGACATGATAATGGGGTAATATAACTTATATAATATGTGTAATGTCCCTGATAGCCCTCCTCAGTTATATTACTCCTGTATAATTTACCCTGATACCCCTTAGTTATATTACCCCTGTATAATAATATACCCTGATACCCCTTAGTGTATTTGTGTATATATGTGTATATAATATATATATATACATACATACGCGCGCATGTGTGTTTTTGCTTTAGGGTGCACACCCTAATGCAATAGGCTGCGCACGCCTATGGTCACCAGAGCAGAGAGCACTACACTGAGTCTAACTGCCACCACGGCTCCTGCCCGGACTCAAGTCCTGAAGAACATGCCAGTCCCTGAGCAGAACAGCAAGTCCCAGCAAGCCTGCTATTACCACAAACTGGCAGGGAATGCTGGGAGATGTAGTCCCGTTTATGCAGCAGCGTGCAGGAGGCGGACAGTCCGGTTTGTGCAGCGCTAGATGAATAAAAGGTCTCAGGTATAGAAAACTGGGATGGCATATGGGGACAACCAGCAGACTATACCAGTTACCTGCAGACAGAACCCCCAGGGTCACACAGCTATATAGTGCCTGCCAGCTTCGGTTCACTGGCTTCCTGTCAGCCGAGAGCCGACTCAGCAAGTGAACCGAAGATTCAATGAACCGAGCATGCGCATTGAGCTTCGGTTCACTTGCTTGTCAGCTGCTTCAGCCGGCTCAGGAAGTGAACCGAAGATCCGATTCATGAATCGGTTCATTTGAATGATCTGATCCAAATGAACCGATTCATGTAAAAGATCCGAACTTCCCATCACTAGTCCTCAGCATTCACCAGGCAGCCTCCATCTGGTCACTTCCTCCTCTGCCAGTAAACTCCTCCCCTTCACAGGGGGACTGTGATGCAGCAAGTCATTTTCAAAGTGCAGCCTCAAACCTGCATTGCAGTTCACTATCACCCTTCTGAGGGTCCTACTAAGCCCCTAAATTAAATTTATTTAAACTTTGGAAGACAAAACTGAATATAACTTTTCTCTGCTAACAGCTTCAGTGAGACTATACTGTATATTATCCTTTGTGTCCATCTACTGACAGAAGAGAGACATTGCAGGCATAATACAAATTAGATTCAACAGCATTAATGAACATTGCTCCACACTAGGCCTGCACAATATATCGCGAAAGCAATCGTAATCGCAATTAATCGCCATATCGCAATCGCAATTTGCTGACCCAAAAATGCTGCAATTATATTACCGTATTTTTCGCTTTATAAGACACACTTTTTCCCCCAAAAGTGTGGGGGGGAATGGCAGTGCGTCTTATAAAGCGATGGTTGACTTTCTACGTGACACTGACACTGTATCTCCGGCCGCTATGCTGCACAGCGCGGCCAGCGATACATCAGTTACAGTGCGGGAGGGGGAGGGGCTGGTGGAAAGTCGTTATTTTAAAGAGGACCTTTCACTGGTCCACAGTTTATTAGGCAAAGGTATGTACATGGAGAGCGGCACCCAGGGATGTCCCTGCACTTACTTGTATCCCTGGGTGCCGCTCCGTTCGCCTGCTGTAGCCCCCGGTACCGGCGCTCCTGCTTCTCCAATTTTGCCTGGGGCGGAGACTTCTTCTTTTGCCCTGGGCGTCTCCTTCTCCCAGGGCTGGAGCGCTGGCCAATCGCAGCGCTCAGCTCATATTCAGGATATGATACCGGGGGCTACAGAGGACGAACGGAGCGGAACCCAGGGATACAAGTAAGTGCAGGGTCATCCCTGGGTGCCGCTCTCCATGTACATACCTTTGCCTAATAAACTGTGGACCAGTGAAAGGTCCTCTTTAATGAAAACATGTTCTTTTATCTATTTTATTTATCTGTTCTGTGCAGCGCTATCAAAGAAAATGGCAAGTTTTGTATTTTGTACGTTTGCAGTAATGCAAATATGTATTTTATTTTTCAGTTCTTGAGTTCAGCATAACTACATTTCACATTATCAGTCATCTGTGTGTGCTTTTACCTTGAAAATCCAAGCAGATAGACCTCTAGCACAATTCCCTTAAAATATCGCATTGCATATCGTTATCGCAATTTTTAGGGCCCTAATCGCAATCGCACAAAATTCCCATATCATGCAGCCCTACTCCACACCCTTATATCCACACTATGTCACCTTGCCATTCTGTGGCCTCCTAAAGCTGCCATCTTCACACTATCTCTAGGTAATTTGATTCCAGCTCACCCACCTTTTCTTGCTAGGTGCACGGATGTAAAGGATGAAGACTTGTTGTAATGGGTTGAAAGGAAGGAAATCCAGCATTTAAAATTGATGAAGTCATAGGTTCCTTTATTTGGTCATGCGATATATCAGGTACAGAGGTACAGAGAGATTCATAACCAGTGATGCCCTTGTCAGTTTACGTGTTTCAAATGACAATGTTCTTATTCATGACTGAGGAGTGTCCTGAAGTTACTACTTATGATAAGTGGTAACTTCAGAACACTCCTCAGTCATGACCAAATAAAGGAACCCACGACTTCATCAATTTTGAGTGCCGGATTTCCTTCCTTTCAACCCATCTTCACACTATGTCACCTTGCCACTTTGTGGCCTACTCATACTGCTGCTGTCACCTCCACACTTTGTCATTGTGCCACTTAGTGGTCTCCTCATGTTGCTTCCACCTCGCCACTATGCCATAGGGCCACTCTGTGGACTTCTCATGCTGTTACCACCCTCCCCACTCTATGACGGGGTCGCTATTGTCCTTGTTTGGCCTTCTTGAAATCACCATTTATTTGACCTTTCTTCTGATCGGTTAGAAGGAAGCAAAAATAAGATGCACAACGGATCCTGTCTGTGTAGCAGCTTTAAGGCCTGTATGGTCCCATCAGAATTGGCTTATGATTTGGTAGCCAAAAGCAGGAGTGTGTACAAAACACAGAAGACATGCAAATATTCCATTCACGTGTCACCTCTGTTTTAGATCCACTCCTGTTTTTTTTTGGTATTAGCAATACTGATGGATTATTGAGCAAATGCTGACGGATCAGAGGAAGGGCAAAATAATCAGTGACGTCAACACAAACTTACTGCTAACACCCTCTCCACTCTGTCGGGGGGGGGGGGCCTCTACTTGTATAAGCGATTAATAGAACAGATTCTGTAGACATCTATGTGGAATCAGCTGACAACGGTGTAAAAGGAGTGAGCTTCTTCTTGACGCTAACATTGACCTGTAAGGCTGAGTTCATACTTGAGTTATTTGGTCAGTTTTGGCCCCGTGACTGCCCGAATAAGTGAGGTGTGCAGTAAATCTAATAGCGATGCCTGTCATCTGCATGTCATACTGACTCACAGTATTGTTTCACTACCACAGAAGACTCCCTATGCGTGTTACTGCAAGGCACAGTGTTCTACACTCTAAAGGCTCTATGCAGCCCGGAAATAGCTGTTTTTTAATGCGATTCGTCACGAATCAATTCGGATCGAAGCAAATTTTTCCTGAAAATTCGGCAAACCGGCGGAATCAAATTTTTTAGAAATTTGCTTATCTCTAGCTGTTGCACACGAGAGAGTCCATTGTGGGAAACACGCACCGTGTGCAAGCCTCCGTTCTGGACTTGCAAGAGTGCACGGCATTATGCTGATTTATAATGCTGTGTGCCTCTGCTTGACCTTCCTACTTCAGGATCATAGTGACATAAACTGTCAGTGTCATCCTGTACAAGTAAGGTCATGCAGAGGCACATAGCATTATAAATCAGTATAATGCCTGCGCTCCTGTCAGTCCAGAACGGACGGTCACGCTCACACACAGGGTGTGATTCCCGCAATGGAAAATTTGGCCCACAAAAAACAAACCCCCATATTGCTACATCGACGGAAAAAATGATAGAGTTATAAAGTGTAGAAGTGCGAACCGCCACTAAATTTAGTCTCAATTGCCCACAGTTTTCCAATTTTTTGTAAATGACTCCCAACGTGCTAACTGCAACTGCTGACCTTTCCTCCTCTCCAGCCTCTCCTTACTCCATTCCCTGGAAGAAGCATCTGGAGGAGGACAGGGGCAGAAACCAATGTCATGCCATGGGGTGAATTTAGGTTGGAAAAGGGGCATTGCCATTCAGCCCAGCCTGGCCCACTAACCTCATGGGCCCCATAGGGACTGTGTGCTCAGCCTCCATTGATGGTACTACCTCACTGGCAGTAAGCATTTCAGCAGCAGGAAAATCTTAGTGAAAAGTAGTAAGCAAGTGCTGGTAATGGAATCAACAATGTTCTTGTGGGCCTTACAGGGCCAGGCCAGAGGACATGATGATGCCTGGTCCTGTCAATAAAAGGAGTGTGGTGTGGCAAAGTCAGGAAAGTGAAGGAGCTGAGGTGCACCGAGCGCCTAGGGTCTGCCTCTCTGTGCACTGAAGCACTAATTTGCATATTTATTAAAAAACTGCCAGATCTCTGGAATGAAGCAGCGGGTTTTAAGAAATAATTTAATCAACAGGAGCAACACTACCAGGCAGAGTGCCTGTTTGATAGGCTTGATCCTGCAG
Organism: Bufotes viridis; assembly: GCA_033119425.1. Taxonomy (NCBI): domain Eukaryota; kingdom Metazoa; phylum Chordata; class Amphibia; order Anura; family Bufonidae; genus Bufotes; species Bufotes viridis. The sequence goes on along the minus strand of CM065591.1, from coordinate 458,995,052 downwards.
ACAGGTGTTTAACCCCTTACCAAGCAAGCAAAGCTGGCACCATAGCCACCGAAGGACTTCTGTTTTAAACAGCAGACACCTAGGGCTAATGTCTGCGATCAGCGATAACATCGATTGCAGACATTTAACCCCTCATATGCTGTGACCACGGGATCTGGGGGCTAAAAATCCCGGGACCACTGTGTGTGGCAGCCTAAGTCATCCTGAATGATTCGATCCTGTATATTACAATATTCACACGATGACCTCAAATAAAACATAGGCGGGCAAACGTGGGTATATATGATTATATCTATAGGTCAATCACAGATGGAAACGTTTCTTGAAGCAGTGAGTCCAGTGACAAAGGAAAGTATGCAAGTCAGGGGCGTAGCTATAGGGGGTGCAGAGGTAGCAGTCGCTACCGGGCCCAGGAGCCTGAGGGGGCCCAAAGAACCTTGTACCACATAAGAAGACATACAAAGCACCGAGGGAAGGGGGGCCCAAGCTGAACTCTTGCACCAGGGCCCATGAGCCTTTAGCTACGCCCCTGATGCAAGTTATTCATTTTCCTTTTCCGTGAATTTCAATCACAGATGGGATCAATAAAGGGGCCACATTTCCATGTGCTGGTGATCCGCCTCCACATTGTAATGGGTAGTTAATAACTGAAGCTGCATTTCCTATAGATTGCTGTTTCCACTATTTCTGATGATGTCATCTGGTCAGTCATTTACCACAGTTAAGGGTCCTTTCACACTGGCGTTTTTCTTTTCCGGCATAGAGTTCCGTCCTCGGCGCTCTATGCCGGAAAAATCCTGATCAGGATCATCCCCATGCATTCTGAATGGAGAGAAATCCGTTCAGGATGCATCATGATGTCTTCAGTTCAGGACCAGAACGTTTTTTGGACGCAGCAAATACCGCAGCATGCTGCGCTTTTTGCTCCGTCCAAAAATCCGGAACACTTGCCGCAACGACGGATCCAGAATAATTGCCGATTGAAAGGCATTAATCCGGATCCGGCCTTAAGCTAAACGTCGTTTCAGCACATCGCCGGATCCGATGTTTAGCTTTTTCTCAATGGTTACCATGGCAGCCAGGACGCTAAAGTCCTGGTTGCCATGGTAAAGTGTAGTGAGGAGCGGGGAACAGTATACTTACCATCCGTGCGGCTCCCGGGGCGCTCCAGAGTGACGTCAGGGCGCCCTACATGCATGGATCACGTGATCGCATGGATCACGTGATCCATGCACATGGGGCGCTCTGACGTCATTCTGGAGCGCCCCGGGAGCCGCACGGACTGTAAGTATACCGCTCCCCCGCTCCCCACTACTACTATGGCAACCAGGACTTTAAAAGCGTCCTGGCTGCCATAGTAACCTGAAAGCATTTCGAAGACTGATCAGGATCCTGATCAGTCTTCTAATGCTTTCAGGCGACTTGCGTTCTGACGGATCCGGCGGGACGGAAGTGCCTGCCGGATCCTCAGAACGCAAGTGTGAAAGAGGCCTAAGACCCATTTACAGGGGCAGATTATCAGACCAGTTATCGGTAATGTGTCATAATTGTGTTTTTTTCCAAAGTGCTGCTGAATGAGCGATCCATCATTTATGCCATTTAAGTCATCATTTATACCATTTAAGTCATCAGCCTTTGTCAGCAGCAGAGCGATGTGTGAACGGGGATCTGCCACCGACAGATAATGAATCTGTATGGGGATGAATGATAGTAGTACAGATTGTTCACCCCCATACAACACAGGAGGATTGCTGCCTGTAACTGCAGCTGAATCAGAGGGCAGTTTATTGTTGCTAGATAATAGTTGGGAAATGTTTGCTTTTTCCTTTGTTTTAGACTTTTTTTTAGTTTTGCATGTGATGTCTTGTATGTTCTGTTTAGTTCACTGTTTAAATACTTCATAATACTAAATAATTCTTTATTGTCTCAGTTATTATGGAGAAGTTAAGAAGAGGGAATTATTCCTATAAGGTAAACTGCCTTACCTTACCCTTCTATCTATGTACTAGTGGCTTATATACTGTGTCTGTATATAATCAGCAAATCTTTGGTATGTCTATTATCAAGCTAGAGTCACATACATCACAACCTATAGTCTACCCCACACCCTGCACTATGTGATAAATGTAGAATATTTGTAGTCTATTATCATAATGGGTGACTTTATTATTTCTCTGTAGAAAAATATGAACATCTTTGTAGCCTTTACAAAAACTGAGATTTCTATCCATTGCAACTTCATCTTAGGGAAACATTGAAGTCACTCAAGAGTCTCAATAATACCAAGATTTTACCATAAATTGAGGGTAACTACGTCACTATGGTGTACCAGCCCAATCAACACAGTTTTCCTAGATTCATATATTGATGACCTATCCTCAAGATATGTCATCAACATCTGATCGTTGGAGGTCCAACGCCCGGCACCCACATTGTTTGTAGAGGCAGTGTTATTGAAATTTTACTGAGAACCCATAGGGCAAATAGAGTTCCCATGTAACCTGAGAAGGGGAAAAAGGGCATAGGCACCGCTGGGTCCTAACAAGTAGTGCTCCTCTGGGCAGAAGATAAAACGTGGACAACAAAAATGAACAAACGTGCCAACAACCCCCTAGTGGCCAAAGTCGGTCTGATCAGGGCTACAAGGCTGAAGATGGCAGAGGGGGCTCTCCGCCGTTTGAAACCTCCTGCAGGGGCTGGGGATCCAACATCTACAGTTGCAGAGGCGGTGGCGGTTGCAGAAGTGGGCCTCTGGCGGTGGCTTGATGGTAGGAGCTGCCCTGTTGATGGCCTGTTGGTCAGGCGGTGGCTTCCAGGGTGCTTGATATTGAAAGGTCAAGAGAGATCAGAGGAGGACCAGTGTGGGACACTATATGGATCAGAGGTGGTGGAGGTAGGCCCGAGATCAGAACCTCCGGTGGCAGCTGCATCCGAGCCAAGAAATGCAGGGTCCCCTCCTCCGTTTCCTGCAAGCAATGTACACGGAACTGTGCTCCTGGATCTTCAGGACAGTCCTCTGGTGCCGGTGTTGGTACCAAGGATTTGGACAGCAGGGTCACCCCCGTGGTGAAGTGGCCTGTAGTGGAGCCCATGGGAAGGATTCCATGTGATCCCCTGCACAGAGACTCTGTCGTTATTGACGGAGGTAACTCGTTTTCACCGACCGGTGACCAACGAACAGATCCTCCCCGGTGATGAATCCACTGTCCCGCTACACTGAGAACCAACAGATTGTCCCCACTCTTCTCTCAAGCTGTGGATTACCCGGCCACGGATGGTCCAGGACTTGAATGACCCATTCCTCTATGGCCTTTTTATATTCCTATGTGTTTAGGGCATGGGCCACCACATATGTTGAGTGGAAGCTCTGGCCACCCCCGCTGCAATGGTTGGTAGGGCAGACACTCCTGGTCCTCCGGGTCTCCGCTTCTCCAGGGCTGCCTGGATCTCAGCGACTACTTCCTGGACTTCAGGCTCATTGCCCCTCATCATGGAGTCAGGCCGCTGCTGGTGCGCTGTCTTGCTTAGTCCAGACTTGCTGTACCAGCTGGTAAGGTGGGAGGATCCTGATGGGCAATGCCTTTCTTTCCTGTGCCTGAGCTGGGCGGTCCCTTCTTTTCTGCGTGGGCAGTGGGGAGATGACATAAGCCAAACATGGCCAAGATGGCTGTTTAAGCACTCTTGTGCTGGTGCGCGCCTAAGGCACAGAGGTAAATATCCTGATTGTGATGCCAAAATGCAACATT